>CM065436.1:2400000-3000000 GCA_033030585.1 Hippophae rhamnoides | reverse complement strand
TTTCCTCTTATCTTTATATCACTTAATTATTTATTTAATTTTATTTTTAACTCTTTAACAAAATACATGTATATCTTATTTTTAAATATATATTAAACACATATTTTTTATACTATACAAAATCATATGCATTACATAAAAATATATTAAAAATAAAATTTTATTTATAAAAATTTCCTAATAAGGAAAAACAAAAATATTTGGAGAAAAATATCATTAAAGTTTCTTAATTATGGTAAAAATAATACTTAGATTATTTATTTATTTTTATGATAATTTAATTATATTATTATTAAATATGATTGTAACAAATATTTTATTTTATTTTTTTAAATAATTTTAATTCAAATAAATTGTAACAAAAAAATTGAAGGTCAAATTAAATAAAAATATAAAAATTATCGATTTTTATGTAATTAATTTTTAATAATAATAATCAAATTTAATTATATCTTAAAAAATTAAATATAAAATTTAGTATAATCAGGAGAATATCAACATCGGTCTTGAAAATCATAAGTTTTTATCATTTTTCTATCTTTTTGGGCAATTGGATTTTAGTGCAAGTCACAACCGACTCAGAGCCAGGGGCGTAGAGCTGAGCTCTCCATGCCAACTGTCAGAGAGTCCGTGTTACTCTCATGAAAGCGTTCTGAATTTCCTTTAAGCTCCAAACAAAACGACACTCAACCTTTTTTCACTTGGAAAAAATATCAAACACATTCTCATTGAATGATTCAAATCCACACAAACAAATAATATCTCCCACTTCTCATATAATTTAATCCAAGAAAATTTATGCTGAGAATTGACACCAGGTACATCAAACCAAACTCTCAGATTCTTCCATTTCTCTTTCGACTCTTATCTCTTAAATAAACTCATTTTTTCCTTCTTCTAGTAAACATTGAAATGAACAGCTTTGGGTTTGAATTGAAGTAAAGGGGACTGGCTAGGTTGTATTTCATTTGGGTTTTGTTCTTTTTGTACTGAATTTGGAGGGTTTCCATCTGGGTCTTCTTCATTTTTTTGGGAAATAGCATGATTATCTGTCAATTTTATTGATTATTTATTGCAGATGTGTAAATCAACCTCCTTTTGGGCTTCGTAAATTGAAAATTAAATTTTCTTATTGTGAGAATTAGGCAATGCTGGTTAACTGATGGCGCTTACATTTTAGTGTTTTTTTTACTTTTCTCTACCGAGAAAAATTAGGAAAATTTAATAAAAAGGAAATATCACGTGAATTGAGTTCCTTATCTTGATCTCAGATCACGAGACTAAAATGCATAACTCCTTTTTCTCAATGAATTTGTAATTCTAAATATTTCACCGATTTACTGACAAATTACTCATGGGTTTTGGTAGATATTGAGGAACTTCATCTGGGTCAAATCGGTAGTTAAAGAAAATGGCGAGCTTGGGATTGTATTCTGGGAAAAAGACTGTGAAAACAGTGAATGTGAGCTTCAGAATTCCATACTTTACGCATTGGGGTCAGAGACTGATTGTATGTGGCTCTGAACCTGTGCTCGGTTCATGGAGTGTGAAAAAGGGTTTGGTTCTGAGTCCTGTTCATCATGGCGATGAGCTCATATGGCGTGGCACCATTAAGGTTCCTAATGGGTTCAGATGTCAGTACAGTTACTGTGTTGTTGATGATAACAAAAATGTTCTGAGATGGGAAATGGGAAAGAAGCGTGAATTGTTAATGCCTGAGGGAATCCAAGATGGAGAGGGGATGGAGCTGCATGATCTATGGCTGGTGATAATTTCAAACTCTCTTTAATGCCTTTAGTGTTGTTCTTTTAAAGGATTCATATTGTTTTCTTTGAAACGTAGTAATTTATTTAACTAGTATTTGTTTTGTTGAAATTTCTTAGCTGCACTGCTCTTATACAAGTTAAATACGTTGGGATTTTGGTATGTTGTGATATTGGTGTTCTTGTTGGCTACATACAAATTTTAGATGATGTATGAAAGTAATAAAAAGATAACGAAAATTAAATCTGAAATGTTTGGAGTTATGGTGAATTGGGCACTGATTTGATGATCATGTCTCTAAAATTATTTAATCTTGTCGGAGAAAAGTTAACAATCATTCTCCTAAAAGTTCAAACTGTTTAGACTAGCTATTCTCTTATATGTTATATTTAGATTTTAATATCCCCTCACTTGATGGGCCATTTTTTTTAGAATACTCCTCTTGAATTAATGGGTTATTACTTGTGGGTTAAGTAGATAAATGTGAGACTTTCATTTGTGAGTTCAATAGATAGTTTTGAAGGCCCATTAAGTAGAGTTAGGCGGAATCTCGTTAACTGAGTGGATAGTTAATAATTTTTTGAAGG
Source organism: Hippophae rhamnoides (assembly GCA_033030585.1). Taxonomy (NCBI): domain Eukaryota; kingdom Viridiplantae; phylum Streptophyta; class Magnoliopsida; order Rosales; family Elaeagnaceae; genus Hippophae; species Hippophae rhamnoides. The sequence continues at coordinate 2,997,649 of CM065436.1, read as the reverse complement.
GCATATCAAGTGGAGATATAAGTGAGGTGAAAGTGAATGAAAAAGGCCCATTTAATATTAGTGAAGATTTTGGAGTTGAGGAGGTTCGAGCCCAGGATTTTATGATTTTACGTTCTGTTACCATGTTAAGAAATCAAACATAATAGAGTGGAGGATAAGAAAATGGAAGAAAGACATTGTTATGTCATTGATGAATATTGATGAATATTGAAGAGTATATCTCATATTTATAGATATGCCAAGTCAATGAAACTATAGTGACACGAAATCCTAGTGAGACACCTAAATAAGGAATCTAAATTTAAATATATTTTTCTTCAACAGTTTTTTAGAAGATAGAAGCGAAGTGTTAGTTAGCAAAATGCTCTAACCACAAAGGAGGATTGGTATTTTACAAAGTCACCTAACTAGATTTACCTAGGTTGTGGCCATCAAACCTAGAATATCGAGAAAGAAAAACTGATTTTGCAAGTCTCTGTCTCCAACATCAATGATAAGGTAACCAACCCAAGTGAAAGTGATAATGAGGACCGTTAACGATGATTAGTTGTGTATTAGGTGTCTATCACTAGGTGAATATATTAGTTGTGTATTAGGTGTATGTCACCTAAGATTGTCCTTAACTTTGTATATAAATAGGTAGTGTCTTTGAATGAGAATAAGAAGAGTGAATTCTGAGTTTTTACATGGTATCAGAGCATTTGGGTTACAAAATTTGGGAAAATTTTTTTTTCGTTCAAATTAAGGGCTGATTTTGGGTAAACACAAATTAGTATTTGGTGCATTTTTGAGTTCCAACTCGGAACACCCTTTTGGAGTGCACATTTTTTCTCACCGCTAGCACAGGGAGGAAAACTAGCCGCCGACCAGCCAAACCCCGAAGTTTGGTCACCAGACGAGCAGCGAGTGAGCCACACGCGCCATCGTGACTTTCTGTCAACTTTCCACGCGTCTCACCGCCGACACAGGGAGGAAGACCAGCCACCGATTGGCCAAACCTCGAAGTTCGGTCACCAGACGAGCCGCGAGTAAGCCACATGCGCCACTGCGACTTTCTGTCAACTTTCCACGCGCCGGCGCGTGACAGCGCGTCCGTGCAGAATTCTTCTCCGATCGATCTCGTGTTGCTCTCCGCCGTTCCCCTGCGTCATCTGTGGTGGTTTGTCACTCATCGCTTGTGATTGTTCAGGTTTGGGTTCTTCCAATTTTGTGTTCTTGTTTGCTGCGTGTTTGGTCGCTGCTGTTGTTGGATTTTGTTTGTTCGTTTGCTCGCTACCTTGTCGTTTGTAAGAGTTATGGCTGAAAAGAAATCTAATGTTGTAACGGATATGGTGCCTGTGATGTCTAAAATCATGGACCATAAGCTCAATGGCTCGAATTATTTGGCTTGGAGTAAGACCATTCGAATTTATTTGAGAAGTATCGACAAAGATACTCATTTGACTAATGATCCTCCTAATGATGATTCAAAGCTGACATGGCTTAGAGAAGATGCTCGCTTATTTCTACAGATTCGGAATTCTATTGAAAGCAATGTAATTGACTTGATCAATCATTGTGAATTCGTTAAGGAATTGATGGATTATTTGGATTTCTTATATTCTAGTAAAAGAAATCTTTCTCGCATATATGAGGTATGCAAAGCATTTTACCGTACAGACAAACAAGATCAGTCACTCACAAATTATTTTATGGAATTTAAAAGGACTTCTGAGGAGCTCAATAGTTTGATGCCTTTTAGCCATGATGTAAAGGTTCAACAAAGCCAACGGGAATAAATGACGGTCATGAGTTTTCTTGCCGGTCTTCCCTTTATTTTTGAGACTGCGAAGTCCCAGGTTCTTTCTGGTTCTGAGATCTCCTCTTTACAAGAGGTGTTTATTCGAGTACTTCGTACAGAAGGCACTCCACCTCCACCTGCTCAATTAAATGGTGCTTTGGTCAGCCGAAGTAATAATTATGAGCATGGACGGTCAACTTATATGAACAGAAACAAAGGAGGTGGCTCGCACGGGTTTGAAACTCGATCACAAGACCTAGGAGGTATTGTATGTCACTATTGTCACAAACCAGGACATACGAAACATGACTGTAGAAAGCTTCAGTGCAAGCATCAGAAAGGTCACTCGGCTCATATTGTATCCACTTCTGATACTTTTGAAAAATCGGTTCTTATCTCTACAGATAAATTTACCAAGTTCTCACAGTATCAAGAATCACTAAGGTCTTTATCACCTTCTGTCACTGCTATTGCTGATTTAGGTAAATCAAATGTGTCTCATTTCCTCATCTTCCAAATGGGTTATTGATTCTGGTGTCACAGATCATATGACAGGTAATTCTAGTCTCTTTTCTACTCTTCAGTCACACATTTCTACCTCTACTGTTACCTTAGCCGATGGGTCACCATTTCGTGTTCTTGGGTCTGGCACAATTACTTCCACTCCTTTGCTTCCTTTGTCGTTTGTCTTACATTTACCTAGCTTATCCTTTAATTTGATCTCTGTAAGTCAGCTTACTCGCAATCTTGCATCTCATTTTTTCCGATCGTTGCTTATTTGAGGATCTTATGACGAAGAAGACTATTGGTAAATGACATCGGTATGGAGGCCTCATATTCTTGACACACCAATACCGAAATCGTCATCTTACAGTGTAACCTCTCCCTTCGAGGCACATTGTAGACTGGGTCATCCATCTCTTCCTTTATTGAAGAAACTTTGTCCTCAGTTTAGTAAGGTGTCTTCATTAGATTGTGAGTCTTGTCAATTTGCAAAACATCATCGTCTTATTTCAAATCCAAGAGTTAATAAACGTGCTAGTGTTCCTTTTGAATTAGTTCATTCTGATGTTTGGGGTCCTTGTCCTATTTTGTCTAAACCTGGATTTAAGTATTTTGTTACTTTTGTAGATGATTATTCTCGTGTAACTTGGTTATATTTAATGAAGAATCGTTCTGAATTGTTTTCTATTTTATGTGCATTTTGTGTTGAGATTAAAATTCAATTTAATGTTTCAATTCGTACTTTGCAAAGTGATAATGCCAAAGAATATAGATCAGCTTTGTTTCAATCTTATATTGTTCAAAATGGCATGCTTCATGAAACTTTGTGTGTTGATACTCCATCTCAAAATGGAGTTGTCGAACATAAGAACAAACATCTTCTCGAAACTGCACGTGCCTTATTATTTCAAATGAATGTTTCTAAACCTTTTTGGGCCGATGCAGTTTCAACATCATGTTTTCTTATTAATCGCATGCCCTCATCTGTTCTTCATGGTGAGATTCCTTACAAAATTTTGTTTCCTAATAAGTTACTATTTTCGGTTGACCCTAGGATATTTGGTAGCACTTGTTTTGTTCGGGATGTTCGTCCGCATGTTACTAAATTAGATCCCAAGTCTTTGAAGTGTATCTTCCTTGGTTATTCTCGTCTCCAAAAAGGTTATAGATGTTATTGTCCTAGTCTTAACAAATATCTTGTCTCAATTAATGTTACCTTCATGGAAGACACACCTTATTTTTCGTCTTCTCCTCCTCCTGCATGTTAGGGGGAGGATGACGATTTGTTAGCCTATTTTATCACATCATCTGAACCTGTCTCTGATCCAGTTTCTGTTAGACCTCCTATAACTCAAGTCTACTCCAGACATAGACCTTCTGATTCATGTCCTGCACCTACTCCTTCGTCATCAGATCTAGTCCTGAACGATGATCTTCCTATTGCATTACGCAAAGGTAAACGTCAATGTACTTATCCTATTTCTTCTTTTGTTTCGTATAATTGCTTGTCGTCTTACTCTTGCTCTTTTATTGCCTCTCTTGATTCTATTTTTATCCCTAAAACTGTTCACGAAGTCATATCTCATCCTGGTTGGCATCATGCAATGATTGAGGAAATGAATGCATTGGATGATAATGGTACTTGGGACTTGGTTGATTTACCTTCGGGGAAACGGGCTATTGGATGCAAATGGGCGTTCACAGTTAAGGTTAATCTAGATGGGTCAATTGCTCGATTAAAGGCCCGTCTTGTTGCTAAGGGATATGCTCAAACCTATGGAGTGGACTATTCTGACACTTTCTCTCCTGTTGCTAAATTGACATCTGTTCGGTTGTTTATTTCTATGACAGCTACTCACCATTGGCCTTTGTATCAACTAGATATCAAGAATGCTTTTCTTCATGGTGATCTTCAAGAGGAGGTGTTTATGGAGCAACCTCCTGGTTTTGTTGCTCAGGGGTAGTCTAGGCAAGTTTGTCGTCTCCGTAAATCTTTGTATGGTTTGAAACAGAGTCCTCGTGCTTGGTTTGAAAAATTTAGTCAAGCTATAAAAACGTTTGGTATGATGAAAAGCAAGTCTGACCATTTTGTGTTCAACAAACAATCAGAAGCTGGTATCATTCTTTTAGTTGTGTATGTAGATGACATTGTTATTACTGGAAGTGATACTACGAGAATTTCATCTCTTAAGTCTTTCCTACATACTCAGTTTCACACGAAGGATTTGGGGATGCTAAAGTATTTCTTGGGTGTTGAAGTCACAAGGAGTAAAAAAGGTATCTTTCTATCTCAGAGAAAATATGTTCTGGACTTATTAACTGAGACAGGAAAATTAGGAGCAAAACCTTGTAGTGCTCCAATGACTCTGAGCATCCACCTTACAGGAGATGGAGAACTCTTTAAAGATTTTGAGAGATATTGAAGGGTGGTTGGAAAGCTGAATTACCTTACCGTGACTCGTCCAGATATTGCATTTTCGGTCAGTGTTGTTAGCCAATTTATGTCATCCCCAACAGTTCATCATTGGGCAGCGTTAGAGCAAATTTTGTGTTACTTGAAAGGAGCACCTGGACGTGGTATCTTGTATGCAAATCATGGACACACTCATATTGAATGTTTTTCAGATGCAGATTGGGCAGGTTCCAAAGTGGATAGAAGATCCACATCAGGTTATTGTATTTTCATTGGAGGAAATTTGGTCGAAAAGTAAGAAGCAGAATGTTGTGTCACGATCGAGTGTAGAGTCAGAATATAGGGCTATGGCACAATCTGCGTTTGAGATAATATGGATATATCAGCTCTTGGATGAAGTAGATCTTAAAACTTCAGTATCAGCGAAATTGTGGTGTGATAACCAAGCTGCTCTTCATATTGCTTCTAATCCTGTGTTTCATGAGCGAACTAAACACATTAAAATTGATTGTCATTTTGTTCGCGAGAAAATTTAGCAAGGTTTGATTTCTACAGGATATATGAAGACTGGAGAATAACTAGGAGATATCTTCATGAAAGCTTTAAGTGGGGTTCGGGTTGATTATCTTTGTAACAAGTTGGGCATGATTAATATCTATGCTCCAACTTGAGGGGAGTGTTAAAAATGATTAGTTGTGTATTAGGTGTCTATCACTAGGTGAATATATTAGTTGTGTATTAGGTTTATGTCACCTAAAATTGTCCCTAACTTTGTATATAAATAGGTAGTGTCTTTGAATGAAAATAAGAAGAGTGAATTCTGAGTTTTTACGAGGACAAAAAAGGAAGCAACCAACTTACGAAGGTAAGAATAGTTAGCAGCAAGTTCTCCTAAAAGTTCAAATTGTTAGGAGGTGGACTAACTATTCTTTTATATGTTATATTTAGGTTTTAACAAAACTAAATTGTTAGTTCAGATCCTTTTGTTATTTTTGGTTGACACGATTACTTTAAATGTTTATTGAGATAATATTAACCTTAGTCCCTCTTTCACCCTAAAATTACAATAGCAAAGGTTTAACTCAATCTAGCTGTAGAAGATGGCTGATGCCTGTTGCTTCTGTTTGGCTTCAATATGGTCGGTTTATAGAACTGATCAAAGCTACGGTCTAGTAGGCTTATAGAATATTGGTTCTTCCTTGTCTTATAAATGTCTTTATATTTCACTGGCAATTGGTGTTTGCTAGATTTTGTTGGTATCAAACTTTGTCTGTTTCATTGCCAACTTCTAAGTTCTAATGATTTTGTCATCATCAGACCGGAGCTGATACAATTCCTTTCAAAAGTGCCTTTAAAAATGTTGTCTTCCACAAAAGTTCAAGTCTAAATGTAGAGAGGCCTCTTGGAGTTGTTCAGAATAAGTTGGATCAGGATGGTAATTTGACTCATTTTGATCTTTCTATATACTACTGCTGAAATGTGGTTTTGAGAACTGGCTTCTAAGTTCCGTAATGTTCTCTTGACTTGGTCTATTACCAGATTCTATTGTTGTCCATTTCAAAATCTGTTGTCCAAATATAGAAGGTGGCACATCTGTAAGTTCCTTTCCTTGAAGAATTGTCATTCTTGTTGCTTCTGTTTGAACATTCTTACCTATCTGTCTTCTCTGCTACTTGGTTACTAATGAAGTCTGATATCAGCAGCTTTATGTTATTGGTAACCCTTCAAAATTGGGGCAGTGGAAGGCTGAGGATGGGATTAAACTAAGCTATGCTGGTGATTCAATATGGCGCGCAGACTGTGTGTTGCGGAAGGGTGACTTCCCTATAAAATATCCTTGTTGTTTGTGTTTTTTTTTTTTGGGGGGGGGGGGGGGTTGATCATCAATAATCTAATACATACCTTGTAACACTTACTGATATTTACATCGATTATGCATAATATTTAGTCAGTCTGTCAGTTCCTTTGTTTTTCTTGACGGCTATTGCACGTACAGGTACTGTAAGTACAATAGTGCAGGAAATATCTGTCTGGAAACTGGTTCTAATCAGGAACTGTCCCTTGAATCTTCAAATGCTGAATCAAGATATTTACATTGATTATGCATAATATTTAGTCAATCTGTCAGTCCCTTTGTTTTTCTTGACGGCTATTGCACGTACAGGTACTGTAAGTACAATAGTGCAGGAAATATCTGTCTAGAAACGGGTTCTAATCGGGAACTGTCTCTTGAATCTTCAAATGCTGAATCAAGATATATTCTTCTCTCAGATGGCATGATGCGAGTAAGCCTTAAACTGTTCATTTCAAGAAAATAGTACTTAAATGATGTTCTTTATGTACAAGTCAGAGATCCATAGACTCAAAAAGTGGGAGGAAGCTTTATGATAGTTGCATTTTTTATCCTAACAAATAGGAAATGCCGTGGCGAGGAGCTGGTGTTGCAGTTCCCATGTTCTCTGTGAGATCGGAGAATGATCTTGGAGTTGGAGAGTTTCTTGACCTGAAGTTACTAGTTGATTGGGCTGTAGAGTCTGGCTTCCATTTAGTCCAGCTATTGCCTATAAATGATACATCAGTACATCAAATGTGGTGGGATTCATATCCCTACAGGTAATAAATATTTTCAGTAATTAGACTATTAGAGGGGGACTCTTTCAGGACACTAAGGATTGTAAATTTTTAGATATGTATTCGGGTGTTGGACATGTCCATTTTTATTTTTATGTAAATTTACACTAAATTAGAGTATCCGAATATCCACACTCATGTTTATGTCATGTTGCTTGGACATGGGTGGGTACTCTATGAAAAATGAAGAGTTTAAATAACAGTGTTAGGGGACTACACCATATTTCTATCTTTAAGGTATTGGCTATTGTCAATGGTCTCTATTCTAATGTTTCCCGTTTGTACTCTTTAAAACATAGTAAAGTTTAAAGAAATGTTGTCAAACTAACTCCTACAAGTGTTAAGAGTTTAGGGGAACTGATACACCTACTGAACTTGGTACATGAGCAAGAGATCTTGAGGTTGGATCCACATAATATTTGCTTCATATATTAGAAGTGTAAAAATTTCAATAAATAGACCTTCTAATTATGTTCAACCCACTCTTAGGGGAGAGTGTTTAAATTATTAATAATAATATTAAAACAAATGTTGGCCTGTCTACTAGAAGCTTAGGCTTATTAAGAACAGTAAGGAGACACTATTTAGCAGCATAGTTTTCTTTGCTTATTTGCCCCTTTTTACATTATTTTTATTCATTATACTCCACTTGTCTGTTTTCTGCCCTTTTCACGATTCTAGTTTTTGTGGATCTTATTATTTTTTAAAAATAAATAAAATGGTAACATCATCTTTAACTTTGGATCCAATTTTCTTGGCCATGCAGTTCACTATCCGTATTTGCATTACATCCTTTGTACTTAAGAGTACAATTACTTTCGGAGAACATACCTGACGCTATCAAGGTGATTTTCATGCAATGTTTCATTCAAAATAAAAATTAACAGGAGTTCACTCAGTCATGCTGACAGATCTATCCTGTATAAGTATAAATGTTATCTGTTCTTGTGAAAATCATGAAAATGGATCTTATGAAGTTTAATTCTAAAAGCACCATGTTGACTTACCTTGAGTGTGAGAGTATTTGATTTTGGAATATAGAAAGTAGAAACATTTTATAGTACTTCTGTTAAAACTTAACTGTAAGTGTTCTCATTTCAAAGTAAGTTTTCTATCAGACTAAGGCATTGAATTGTGATTTCCAACAAAATTGGAGCTATTAAAAAATATAGAATGGGGCATTGAGTTAATTTTACTTAAAACAAGTTTTTTCCATACTGATGTCTTCCCTCTTTGATTTCATCACCCCCTCTCTTTCTGTACAGCTTGAGATTCAGAAGGCAAAGGAACAACTGGATGGGAAGGTAATTCCTTTCCTTATGTATGTACATTCATCTAAAAGTGAGATTGTAGAAATTTAAACATTGTGTGTAGGATGTTGACTATGAGGCTACCATGAAGACTAAACTTTCAATTGCCAAGAAAATTTTTGCAAGCGAGAAGGATATGATACTTAACTCCAGTTCCTTCCACAAATTCTTTTCTGAGAATGAGGTCTTATATAATTATGCTTATTCTGTTACCTCCTAACCTCTTAAGAAGTTTTTGGTACTATATCACCTCATTTGCTATTCTGACAGTTGTTTTAATTGTCATAGGAATGGTTAAAACCATATGCAGCCTTCTGTTTTTTGCGTGACTTCTTTGAAACAGCAGATCACAGCCAATGGGGTTGGTTTTCTTGTTTTTCCAAAGACAAGGTAATGCTTATGATCATTTTTTTAATTGAAATTCATTTTAAGATCCTATTTTATTATGTTTGTTAGGATGTATAAATGACATGTTTTGACCAATCTACCAACAACTTAAGTTTTTAAGAGTACATGTGACTAAGAACTTCAAACATGGTATTAGTGTAAGAAGTTATGTGTTCCCTGGATTGTGGTCAAGTCTTTGCAATCTCTGATTGTTGAATTTTGAGTATTGGACCTACAATGTGTTACAGCCCACAATTGAGGAGAGTGTTAAAATGTATACATGATTTATTGGCACACCTCCCAACAACTTACTTTTGGGAGGATTCGTGACCAACAATTTTCAACAATGTCTTTGCATCAAATTTGAACCCTAATTGTTGGAGAATTTGAAGTTCAACTATGCTGGAAATACTTTGCTAAAAAGAGCTCCTTTTCAATTTTATTGTAGCTTGAGAAACTTGTCTCCAGGGACAGCGTGCACTATGATATTATCTGCTTTCATTATTATGTCCAGTTTCACCTGCATCAGCAAGTAAGTGACAGTCTTTATATCTTTTGTATGTTTTGCATTTTTGACTTGGAGTAAAGAAGTCCCATTGCTGAACTATTTTGAATATGTGGTGAACTACCAGTTGTCGGAGGCTGCGGATTATGCGAGAAAGAATGGAGTAATACTCAAAGGTGACCTACCTATTGGTGTTGACCGGAATAGTGTAGACACCTGGGTCTTTCCTAATTTATTCCGAATGAACACATCAACTGGAGCTCCTCCAGATTATTTTGATAAAAATGGGCAGAATTGGGGTTTTCCTACTTATAATTGGGAGGAAATGTCGAAAGACAACTATGCTTGGTGGCGGGCTCGTTTGTCACAGGTTTGTTTGCGTGACTCAATTCCTGCTTTTGTTGATATTCTTGTCCTTTGCTGAGTTTCCCTCTTAAGGCACACAAGTATTCTATTTTTCCTTGACAGATGGCAAAATACTTCACAGCCTACAGGATTGATCATATATTAGGCTTCTTTAGAATCTGGGAGCTACCAGAGCATGCCATGACAGGACTAGTTGGGAAATTCAGACCTTCTATCCCTCTTAGTCAGGTATATACATGTCCAATAAAATGGTTTGTTTTGCTAGGGCAAGGAATAGGTTTTTTGGCTGCTCTCTAGGTCAACTTGAATGAGATTGTGCTTATATTTCAGGAAGAACTAGAAAAGGAGGGGATCTGGGACTTTGATCGTTTGAGCCGCCCATATATCCGGCAGAAATTATTACAGGTCCCTCATTTCCTAGCAATTTGTTCTGTGGTCTTTAAAAAGTTAATGTGATTATAGTTCAACCTTCAGCTGGTCATACTATTTTTCAGCATTTAGTTACTGACAAATGCTACTTTATTTTTTCCCCCTCTTTTGAATTACTCTATTTCAGGAAACTTTTGGAGATTTATGGACTTTTATTGCTTCAAATTTTCTAAATGAATATCAGAAGCTACAGTATGAGGTGGTTATGGATGTTGGTTTTGAATATTTTTTAGGGAAAATGTCCGGAGAACACTTTTCTTTAAGTAGAAGTGTTGTTTAATTCTCTAATTTTAAAAATGTATTTTTTAGTTATTTTATTTGTAAAAAATATTCTCATTAATCATTTTGCTTATAAAAAGGTGCTCTTCTGACCCATAAAAAAACTTTAATTGATAAAAAATTTTAAACAAAAATTAATGAGGATATTTTCGTCATTTATGTCCACCCTATTAAACAAAAAAAAAAATTACAACATAGATGGGAGGGTATTACCGTCTTTTACCCCATCTATGACTAGAATATCCATGATAATTTTTATTTATTTATAAATAAATTCAAAATTATTAAATGTCTCTTTTTAGTACCATTTTTATAAGTAAATGAACTAAATGACACCTTTTATGTAAATAAAAGGACTAATGTAGCCTTCCACCCTATTTTTTATGCAATTCTTATTGATTAATAGGTCACTGCAGGCCCTCAACTTTTGACCCATTGGTTCCTAACCTTTTAATTAAATGGATTTACTTTTCAAACTTTCTAATTAAATTATAAGGTTAGAGACTCAATTGTAAAAGAGGTTAATTATTGAGGACCCGTAGACCATTTACACTTACTGAAACGCAAAGCAGATTCAGACTTATGATGAAGTCGCAGAATTAGATATTTTTTTTCCTTATATAATTGTGGAATTATATCCGAGCACTTTTGCTTTCTATCTTCTTAGTTTAAAGAGGACTGCAACACAGAAAAAAAGATTGCCGCCAAGCTGAAGTCATTTTCGGGCAAGTCATTGTTGGAAAATGAAGACAAGATAAGGCAAGATCTCTTTGATCTTTTAAAGGTATAAGGGAGAGCTTGTGAAATCCATGATCTTTGTTCAATCAATTCATAGCTCTTCCTGGTTAGAGTTTAACAATTTATATGTGCCTGCAGAACATAGTTCTTATCAAAGATCTAGAAAACCCAGGGAAATTTTATCCTCGCTTTAATCTTGAAGACACTTCCAGTTTTCAGGATTTGGATGACCACAGGTATTTTAATTTTTCTCCTTCTTCAGTAAATGAAATAGATAGTTTTAATGTTAAAGTTAATCTCTGAGCACCTGACTTATCCGTCAGCACACTAATTCTTATTTGTCATCACGGGATGCAGTAAAAATGTGCTGAAGAGATTATACTACGACTACTATTTCCATCGGCAAGAAAATCTTTGGCGGCAAAATGCTTTGAAGACACTGCCTGCTCTCTTGAACTCATCAGATATGCTTGCTTGTGGGGAAGACCTGGGCCTTATTCCTTCATGTGTTCATCCTGTATGTTGACTCATTTCATGTCAAACGGAACAACTAGATACCCTCTCACCAGTCACCACTTTTAGCTGATGCAGGGTTCTTTTCATCTCTTTCATGTGTTAATTTTAATGCAGGTTATGCAAGAACTAGGCCTTATAGGCTTACGCATCCAACGTATGCCCAGTGAATCTGAATTAGAATTTGGCATTCCTTCTCAGTACAATTATATGACGGTAAAAACCTTGTGCTATATTGCTTTGTCGATTGAACACTTCATTGGCTACAAAGGACTTGAGAATGCAATAGAAGTTGAAAATTACTACAGCTTCTTAACACTTGATTCATAAAACACTTGACGTTTTTTTTTACAACTAGCACTTCTAAAAATGTCTTCTATCAGATTTGATCACTACTGATTTTTCCCACCACTTAACTAATGATTTTTTTTATCTAAAAAAAAAAACTGTAATAAGTACCGAGGTATTCCATGAAACTTTGCTTCTTTCTTTCTTTCTTTTGATGTTTGATTTGTTCAGATTATGAACGTTCAATTGTAAATTGTAAAGAGTCCATAAGAACCATGTCCTGCCAAAATCTAAAAAAGTTAACCCAATGAGTGAAGAGGCTCATAATTCTTATAAATTCCACTATAATATTATTTTTTATCAATTTGGGACTTTATCTTATTTCAACTTCTGCACAAACTAATGCAAGCAAATTAAGTAACTTCTTGAAAATGCCTCAGGTGTGTGCTCCATCTTGCCATGACTGCTCAACCCTACGTGCTTGGTGGGAGGAAGATGAGGATAGGAGGCAGCGATATTTCAAGAATGTTGTTGGATCTGACATGTTGCCACCTAGTCAATGTGTTCCTGAAATCGTACATTTCATCATAAGGCAACATTTTGAAGCTCCATCAATGTGGGCGATTTTCCCTCTTCAGGTATCGTGTTATTTCAGACCAAAGCTGCAGATTTAAGATTTAGGGTATGTTTGCCCCTTCTTCTAACAAAAGTAGTTTTTTAGCCAGGAAGTAAAAAATGTGGTTTATGAGCCCTAAACGCATTTATGGTAAATAAGCACTTTTTTGCTGCTAGAAGTGCTTTTAAGTATCTCAAAAGCCGAAACATACCCTTAATCTTTGACGCTCTTTGGAAGCAGAACATATTGCCATTGTCCAGAATCCTTGCTTTTGTGTCCTGAATAGAGAACCCAACTTATTGAATCCTCCTAAACAGGCAAATGGGTTCTGTTGAATCCATGTCTTGTCTATTTTTCAGGACTTGTTGGCACTGAAAGACAAATACACAACACAACCTGCAACAGAGGAGACAATTAATGACCCCACAAATCCAAAGCATTATTGGAGATTCCGTAAGTAGATATATTTATATTCGACATGAAATTAATTAAGCTGCTTCTGTACCTCACTTGTTGGAGTTAAGCCTTAAACTAATTACTTAGTACACACTTCAGAACTTAAACATTGTCTACTGGATGTTCAGGTGTGCATGTTACCATGGAGTCATTGCTGAAGGATAATGATCTCATAACGACCATCAAAGATCTTGTTTGTGGGAGTGGACGGTCACATCCTCAGGGATCGGTGTCAAGAGAGGAGTCCGCAACTAGAAGCACAGAGAACAAGCAAGTTGCTAATGAGAATCTCGGGATGCAATTAAATGGAGTTGAGCGAAGCAATCCTGTGGCTGTTCAGTGATGGAGATATTTCTATGTAAACCTCTACAGAAATGTGGAGCATTCTGCTTAACCAAGGTAGTTATCGAAGTAATTCAGCCAAAAACAATAAAAGGTAGTCATTGAAGTAATGATCTTGCAACCAAAGATAAAATGACAAGAAAAAAGAAAAAGAAGAGGAGATGTTATTGAAGTTAAAGACTTTTCAAGAGTATGCAAGTATCTTTTGATTGTAGTATGCAATAATCAATACCCTAATGAGGGAGATTACCGAAACAAATCTATAATAAGTAGTTTGATGGTATTACTTTTGGATGTTCCTGGAAAACCTAACCATTCATTGTAGCAAATCTCTGTGAAGTTTTTTTTTTTTTTTTTTGAGTAATTTCAATTTTGTATTTTTCATTCAATGTCGAAGGCGAAAAGCACACGTCTAACTTAAAGATTTTTTTTTATAATTTAAAGGATAATACATCCATTTTTAATATATATATATATATATTCAAATATGATATCTATTATATTTTCAAAAATTTACATAAAATAAAATCATTTAAATTTATAACAACAGTTAAAATTAAATAAATTTTAATTAAATGATGTTTAATATTTAATTAGATGTTAATGTAGTTTGATTTGAACAACATTCAATATTAAATAATGAATTGAGTTTGTTTATAGTAGAAAAATAATGGATTGAGTTTTTTTATAGTAGAAAAATAATGAAATTGAACATAAATATTTTGCTTTGTTTTGTAATTATAAATTTTAAAATTATTATTTAAAAAAAATTAATTAAAATTCAAGTCTTCCTTGCTACTTTTCCGAGATATATTAAACTTTTATCCTTTCACTAAAATTCAAATGGTATCATTTAATTAATTAATAGTATTACTAAATAATAAAAAAAAATGCAAGCAATTGCAAAATAAGAGTTGGGAAAATTTTCTTGTACCAAGTTACGGCAGATGAGGAAAATTCAATAAAAATACCTTATCATTTATATATTGTTAGGTGGTTATTAAAATAAACATAAAATATAATTTAGGTATAAAGTTACTGCAGAGAAATTTAACGATTCAAAGATAAAAAAACATATAATATGCTATATATAATGATGTTGCATACTGTAATTAAACAATATAGTTATTATTTAAAAAAAATGATAAATATAGTATCATTTATATCTATTTATATATTTTTATTATTAAAAAAAATAATATATTATTTTATTTTTAAGATTCTTTCAATTAAATTTAAAATAAAATAAGATAATTTAGATCAATTTAATATTAAATTTTATTTAATTAGATTATATTTAATATTATTTAGTGTTAATTTTGTTGTTAAAAGTTTTAAAGTCTTATTTTTATAATTTTTTTTAAAAATAGCTTATAATTTTCTAAAGACTTTAGCGGTAAAAAAATAAAAATGAAAAACTTGTCCAATTGTGATTCAGCGGAATGCTCATCAATCTTATATTTTTTATTTATTTATTAAAAGCTAGGTGGTAATTTGATAATAAGAAAAATACAAAAAAAGAAAGAAAAAAAATACTAAACCCTAATGGTAAAAAGAGAAAGGTGTCCAACAAAAATAGGAAAAGGGATGGCTAAAATGAGAAGAGTAAGAAGTGGATCCAATGGTAAGTATCAACGAACATTTTCTTTCTAAAGAGAGAGAGAATAAAAAAAGGGGAAAAGGTTTGTTACATGTTGTTTGAGGAGAAAGAGGGAGGTTCGGGTTGAGGTTTGGGGTGGTGGTGGAATGTTGTAACTTATAAAAGAGGTAATTTTTAGGGGAGAACAAAATCGAGAGAGAAAGGGAGATCAATCCCTTTTTATTAATTCGCATTTCATTTTGCGTGACCGACCGTTTTCTCTCTCTCGCGCTCCCTTTTCCCTGAATGCCTTCACCAGTGTTCAGGGTATGCCTCTCTCTCTCTCTCTATATATATGTATGATTTTGTTTTGTTTTCCTTTTGTTCTTGTTGTTATTGATTTTTAGAGTTGTTAAATGATAAATGGTAGATAGAGAATGTTTGTTTTTCTTGTTGGCCAGATCTCCTTTTAGATTATGGGTTATTGAGTTCTAAACCAAAACCCTGATCAAGTGAGGAAAAAGGGCACAAGAAGAATTTTTGGTTATAGTTTGATGATGTTGTAATCACTATGAGAATGGCAATTTTGATTTTGATTTGGTACATTTGTGGGAAATCCATGGATGTTTATTGTAAAGTTTGTTTTCTCTGCTTTTTGATTTTTTATTGTTCTTAATGATTTTGAAAATGAAAAGAAAATCTTAAGATGTCCTGAGTAATTTATGATGAATTGAAGACAGATTTTTTTTGGCTTCTCTTGCTGAGTAGATCTCCTTTGATTTATGGGTTCTGAAACCAAAACCCAGAAAAAGTGAGGGAAAAGGGTTCAAGACATTTTGCATCATGAGAATGAGAAAATGATTTTGACATGTTACATTTGTGGAAATCCATGGACGTTTATAGGAAACTTCCTTTTTCTCTTTTGTTCTTTATGGACAGAATTTGAAAATGTTTTGCTTTCCTTGCTTTACATTTCCTCATTACATTTCAAATAAAAATATTTTTTACTTGATCTATGAGAAATTTTCTTTCATTCTAATTCATTCATCAAAGTTCTGATTTTAAAAGCAAGGAATGCAGAATAACATACTTTGCAGGGGCATCATATACTTTAAGGAATACTATTGGATTTGGGATGTTGATACTTGTTTTAGATTAAATACTATTTCAGTACATTATTATATTAATGAATGATTTTTGTCTCAGAAAATTGTGGTGATTTATTTGCGGAGGAGCGAGGGATCAAGAGGTTAGACTTTTGTGTTACAAATTTTTCCTTAATTTCTTTTGAATTTTTATGTTATCTGTAATATATCAGCAATGGTTCAATAATATGCAGGTTTAGATGGATTCAAGCATAGTGGGTAGAAAATATCCTATGAATTTATCCAGGTCGTTCACAATTCACAGAAATTAAATAAGTTTGAGCTTTTGACTATTGCCACCTCTATGCCAATAATGGGTAAGATACATGAATTTAATTGTTTGCTTGATTAAATCCTTTATCCTTCTACTACTGCACTATCTTTGTTTCTTTGTTGCCTACGAAACCAATCAGAGAATTCGCTATTGCTAAAGTTAGTTGGTTGCTAATCCTCTCAAAACCTCTCAAAAGTTCAAGCTATTGTGAGATGGGCCAATTTATCATATATAATCGACTAAATTATTAGGGAATAATCAAAACCTTGAATCTCATGGAAATTACCAAGTTAGGTTTATTTTGAATGATTCTGATATCTAGTTTTCTGTTTTGAGTAAATCCAATTACAAAATAGGTATCAATATATTTCTATTGTGTCTGATTAACAGATTTTTGGTAAACTTGATTGATGAGATGTCTCAGGCTGCATTGTGTTGTTGAAATTTGACAGTAAGTTTACAACTGTGGATACATGCAGATCATATTATTCCAACTCTCCCTGGGAAAATTAATCCTTAGTGGATCCTCTAAGAACTGCTCTTGGCATGAACCGCTTCCATCCTCACCTGCACATTGAAATTTCAAATGGCCATTGTAGTTGATCAACATCATGGATTCAAACCTTTGGGCCGATACCAGAGATGCAAACTTCAGTCCTACACTCACTTCGACCACAACATCCTTGAAAATGGCCAAGATAGTGTTGTTCCATACTCCTTGAAACAAGAATTCGATGCAACTAATTTTCACCGAAGCTTCTCCACCCCATGCCTGTCACTAGCCAATGCAGAGGATGAGTTTAAGACTTGTCCAAATATTCAGATTGTTGGTGGCTACAAAGATTCTAAAGTACGAGCTCTTGTTGCTGAAGTTGCAATAGCAATTGCTTCTGGTATTGATCCCATTCCAGTCTCGAGTGGACTAGGTGGTGCTTATTTTATATGTAGTAGTAATGGTGACAATATTGCAGTGGTAAAGCCAATAGATGAAGAACCTTTAGCCTTCAATAATCCCAAAGGCTTCGGTGGTAGGATGTTAAGCCAGCCTGGTTTGAAATGCTCTGTTCGAATAGGTGAAACTGGCATCAGAGAATTGGCTGCTTATCTGCTTGATCACGATGGGTTTGCTGGTGTTCCTCCGACAGCGTTAGTTAAAATTTCCCATGTTGCATTCCACCCCAACAATGCAGAAGGAATTTTGTCATCATCCTTGAAGATTGCTTCTATCCAGCGCTTTGTGGATCATGAATATGATGCAGGAGAGTTAGGTTCTTCGAGTTTTTCAGTAGCTTCAGTTCATCGGATCGGTATTTTCGATGTGAGACTTCTAAATCTGGATAGGCATGCTGGAAATATACTTGCTAAGAAACACGATCACAAAGGTCATACTGTCACAGTGGCTGATCTTGTGCCGATAGATCATGGGCTATGTCTACCCGAGTGGCTTGATGACCCATACTTTGAGTGGCTGCATTGGCCTCAAGCCTCAGTTCCATTTTCCGAGTTTGAACTTGAGTACATCTTCAATCTCGACCCTTTTAACGATGCAGAACTTCTAAGATCTGAGCTTCCTTCTTTAAATGAGGCTTGCATAAGAGTTCTTGTTGTATGCACCATTTTCCTGAAGCAAGCTGCTTCTGCTGGACTTTGTCTAGCAGAAATGGGTCAGATGATGACCCGAGAGTTTTGTGCCGGAGAAGAAAATTTTAGTGTACTAGAGAGCATCTGTGAACAAGCCAAACCTTCCATTCCTAGTGCGTCAGATGATAGCAAAAGCAGAGCAAACAGCGAAGAGTCAGAATTGTTTGAAGTTGATTATGAAAATGAAGATGAAGATACTCACAAGGAGGTTTCAGACCTTCCCAGACTCTTGCAAAGTAACATCAGAATAACCAAACAACCAAAAGCTGCAAGGTTTTCATCTACAGAATCACTAGTCGTGTTCTCAGATGCAGCATCGAGTACGTCCCATGAGGATAACGAATTGAACCACAACAATAACAAGAAAGATTACAAGGTAAAGGATGTTGAAGGTGGAGGCTCCAATTGCTCAAGCTCTCGTAGTCCTAAGACGGGAAGCATGGTAAGAAGTACTAGTTTCCCAGTACAAAAATTTAGCCATGAGAACAGTGGCATCTCTTTAGGAGATATGGGTGACGATGATTGGGGATTGTTTTTGAAAAACTTTGAAATGATTTTGCCTGAGATATTCCAAGGCACAAAATGCTTGAGCCAAAAGCAGAGGTTGGGAACATCTTGCATGTTCTAGGAGGTGTTGTGAAGGAAGCAAAACTAGTAAAAGTCTTCAGATGAATGACAAGAGGACATGTATGTACAAAATATGTATATTATTTATTGCAAATTGACCTTTAGACTATAGACTGTAGATACAAAAAAAGAAAAAGAAAAAAATAGGGGCAAAAATGGAATGGTGATTGGCAAAATTGCCGTCGTATCCATTTGTACCTATTCTCTTGGAATTAGTTGTTGTAACTGTTATAACTGTAAAATAACAATAATGTAGGTATTTGGGAATGGTCTTGTACGGTTTATAGTTTGGTTTATGTCCAAACAAGCAGTAAATATTGCTGAATATGTGGGAAAAATTCTATCTTACTTGTACTGTCAGATACGTCCCATTATCTATATCGTTGTATGGTTATCAAAATACGTGATATATACGTATTTTTTGCTATATGTGATCTATCTATAAATATATTCAGCACTGCCTCAAATTATGGCCTAATCACAAAGCTATTATAAATTTTTTTCTCCCTCTATTCTATATTTGTTTTTGTTTTTTATTTTATTTTAAACAATACCCTACAAATCTAGTAGGTGGTTAAATACATTGAACACTTATCAATTAATTTATCAGTAATATATTAAAAATTCATTAAGTTTTAAAAGTAACAATAGAAGTGAAAATCTCTAGTATTCTATTTTTAAAAATTAATAAATCTTTGAGATCTATTAAGTTTAAAAAATGAGATAACATTGGTTATTCAATACTTATGTTGTTTTATTTTTTAAACTTAATAAATTTTTAAAATATTATTTAAAAACTAGTAGATTAAAGTAAACAATTCAATAAATTAATAGATTAATTCAACACGAATAGTTTTTGTCATTCTTATCTAACATTTCAACTTTTTTTTTTCTTTTTTTTTCTCGTGATAAAGATTTAACCATAGGTAATTAATTAGTCCAACTACAATGTGGTAAAAAAAATAGAAATTTTAAAACCCAAAAAAGGGAAAAAAAGAAAAAGTAGTCTTTTGGAAGATAGAATATGGAGGGATATGAAAGAGAGATAAAATTTGCAATATTAATATATTCACGTTATTTTCTCCCTCTCTCCGATGTTTTTTCTTAAATATAAAATAAAATTTTACGATCATACGTATAATATATATTAAAATTTATCTATTTATATATATTAATAATTAAATTTAATAAATCAAAATTAATAGAAAAACTTATTTTAATTATTCAATTTATGATAGATTTATCGAATTAAATGTTTAATTATTTTAATTAATATATTGGTTATTTTTTATAAAGAATTGAATCTTATATTATCTTAAAATCTTAACCACCGTATGTAAAAATATCATATGTTAGGGGCACGTCTTTGTTAGTTTTAAATCATATCATATGTTTTTTGTTTTATTAATTAAGGAATAATAATATTTGAAAAAATAACATCATAATTTTCAATAACACTGAATAAATTTAAGTAATTGTATATAAATTCAAATAATATTTAATTAAACGATATTTAATATAAAATAATACATAATATTTTTTTAAATAGTAAAAATATATGAACTAATTATAAATAATGTTATTTTTATTATTGTAATTTTTAAAAATATAATTTTTATTATTTTTATAATATATATTTAGATTCATTATGTTTTATATCTACAATATATAAGATTAATTGAAAATATGTTTAAAAATTTACTTAGTTATAATTATCTATCATCTTCTACTTATTATAACTAAACAAAACATTATAAATATATATATAAATAAATTATTTTCATAAAACTTAATTAATAATATATATTTTTCTATCTAAAGTGAGATGCATTTGACTAGCCTTATTCTAATATATTGAGTGTATTTTTTGATTCGAAATTAATTGATCGGATAATGTTAATAAATGGATTGATGCATCTAAGAGGAGTTCACAACTTAGTTTGCCAAGTACTGCCATGCCACCTTTAGACAAGTCAAACAGAATAAATTATTGTTGACTCAAACCTGAAAATTACGTGAAAGAGAGAGCTTAAAAGTGGGTTCTCTTTAACTCGGCACAAGTAATCTATGGGTTTTTAAGCCTAAAAAAAGTAATCCAAGGGTGGGTTTGTTAAAGTGATTCCAATATGCAGATTCTACTAACTACTAAAATTTTTATTTTTATTTAATTTACTACACTAGTTTTTTTTAATTCAATATGATATTTAAATTTCACAATGAGTCGATTTAATACGTAGGTAGGCTTAAGGTCCAATATTTCAATAGGCTTAGCCAGGAAAAACTTTGCGGAGAAGCCAAGGGGAAAGGGTGATTCACCAACAAAACCGGCTTTCTTCACCTTCCTCCGATGAAGCAGTCGAGAAGTCAATGGAAAAGGTACCATACCCGCGGGGGATATCTCAATCGAAGTCTCCAAATCGAGAAACGTTCGAAATGCCCTTAAATCATCGTTTTAAGCCGCGTTCCGCTGATATGCAACAGACAGAAGCGTCATTGACAGCTGATATGCGATTCCTAGATCAGACTCAAGCTGTTCTCAAGCCCTTATCAGTCGAGCTTAACATTTTTTTTAAAAAAAAAACATAATTTACATGTGATAAAATCGTGATTTGATTACCAAATAAAAAGTTAAATCAAATTATAAATTAAAGTATCAAATTAAATAAAAAATAATAGACTACATAACAATAAAATAAAAAATAATAGACTACATAACAATAAAATAAAAAATAAAAGTTTAGGTATTAAATGAAAACTCTATCCCAATTTTTAGAGAAAGTACTTTCATGAAAAGCAAACCTCAAATGCTGTGTTATTTTAAACTCAAAAGTTCATTTTATACCACATCAATTCATAAACAAATAGGTGGTAGTGTTTTTATTTTTATTTTTTTTCGGTTGTTGCTTGCTTGCTACATAACAAATAGGTAAGTTCACTTATTAGTTAAATGATAAAATGAAGAAAAAAAACTCACATTTTCTATTTTAAGCTACAATTTTGAACTTAACCAACTAAGGTTACATTAAAAAAAGTTTAAAATTAGTATCATAATTTATTTACGAGTAAGTATATTTTTCTATCATCAAAATTTGAAGATCGTTAAAAAAATATAATCAACTTTTTTATTTTATTTCTATATCATTAACTATTTTAAATGTTATAAAAATATTATTGAATTTTTTTCTTACTTTCATACCATTAAATTTTGTATTACAAAATATTATTAAAATACATATACTTGTCATTAACTTATTTTAATTGATTGCCGTTAACATTGTTTTTGTAATATTATAAAATTTAATAGAATGAAAGTAATAAAAAAAATTGATAGTATTTTTATAACAACAATTAAAATTTGATTATAGAAAAAATTATTATCTTTATTTATAGATAGAGTTTTATTTTCAAACCCATATGATTTACATATATTTTTTTAAAATAGTTAAAAAAAATCATATGATAAACATCTAAAAATACAAATAAATTAATGTGTTTGTTTTGTTCATATTATCGAATTATATTTCATATCATTTATATCACTCAACTATTTTATTTATTTCATTTATATAATTTTGTTAATGTTTGTTTGAACTTTTTACATATTATTAATAAATTTGTAACAATTTAAATAATTAAATAATGGATTTAAAACAACTTAAATGATTAAGTAATATATTTGAAATAATTCAGATACTAAATTATTTGTTCTGAATGTTATATATTGATTACATATAATAATTTATAAGTATAAATGATATAAAATATAATTTAATGATATAGATAATAAATATAATAATTGAATAATATTTTTTTATATTTACACAAAATTATAAGTAAAACAACATTTTGTTAATAAAAAGAAAAGTTGTAATTTATTGATGGGCCATATTAAATAGCTGTCCAAAGAATAAGAAGTCTCTTTCCAACATATGATTCTTCCTCCCAAAACTCCCAAATTATGGCCACTAACAACACTTCAGAGTCAACAAAGCGATCACTCTCGACACCAGCACCAACACCAACCTTATCATCATCATCATCATCATCATCATCATCTTCTTCTTCTTCTTCGAAACCAGATTCCAAAGAAGACCAAAACCCACAAATTCTTGAATTTCATAAATCAAAAAAGGAAGATTACTACTATTCTGAGACAAACAGAGAAGCTAAAAGGAGGAAAAATTGCCCAAAAGCACTTGAGAAAGTTGAAAAACTGAGTCCTTCAAATCCAAGTTTTTCTTTCACTTTTGACACCAAATTTAATGGTTGTGTTCCTGAATTCACACCAAAGTTTGGTTCTTTTAATCCGGTTTTGACAAACCCAGAAAAGAACCCAAGTTTTAGAATTGATCAAAAAGGTGAAGATCAAAGTGAAATTAGTGAAGGTTGTTGAAGAGTTAAAGAAAAGAAAGTATGGGTTTGGATCATTCTATGGAGAAAACCCAGATAGGAAAAATGAGTTAGATTATATTAGAGTTGTATTTTCTTTAATGCTTTATTGCTATGAAAATTATGTTTCAATACCCTAATTATTGGGAAAGAAAATGAAAAAAAGAAGAAAAGAAATGGAAAGTATTTTCTCTCTTTATATTTTATAAATAGATTAGTTATAAATATGTTGGTTGCATGTAATTTATTAAAATATTAAAAATAATTAATATTAAAATTTTATTTTAATTAAATTATTATATTATTATTATGATCTAATTTTTTATTCTAACATGCTCTGAAAACTATGTTTCAGCACTAATTAGAGAAGAAAATAAAAATAAAAATTAATTGAAAATGTTTTTATCTCCTTTTACAGAGATGGTTTAGCTATTCCTAATTTTCTTATATTCTGTGCGAATTAATTTCAGTTATCTAAAAGTTCGAAAGGATGCGGTTCAAGGCATGTTGATGATTGGATGGTGCACTGACTTTTTTTTCTCATTTGCACGTGTGGGTTATTTATATTTTTTTATTTTTTAATCAAGCTTTTTTGGATTTGTATTGTTTTAATATTTATTATTATAAATTTATTATGTATTTTTTTTTTCAATTAATTTTTAAATCTTGAATTTGAGATTTTTACGAGATATATCATTAAATTATAAAATATTATTTATTATGTAATTTAATAATAAGAAATTATGGATGAATATTTTTAAGAATACGATTGATTATATAGATTTAATTATAATATATAGATTTAATTATAATATTTTTAAAGCGTAAAATGTTACATAACACTACCACGTCTTTTAATTTTATTTTATATTATAATTTTAACTGTAATTTGTACGGAATGAATACATATATATATATATATATATATATTGTTTTTATTCGAGTAGTGATATATAGTATATACAACTTTCAAATTTAATGATTATTGTAACTGTAAACTACAATTAAAAAAAACTACAACTTAAAAAATAACTTCAACTTTTTAAATATATACTTCCAATTAATGAGCATCTAATAATTTTTTTTTATGATAGATATGATTTGACAAGATTCAAGATTAAATTAGATTGAAACATTATTTTTAAATCATACTTAAATAATTTTAATACCAAATTTTTTATCATGAGTTATGATCAAATATAGTCAAAAATTTAACTTAAATTTAAATTATTTTGATAATTTTATGTTATTATTTTTAACACTTCTTACAAAAACTTGTTGTCTCTTTTAGATAACATAAAATCGTACAAACATACACGGTCACAAGTAATAAAGATTTGTAAGTAAAGTATCATTTCCACGTAGATTTGTTACTATAGTTTGTTGAGTACTAAAATTGTATCTCTATGATTTTATCCAAAACAATCGTTGATTAAGAAAAAGGTAACAACAAATAAAAGAAATCTAAGATTGATATTTTTTATAAAACTTATCCACTCAAATCTTGTTATTTTCTTTTGATTTATATTTTTTAGTACATTTAATTTGTCAACCGAAAACTTCTATTTTTATCCATACATCTCTTCCGAGCTCCGTATAGACACACCTCGTTAAATTAATTCACTATATCTCTATGAGAATTAAATTCACCAAGATTCATTACGTTCTAAGTTTTCAAATGGCCACACATACAATTAAGGTATATTCCTATCCTTCATCATACATGTCATTCTATCTACGAGCAATATACACACAAATGCCTCTTTCAAGTTTATTTATGTGCCACGGATCGTTCTGATAAAATTCGTAAATAATCAAAAAGCATTAAGCACAAGATAGAGTAAACAAATCGAACGTCTTATAAATCTATCAAAAATAATTAAAATCAAAGCTTTATAAATTTAGATCAATGCAACCCTAGAAAAATTAAATTACTTCATTAATTTAAAATAAAAATTACAGCAGATGTAGAAAAATTAGAAGGAGAAGAAAGAAAATTAAAATATTTAGGATCGTAAATATTTGGCACACGTAGAACGCAACAAAAGCCAAAAATGACTTCTGCGTGTTCCACCGTCCAGCCCCAAATACTACAGAAAATCCAAAACTAAACTCTCCAAAAAAACTTAAAACTCTATCATCTTATCTCCTATTTATACCTAAAAAATACATCAAAAAAATATTAAAATTTAATCCACGTGGGGGACAATGAAGTGTGGGGAAAATAATAAATTAAAAAGCGTGGGGGGACAAATTGTATCGAAAAATGAATCAAAACGCGGCTAATGTGAGTGGGCGCAACGTGTGTTTCTGTTTTTCTTTTCAATAAACTCTGACACGTGTCACGATATGATTCGCTGAAACAAATAGATGGACACGTGGTAGCACCTCGTTTGTTTCACAGAATGGGCGCACGTAGAAACTAAAGCACGGGATTGGGGCGCCGAGAAAGTGCGGCAACGGTTTGAACGGGGACTTGATCATGTGCTTTCGCGTTCATTGTAACTTGCCACGTGGAGAAACATGATTTGCTTTAATATAAAGTGTGACACGTGGCATATTATGGTTCGTGGAATAACCGGGCACGCGAAGGAGGGGACATGTCTGCACGGCGTCAGATGGGTGGGTCCCACGCTGCACGTCGGCCTGCACGGTAGGTAGGCCCCACTCGGGCACCGAGCCACGCGATGGAGGAAATCCCTGCACCCATTCTCCTTGGTCGGGTTTGAATACCACGCGCGCATCCGAACGGTTGATGCGTTGATCTGACGGTCCAAGATGACGCGTGGATGATGTCGCGTGGAATTTCTCTCCTGCGAAGAAAAATAACTTTTATTAATTATATTTTCACCCACAAATATATTTCAAATTACATTTTAAACTCTGTTTAATTGCAATGCAGCCCTTTAGTATTTTAAATTAAATTTTAAACTTTTAATAATTAAAATTAAACCCAAATTTAATTTAATTTATATTTTCAACATTTATAAATTGCAATTAAATACTCATTTATTTTGAAATTATATTTTTGGACGAAAACTTGCAATTAAGTACGTTTTCGATACAAATTATTTACTTTTCATAAAAAATATAAAAAACAGTAAATACTAATTTATTCATCGAAAATTAACTAAAAACATTAATAACATAACAATTACAATTAATAAAATAGGTGAAAATAAGTATATAAAATATAGTTATCAAGTATTAGGAAATAAGTCTTACATCAACCATAGAACCAATAAAAAAATTGGTTATAAGTTTGGATAATACTCACATTTGAAAACATTTTTTAAAGATTGAGTTAGTTCCAAGTGAATTAACGTTACTTTCAAAAAAATCAAGCATGAAATTACATGAATGATATTAGATTAAAATTGTTTTTAAGCTTTGAACTAATTTGAAAAACCCATTCCAAAGTCTTGTATGAGTTTAGGGTGATAATTCTTATCATACATTGTGTCAACTTATTATTAATTCATTATTATTCATACGAATTCGAATATTATATTATTAATCCTATTAATATTTATATTTTAGATTCTTGACTATATGTAAATTAATATCCATTCTCAAAAAAATGTTTGGACTTTCCCATTTAAATTCTAACCTGCAATTACTTGACTACAAACCATAATTTTACTTTTATGTTTTGGCTCACTTGAATATAATTTACAACTTGTTTATATGAAAAAATTAGAGCAGGTAAACGAAGTTGAAAAATACCAGTGGAGTAGTAGAAACTGAGAAACTTTAGAACAGCGACGAGGAGAAGCATCAAAGGCGAGAAGCAATGACTGTCAAAAGTAGCATGGCAGAGGGGAAGAGGCGACAGGGAGAGGTTGAGAGTGAGACAGATGGGACATGGGCTAGATTTTTTATTTAAGTTTTATGAGTAACCAAACAATATAAGTTTTATTCTTTCTTTTTCATTGCGATTTTTTTTCCTTCAATTAATAACATGTCTAACTAGTTAACCTGTGAATGATCCAAACCCCAACTTTTTTTCGTATCCAATTGGGTTGATATGTTTTAGACCCAAAATCATATCAAGTACTCGTGTTCCGATAGATGTTTAATTTTTAAGTCAAATTTTGAGTATTTTTTACATGTTGTATCGAAAACTATCACATTAAAATCGAAATGATTGTTTGATCATGTAATTTTAAAACTTATTAGACTTAAGTCTAACTCCATCTCAAAACACAAATTTTAAGACAAAAGATTTTTTTAAATTTATATGTATAATGAAAGTTTAATACTTACCGATTTAAGATTTAACAAAATTGTTTTATGTATTTAAAAATAATTTAGAATGTTTGATCGTGTTTTTAAATTATTATTTTTTAAAATATATTGTTTTATAATTATTATTTTTTAAAATATATTGTTTTATAAAACAAAAAATTGAGAATAACTAACATGTATTTTGAATAGTTTTAAAAATAAGTATAATAACATGGAAAATGATTCATAACTGGCGTAAATGACCCTTTACATTTTTCATAATACCAACTTTTCGATTATAAACTCAATATAACCACTTTTTCTTATTATGATTAGTTTAATGTAAAATCTTTTTTTTTTACTTGATATAATATTGTCACCAAATATGATCACTCAAACTCATTTAACAATCATTTAACAATAATATTTAATATGTTAATTTTATTTGAGTTTAACATGATATGACTTAAATAAATTTAATAATTTATTTTTCTTTAAAATAATGCACGTTTTTATAGAAATTGTTATCATATATTTTAATCAATAGTTTTCATTTTAAAGTATAAAATAAAAAGTTAACCTTATATAAATATAATAATTTTTTACATACCCATTTTCTTACCTGTATATGGTAACATATTAAATTTGGAGTAGAAAAAAATACTTTATTATGAAAACTACACACTTTTTGGAACAATTTGGCTAAGCACCTTAATGAATATTTTTTAAATTTTGAAAATAATGGCCAAACAAACTCAATGTTTTTAAAATCATTGAAAATTGTTTTTTTTATAATGGTTTAAAAATTATTTTTAAATTAAGTAGTCAAACAAGCACTAAAAATCTTATTAAAAAGCAAAAAAAAAAAAACCTAAATGCTGCAAAAAGGTAGAAAAATTTAAACCAAACTAACAAATAAAATAAAAAAGGCTAATATTATGCTTATTTTCAATTTTCTTAAAAACAATGAAATCATATTAAAACTATTTTTAGTTTTTATTTTTATTTTTTAAAACATATTGTTTTATATAATAATAACTTTAAAATAATGACCAAACATATTATTGTTTTTTAAAATAAATTTTTATTTTTAAATAAAAAATAATTTTTAAATCATTCCATCAAACACACTCTTAATGGAAACTCTATCTTGAATTAAAAAAGAATAAGAAGGTACTATTAATTTGCGTAAGTTTTTTTCTAAGTTAGCCTACGAACAAGTTGTTAGATTATAAATATCTTAACGTGGGCTGACAGTAAACATGGGGATCGTTTAGCAACTCTCTTCAAAGCTTGGGCCTCCATTAATCCCATATACGCACAACAAGATAATTACTTGTCACACTTAGTGTTATTAATTTTTTTTTATAAGAGTGGATCATTATAGAAAAAATTCAAATTTTTTACTGATAGATAAAATTTTATTATAAGGTAGGTTAGGAGATTACATTCTACCAACTTGATTCTTTACGACTTTAAGTTTTTTTTATATATATTTACTCATTAATTCAATTATTTTTAATTAAAAATATATTTTATTTTGGTTATTTAACAATCATCAAAATAAATAATCTAGTTATATATATATAATTATTTAACTAATTTTAATATTTAGTAAACATAATTATAAAATGTTTTTATTTTTAACTTAAATTTTATTAATTTAAAACATAAAATATATAATTAAACATATATTTTTTCGTTTGTGGTGAATACTTGAAAACTCTCATATTCTCTAAAGTTTCTTTAGAAAATCCCCAACCTGTCTCCAAAAATATTTGACATGAGGATCTACTCTATTAACAGTACTAGTCCCAATATAATAATTTTATCTAATAAGAATAATATTAAAATATAATTAAATATAAAATTAAAAAAAAATTTAGAAAAATAATTGTGTAAATATTATTAAATACAGGGTTAAGTACTATATATATATATATATTATCGATTAACTGTAATTTTTTATTGTTGTTAAATTGAGTCTGGAAAAAGAAAAAGGAAAAGAAGGAATGATTATAAGAGCAAAAGAAAACAGTAAATTCAATATACTAACGTGGGCTTACAAAATATTAATCCATTTTACACTTTTTAGTGTAATTGTATATACTATTGGGGAAGGAGACATATTAATTTATTTATATAGTTTATTTATTTGATAAAAAATAGTATTATATAGTCTATTAATTATAAAAAAAATGATTAATTAAAGATAAATTATATTATTTTAATAATTTTTTTATAAAATATTATTATTTTATATCAAGTGATTAAAATATGAATATTTAATAATGATAAAAGTAAAATTTAATATGAATTATTTTAATAAATGATCAACGATTATAATACAAACATAAATTATTTAAATATATATATTTTAATTTTAATAAAAATTAAAAAATTAACAAAACAATGGTAATAAACAATTATTAAAATAAATATTTTGTGATTTTTATATTAATTGTTACTTTAATATTGTTAAAGATTAATTTTTTAATTGCGTTTTATTATTTGCATAAAACATATTAAAAATTTATATAAAAATTATTAAAATAATATAATTTTTTTAATTCACTGCCATTTTTCTTAATTAAGAGATTCAATGATAATTCTTTTAGTATAATGAATTAAATCTAAAGAATTTATGTGATATTTTTGTATATATTATATAAGAACTACTATTATATGATTATCTTCCTCCACATTGTTGCTTTTATTCTACCACAGATTTTGTTTGATTACGTTATACCTTTAACACTTTCAAAATCTAAAATAAGAAATAACAATTTTTTTTAAATTTTTTTTAATTTCGTTAAAGTTAAAATTAGGCCAATAGGCCACATAAATAAGAGCATGGTTGATATGTAATTTATATAGAATAAATTTTATGGCGCTTAATATTGAAAATGTTGAAGAATAAATTAACAAGTAGTACTTGAAGATGAGTTCGAACATCGATCATCCTCGTTTAGATCAATGAGTGAATTGATAAGTAATCTTTTGCTTTTTTTTTTTTGCTTCCCAAATTTGGCTAGTATTTATTCATAGAATATAGGAGGTACATGGATTGAAACCACCAACCTTTTATTAATTTTATCTTAATTGAATTTAATTTTTTTTAATTCGAATTCGATTCAATAATAATTGATCTAAAATGATTCGAGTGCGATCAAATCAAAATCTTTTAGATTAGACATCAGATTTATATTAAAATTTATTTATAAAGTATTGTCATATATAAAACACTATATAAATTATTTAAATTTTAATTTGATGTAACTCTATCAAAATTTATTATTTTTTTTCAAAACTAGGAAAATTAAAAGAATATAAAATGTGATTGGACAATTATTAAACTATTAAAGAGATTTAATATTTATTTTTATTTTTAAATTAAAATAATAATTTAATGTAATTATTATATGTATAATATTTGAATATCATATATTATAAAATAAAATATACATTTATTTATAATTTTAATAGTAATTCGATAAAGATTAGATTACAAAGATTATAAAATCTTACAATCATGAATTCAATCAAAATTATTTGTATAATTTTCAATCTAAATCAAATTTAATTATAAAATCTATCGATCTAATTTAAATTAAAATGATAAATTAGATTAAATTTATCGATTTAAACTATAATAAAATTATTCATTGAAATTAATTTGAGGTATTAAATAATACCTTTCTAAATAACAACGTACACTTAAAGAGCGGGTATAAAAAAAAATGATTTAAAAAAGTTGTAGGCTTGCTTATTGTACAAAAAAAAAATATTAATAGTTAGACGTGTAAATATCTATAAGTAGATTTGTATCAATTAATCTATTATATTATAAAATTGTTATTTAGTATCATGAATTTTATAAAAAGCATAAATTTAACTATTTATTTAATATTTTAATAATTTTATTGATAAAATAACATAATAAAAAATCATTTTTATTTTTAATATAAAAAAGTATTAAAAAATAATATTATTTTATTTAAAATATTAATAAAAATAAATTTTATCTTTCTTTAATATTTTTATAAAAATAAATTTTTAATGGATTAAATAATACATTTAATTTAATATAAGATATTTGTGCGATATTTTTTTTCTTCATATTTTATATTATATATTTGAGTAAGCAAATCACATTTGATATATTTATACATTGAAACCGCATTGTAAACACAGCCAACATAAATAAAAGTTCTCTAATTTGTGCATTATCCTGGACGAAGCTAACTATATATTTACACATCATTAAGTATTATTAAAATTTATAATAATAAAAAATATATTTAAATAATATTAAATGATGTTAAATTAACCATAATTTAATATTAAATAAATTAAAATAATCAAAATCTATTTTTAACGATATCAACTTACCTACATTTGATATGAAATGTTTTGATTGAAATTTTTTTAATAAAAACATAAAAATTGAACATAATAAATATTAATTTTATATTTAATTATAAATTTTAAAAAGAGTTAAAAAATAGATAATTCAATATAAATATCTATTATAGGAGAAACAAACTAAACTAAATTATCAAAGAACACCGTTTATATTTTCATGTTTTTGCTCCTCTTCAGCATCTTATGGTTATTTATCAATTCACCTTTTATATTCCTCTAGATATTACGAATAAATCTACATAATTAATTAATTATTTATTTATTTCTTCTACATATTTTTTTAATTTTTTTATGATAATATTTATTTCAATAATTAATTTAATTTGTAAACTAAAAATATATATCTTCAAATTAATATAATTTGTAAAAAAAATTAGAATAATCTTCTTTTTTTTTTTTGAAAAATAGCCATCACATACCTTTTAAAGTGGCTAGCTATTTCAAAGAATGTTTTGAAGGAAAAAAATATCAAGCATCAATTTGCTGCAAGTACTCCCCCTTCAAAGTTAGCTAGATTAAAACAATAAGATCATGGTGATTTGAATAGTAAAAATTATATTCATTTTAATAATATTTTAGAAATTTTCAAGAATTAAAATTTTAAAAAAATCTAGACATTTAGGAGAGGAAGTATAAGAAGACAATTATACAGAAATTATATTTTCTATATCCATATTAAATAGTCATTCTTTATATATTTTTGAGAAAGCTTTGAGTGTTTCATTTTTATTTCTTTTTAAAACCATGTTTAAGGGATACATGAGAAGTCTTAAATAGTAGAACAAGTCAGGGTGAAAAGTTGGAGAAAATTTTATATGCTACTTGTTATTATAGTTATCGATTTCTTTTTCACTTTTTTTATTTTTATTTTTTAATAAAAATGAATGGTTATGATAAATATGTGGTATTAATATTCTAGTACAAATGTCTATCTGTTTCTCAAATTTATAGTGGTATATATACTTTCTATTTTTACCCAAATTGGAGAGACTATTAATTATTTCTCTAATCAATTTAATTACAATTTCATGCAGGAACAAGAACATTTTCAGCTAATTAAATTGATCCCTTATAATTCAGAGTTGAGTAGTCATTCATTTTCATAAGATACAGAACACTATATATATTATCGTTAAACTCTGGAATGGGGAAAGAATAAAAGGTTAGTTTTCAACATCTTTTGATTATTGTTTACAAACAAACAATCTCAGTGAGGATAATTTTTGTGATCAGTAATTCATGAGTATATGAAAATAAACGTAGAATACAGATAAGAGTAAGAGGATCATAGGGTCGATAATACATAAATGTATTTAAAAAAAATTCTTCAATTAGAGATGAAGATTAATTTCATCTTAGTTATTATAAATATAAGATAATACACTCATTTATTTAAAAAAAAAGTAAAAAACAATAAAAATAACACCCTTAAAACTTACGATTATAAAAAATAATATATCTTATATCTATCTCATATATTTTAACTATTAAAAAAGTCAAACATATCATTTTATTTTGAATGTTGTTTAATTGAATGCATCAATGTTAAACATTTTTTAATAAGATACCGTTGTTAGTTTTGTTATTAAATATTTAGAATTGTTGTTTTTTTATAAATTTTCAATAAAATATTGCTATTTTAAAAAAAAAATCTTATTAAGATAAACTAGCTTAAGGAATGTGCGAAAATCAAGGACAAATGTGTAACAATATTAAGGTAAATTACATTAAATCACGTGAGAAAATGAAGTATAACATGTGTAATTAAGGCATCTTAAATAGTAACTTCAGCTCCTATACCTCTTAGTTATCATGTTTGGTATGTTACCATAGGAAAAATAATACGATATAATTTTTATTGATTTTTCCAGGCTACTCTTCATCGTGAGATAATTTTAGAATTTATAGTAAAATTACATTAAATTTTGAGGAATAGTTATTCTTATTTAGGCAGAATATAAATTCACTCATGAAATTAAATTCCTAAATACCGAAAGAGTCAAGGAAAATTATCAAAATAATAATAATAAAAAATAAAAAATAACACTCATAAAATTTATAACAATAAAAATAAATGGATCTAAATGAATATAGTTTAATTTAAATAATATTCAATTGAAAATACATTTAATATGAAATAATATATTAATTTTTTTAAATAATAAAAATATATGAAGTAAATATAAATGATGATACTTTTATAATTAAAAGTTTTAAATATTTTTTTTTGTTTCCTAAAAATCAAACTAACAAATAAAATGATTCTATTCCATTTCTCAATCTAATACCACCAATCAAACAATATGATAGTAATTACGAGGCTTGTTACGTTTTCTTACTCACTTGGGGCCTTTGTTAATTAATTTTCAATTTAAATATAATTAATAATACTTTAGTAACATATATATATATATATATATATATATATGTGAGTATATATATATTATATATGGAAATATAGTATACTTTTTTTTCATGGTATAATGTAATTTTATTTATATGTGATACGTGTTTATGTTTCGATTAATACATAAACAATCTTTTTTAGGGACGCAAGCAACAAAGAAAAAGGGCAATGACTATTTCACATGTTTACATGATAGTGATAAATTTCATGGGCTTTGTTTTTTCCGTGATAAAGAATGTGAAGATAAATGTATTGAAGAGGGTGCATTTAGAGGATTTTGTAGCAATGAATTTATTTGTGAATGTAAGTTCTGTGAAAATTAATATTTCAAAATAAGCAAGTGGTCATAAATTGCGAATCTTTGTAGTGATCATCTCCGGAGATGGTTAATTTAGTATTACATTAATAAGATTCATTATCATGTTATTATTTGTACAGTAGTACGATGATAAGAATCATTAATAATCTATTTTAAATCACAAATTTAAATAACATCAAATATCATTCAATAAAAAAAAGATTTATTTAAAAAATTAATTGTGTTAGGAGTTCTACAAAAATATTAAAAAAAATATAATACTCATATCATTAATTCAATTCATCAATGATATATATATATACATAAAGTGTTGGTGTCATCGAGAATTACTTGTGTTAGAAGTTCTACACAAATGTTAAAAAGAATATAATATTTAGATTATTAATTCAATTCATTAATGATATATATATACATATATATATATATATAAAATATTTACGTATATTCATAATAATTTACAATAAACATTAGTTAACTAAATTTGGGTCTTATGGGATAACCTTGAATATAATAAACATCTAACTAGGTTTTGCTCTTTTAAGTCGCGAGGTCTCGTATGTTCATGTCATTTAACACAGTATACATTCAAGATCTTCTAATCAAAACAGGATTTATTGTTTCTTTGTGCTAGGTTTCCATAGACGAGTTGGTAAAGTGTCATGTTCACTGAGTGCCTCGGGTTGCTCTTGTAATGCCATTGGTTGTCATATGATTCACTTATTGTTGACGAGAGCTGAGCTGTTGTGATCATTGAAGAATAAGTTGATTTAGCATTAAGCAACCTTGCTTTAGCAAGTAAACTTTTGATGTATTTAGATTGCCTTAGGACCAAATTGCCATTAAGTAGATTAACAACTTTAATTCTCATATCTTTAAGGACAAATTCATCCCTTAACATCTTGACAAATGCATCAATTTTCTTTCTACGTGATCCAGAAACAATGATATGATCTATAGAAGGCCAGGCCAAAGATGTCTGCTTCAAACCATGATGGGACTTTTTGTAGTTTACATACAAAATCAAGATAATTATTGTAAACAAAACCAAGTGCTTACTTCATATACGATAGTTTGATTTAGGAATGCACTATCATATAGACTAGTGAAATGTGATTGCTACAGTTAGGATGATCTTCACAATTTCAAATTTGACCACTAGATTAAATATTTCTAAGAAATCAAATCCATTTACTTGTAGAACCTTTTGTAACTACCCTTGCTTTGAGTTTGTCCAATGTACCATCAGATAATTTCTTTACCCGAAAGAGCCATTTATTGTCAATTATTTTCCTTCCTTTAGGAGATGGAACTAAGACCGCGTTTTGGAGCATCAAACTCATTTTTCATAGCTTCAAACCATCATGTCTTTCAGAATATCTTTGACAGTTTTAGGGATTGGTATGTATTGGGCTACAAACATGAATTTGGGTTTTCATATTTTAGGGATTGGTATGTATTGGGTTGAAAACAAGTGTTTCTAGCTACACCATGTGTTGGTCAACTAATGTGGGCCAGCAGAATTGAAGAATAGGGTTGGTGTGTCATCGAAAGAAAAGGAAGAAAAGAAAAAAAAACAAAGTCAAAAGTTTCTGCTTTGTCTCCATCAATTCATGCGTGAAGAATAGAGAAGATTGGAGTTTTTGGCTTTATAAAGCCTTAGCTTCAATCTCAAATTTGATATCAGAAGCGGAGAAAACAAGAGAGAGAGAGATTTTGCGAGAAAAATTAAGAGAGTCAATTTGTGAAGTTTTATCCACAAATTGAAGATACATATTTGTTGTATTTTTGTGAGAGATCCACCTGAAGGTGAAGTGTGTAATCCCATCTTATTATAATGGAAGTTTAAGTGGCATACGGGTCCCGTGGTTGTTACTTTCATTTTGAAAGGTTTTTACATGCTAAAATCTTGGTGTCATTTTTATTCTATTTTGATTTGGGAAATTATCATGGGTGTGTGGAATTTATTTCTTTAAAACCATCCATTTTTTCCAACAAAGTGTTATCAGAGCCAAGTTATTTTAGTAAGAGACTGTACACATATACAATACTATTCATATATACTATATTGTACTATTCACAGATACTATTCACATAGTACTATTCGGAAGGTACTATTCATCGATACTATTTGGCGGGTACTATTCATCGTCAAAAGGTATCAAGTTCGACGAAACCTGGTGACTGACGATTCAAATGGAGGAGAGCACATGTAATATGATAAAGTTGACCACATTTAATTATGCAATTTGGAAGCTGAAGATGGAGGATCTTTTATACATTAAAGACCTATGGAAGCCAATTATAATGCCGAAGAAGAAAGAAGTAACCGATGCAGAGCATCGGGAACGGGCGTTACGGAAGCAGAAAGTGTCTGCCAAATTAGACAATGGATCGACAAAAGCATTTTTCAAAATTTTTCTAATGAACACGATGTTTACGTTTTGGCAAAAAGTTGGAGAAAATGTACGCGAGACAACCGCATTGGAATAAAGCAAATCGATGCAACGATTAGTCAATTTGAAGTATAAAGATGAGCAACAGACGTAACATATGAGTGAGTTCCAAGGCATCAGTAGATCAACTCAACTTTATGAAGATATTTGCAGAGATGAATGCAGGCTGGCGTTGTTGATGTTGAGTTCTCTACCAAAAAGTTAGGATACCTAGTTGTGTCGCTTAGCAACTCGACTCGTGGTAAGCTTTACCGTGGATATGGTAAAATAGAATGTTAAACGAAGAGGCTCGATGAAAAGATGAAGGATATACTCGACACCGAACCGCTTTGTCATGCAGAAACAAGGCAAGCAAGAATGGCCGAGAAGTAAAAGTAAAAATCCCCGTAACCAAAGTCAACAAAGAGACGGTCCGAAGTCTAGATCAAGGTATGACATGAGTTGTCATCATTGCAGTAACCCGGACACTTCCGCGAAGGTTAAAGGCGGAACAATCTAAATCGAGCGTAAACCCGAACAAATGACACCACAACCGTCACAAGAAGTTGTCATCGTCGAGATACCGAGTTATGTCAATCTTGCATGCCAAGACACTACTGGGTAGTTGACCGGCGCTTCCCTATCATGTCACCACGATGGGAATTCTTCTCAACCTACACTCCAAGGTGATTTTGGACGTGTAGGGATGGGAAATGATGCATCAAAAATTGTCGGCATTGGAAATATTTATCTAGAGACTAATCTTGGACGCAGATTACTTTCAAAAGATGTGCGAGGTATGTTCTGATATCCGCCTTAATTTAATCTCTACCTAAGATGCTTGATGATGATGGATACAATAATTATTTTGAGTGGAGGAAAGTGGAAGCTCACCAAAAGCACCGTAATAGCTAAAGGCAAGAAAGATACATCACTTTACATCACGTAAGCCAAACCGTGCAGAGAGAGTAAATGCCACAAGGAAAGAAGTTCCTACCGAAGCTATGGCATAAGCAACTCACCACACGTAGTGAAAAAGGTCTCGAAATTCTTTCCAAAAATGAGGTCTTGCGAGAATGAAAGGTACACCTTGCAAACTTGTGTTGACTGTATTATGGGAAAACAACATAGAGTTCATTTCGTAGTCTCACACCATCTAGAAAGGAAAATATTCTAGATTTAATACACATAAATGTATTAAATGAGTTATAAGTCATTGGTGAGGTGCTCACTATTTTGTGACCTTTATTGATGACCATTCTAGAAAAATATGGACTTTTGCTTTGAAAACTAAAGATCAAGTGCATGAAGTTTTCAAACAAGTTTCATGTAAAAGCCGGGAGAGAGAAACCGGCAAACGTTTGAAGCAGTGTACGTGCGTAGATAATGGTGGTGAGTATAAATGGACCATTCGAGAGTCTGAAGTTTTGGCATCGTGGAAAAATTAGTACCAAAGACACCTCAACACAACGGTGTCGTAGAGAGAATGAATAGAACCATCTGTGAAAGAAATCGATGTACGCTTCCGAATGCAAAACCGCCAAACTCCTTTTGGGGAGGAAATGAGGGACAATGCCGATTTAATCAACCTTTCTCCACGGCCTCCACCGAACTACGATGTACCGGAAAGAGTTTGACCGAGGAGAGACGTTTCTTACAAACACTTGAAAGTATTCGGTAGAGCATTTGCTCACATCCACAGAGATGAGCGGTCCAAGTTGGATGGAAAAGCGAAACAATGTATCTTTATGGGATATGCGCATGAAGAATTTGGCTACAGACTTTGGGATCCTATTAACAAAAGGATTGTCAGAAGCAGAGACGTGGTATTTCTTGAAGACCAAACAATTGAGGATTTTGAGAAATCCGAGAAACTAGTAAGATGAAATTCCAATTAATCTGGACCTAGTCTTTCCACCAATAAATCCCGATGACGGGGGAGTTACACCAGATACTGATGATGTCAATCCACCACCGGTAGTCGGAACCGTAACAAGTTTCGAACAAGTCCAACCGTATACGAAGGGGGATGCTCACTAAAGGGAGAACCAGTTATGTGACGAAGCTTTATCACCGATCAAAGATAAGATCGAGTGGCTTAAAGCCATGCGAGAAGAAATGAAATCTATGCATGTGAACCAGACATTTGACCTGATGAAACTACCACAGGGAAGAAAAGCTCTCAAGAATAAGTGGGTGTACAGAATCAAAAGTGAAAAAGGTAGCTCGCAACCACACTATAAAGCAAGATTGGTTATGAAAGGATTCGAGCAGAAGAAAGGCGTTGACTTCGATAAAATATTCTCACCAGTGGTTAAAATGGCTTCAATCCGAGGTTTTTGGTTGTGGCGGCTAGTCTTAATCGTTGAACAACTTGATGTAAAACTGCATTCTTACATGGGTGATCTTGATGAAGAAATCTATATGGAACGGCCCGGAGGTTTCAAGTCAAAAGCAAAGAAACATTGGTATGTAGACTAAAGAAAAGCTTGTATGGTAAGCAAGCACCAAGGTAGTGGTACAAAAAGTTCGACTCATTCCTCGGAGAAAAAATGAATACAAATGTAACGACGGCTTGATCAACTTGCGTCTTCATCAAGAAATTCTCGATGGTGATTTTATTATTCTTTTGCTTGTTGATGATATGTTAATTGTGGGTGAAAATATTGACAAGATTAACAAGTTAAAGAAGGAGTCGAGCAAGTCCTTTGCAATGAAGGACTTAGGACATGCCATGATTCTTGGCATGACAATTACCCGTAATGTGCAAAAGCAAAAGATCTAGCTTTCCCAAAACGGTATGTTGAAAAAGTTCTTGAAAGATTCAACATAGCAAAGCTAAACTTGTTAGTTGTCTACTGGAAGCCATTTCAAACTTAATACGAGTCAATGTCCCTCGGTGAGGAGGATAAATCGAGAGATGAGCAAGGTGCCTTATGCATCAAATAGCTAGCGGTCTAATGTACGCTATGGTATGCACTAGACCGGACATTGCACATGTTGTTGGCGTTGTGAGTCGATTCCTATCAAATCCTGAAAGGAACATCAAGTGACGAAGCCAAATGGATACTCAGTTATCTCAGAGGAACCTCAAGTCATTGTTTATGCTTTGGTAATAATAAACCTGTATTAGAAGGATATATAGATTCAGATATGGTTGGCGACGTAGATACGAGAAAATTTATATCTGGGTACCTAATAACATTTGGAGGGGGAGCTATTTCATGGAAATCACGATTACAAAAGTGTATTGTCTTAAGTACTACAGAAGCAGAGTACATTGCAATCACTGAAGGTTGTAAAGAGATCCTATGGATGAAAAAGTTCCTACAAGAATTGCATCAGAACCAAGAAAACTATGTTCTTTATTGCGATAGTCAGAGTGCAATTCATCTTAGCAAGAACCCAACCTTCCACTCAAGGTCCAAACACATCGACGTAAGGTATCATTGGATTTGTGATGTGTTAGAACATAAACTATTGGAAGTTGAAAAAGTTCACACCAATGATAACGGGCAGATATGATGACAAAGACTGTGACTAGAGAAAAACTTGTTATCTGTACAAAGATTGCAGGTATGGAAGAGCCCTGTCCCACATAAGTTGGAGGGGGAGATTTTTTGGTCAACTAATGTGGGCCAGCAGAATTGAAGAATAGGGTTGGTGTGGCACCGAAAGAAAAGGAAGAAAAGAAAAAAAAAACAAAGTCAAAAGTTTCTGCTTTGTCTCCATCAATTCATGCGTGAAGAATAGAGAAGATTGGAGTTTTTGGCTTTATAAAGCCTTAGCTTCAATCTCAAATTTGATATCAGAAGCGGAGAAAACAAGAGAGAGAGAGATTTTGTGAGAAAAATTAAGAGAGTCAATTTGTGAAGTTTTATCCACAAATTGAAGATACATATTTGTTGTATTTTTGTGAGAGATCCACCTGAAGGTGAAGTGTGTAATCCCATCTTATTATAGTGAAAGTTTAAGCGGCATACGGGTCCCGTGGTTGTTACTTTCATTTTGAAAGGTTTTTACATGCTAAAATCTTGGTGTCATTTTTATTCTATTTTGATTTGGAAAATTATCCTGGGTGTGTGTAATTTATTTCTTTAAAACCATCTATTTTTTCCGACACCATGAACGTACTACACATGTAATTGTTTTCAGCTGCAATTCTTGTTAAGACTCGTTAGCCTTACACCTTGTAACTCCTTGCTAGGATTCTTGTTAAAGTTGTTGCTTGCTATCCCAACTGTCGTCAATGTAACCTTACATAGTTGCTTTTTAATTTCTTGTAATTCTAAACTTGTCTTCCATTGCTGTGAATTGCTTCTTGCTCATGAAGGATTTTTTCATCTATGATAAAATCAACTACTTAATCAAATTCATAAAATAATTACTCAAGCAATTTCATGAAATAATTATTATGAAAAAAATATTTCTTTATATCATATTCTTGATATGATATGATAGATACATATTAGTTAAAATTATATAAATTAATATTTTAATATATAATAAAATATCACATCAATTATAACAATATCAAAACTTATAATAAATCAACGTTTTTCTTTTTATAAAATCTTTAAGGAAATAATTGCAAGGTTATTCTTTGACATATTTCATTTATTATTATCGGTTATTTTATTATGAAATAATACATATTCTTTTAAAAGTTCGAGGGAATATATATTTGAATTTATTTTACATGTGTAGGGTGTGATAGTGTGTAATTTTAAAAACATAATTAAATAAAAAAATATTAGTGATTAGATACATTGAATCAATCTAGTCTCTACTACTAATAAAAAATTAAATCAAATAAAGTGATTTTTTATAATTAATTAAAATAAAAAATGTATCAATATTTCATAACAATTACATAATCACATAATCACACACATATATAATTTATTATTTTATATTATTTTCTTCAAAAAACAATCAAATGTTTTAAGAATATCGTGTGTATATATATATATATATGGTAACAAGTGAACGAGATAATTCGCATTGAAAAGAGTATTTATTGTAACTTTATTTTTTTAAACTTAATACAATGAGTTGGGCAAAGTCGAAGTGGGGAGGATAATCTCATCGATGGGGTAGGGTATTTCCATTGAAGGTTCAAGATTTTTTATCGGTATTGAGAATTTTTCAATAATACATAAATTAGGATAAATTGAATAACCTACTTACCGGTAAAATCTCAAATTTATTTATTTATTATGTAATTAAATATAATAAATTTAAATTTGAAATATAAATATAAATTTTAAGTATAATTAAATTATTTATTAATTTGATAATCATTATTATAATTTAGGTTTCATATATCATAATATTG
Organism: Hippophae rhamnoides; assembly: GCA_033030585.1. Classification (NCBI taxonomy): domain Eukaryota; kingdom Viridiplantae; phylum Streptophyta; class Magnoliopsida; order Rosales; family Elaeagnaceae; genus Hippophae; species Hippophae rhamnoides. Next base: position 2,955,289 of record CM065436.1, on the reverse strand, counting down.
ATTTTCATTATTAAAATATTTATTTATTGATGAAAATATTTATTTTATTTTAAATTATAAAATTTTATAAATATATAATATATTTAAAAAAATAATAAGAAAATAGGATTTGGAGGATAAACAGGGCAGAGTTTAATTCCTAGCCCCACCCCATCCCATACTTGTGCATTCACTACCGTAGTCAAAAGCAGAGTTTTTCCACGAGTTTTCTTTGTCATGGGGCAAATTGATGATAATATACTTTTAGTAATATTATTATTACATTTATAAATATTTTAGTTATTTAGGTAAGTTTTAATAATTTTAATTATTTTAATTGAATAATTATATATGTATCAAATTATTTTATATATCAAATGAAGTATTAATTATTAATTTTGAAAATACTTTAGTTTTACGATTGTGTTACATAGATTAATATACAAATTATAATAAAACAATATTTTTAAAATTAATTTTATCATTATTTAACATTGTTAATCACAAATTTTTTCCTAAATTTAAGTTATTAAAAAAAAATCAATTATATTTTTATACTTTTTTATTTATTTTTTCTATAATTGTTGACTTTATATACTCTACGGACTAAATACTTTCGATTGAATAATTAAAGTTATTAAATATCGAATATAAAACAACATGATTTCTTAAAATTTATTAATTACTGACTATTATAAAAATTTATGGCATTGAAAAATAAAACACAACCATTACTTTTATAAATTTAGGTGCCATGCACCTACTTTTATAACTAAGAGACTAATCACTTAAAATTTCTTAATACCAGCTCGATTCATTTTCCATCTTTCCCATCATCCCTTTGTCACTACTAGCTAGTACTTGGCTTTGCATTTCCTTTTTCATTTATTCTTGACATGTAATAATGAATATAATAAAAGGAAATATTAATATATATATATATATATATATAGAACTAAACAGAATGGTTCAAGAAGGAAATTTAAGAACAATTAAGAAATATTTTTAATAAAAAATAAAATATAAATTATACGAAGAAGTCGTACGTTATTAAGTACACTGAGATGAATACCTTGATTGCTTGACATGAATGAGTTCCTTCATTATTATTCTGCACTTTGTTTTTTTGTTAAGATATATAAAGAGTTATTCACAATATCATAACAGTGTAAATAATTAATTAAATCAATTTTTTTTAAAAAATAATAAATATTAGGTATAATTAAAAAATATCTTTAAAAAAATCAATATCAATAAAAATAGAGTATCGGTTTGATTAAGTAAGGTTTTTTTTCTTTTAATTCTTGACTCGATCCAATCAATATCAATTTTGATATTTTTTAGACCTAAAACAAACAAATCTAATATATATATATATATAGATTTTAACTTAGAATCAAGTTCATTCATGGTATTTGAAAAAAAAAAAGATACCCACCCCTATATTATTCATGCATGATGCTGTAACAATTCAAGCTTGTATATATAGTGGGATATATTAATATTGGTAAATTTGTTAGAATTGGTTGTTCATATATTTTGCCCAATTATCACGAAATTTTTCTTTTTTGGTTCTTATTGTCAAACAATAAAATAAACAATGTATTTAGATGGGTGACGGGTCTGTGCATTCTTGTATTTAGAATATATCACTTACCTTCAATCATTCTTTTAATATACGTTTATTCTATTAATTTTAAAAAATTGACAGTAAATATCCAAATGATTAATTTTTTATTTTTTTTTAAATTTTATTTCAAAAAAATACCTGAGTTCATATTAAAGTTTTTTTTAAATAAAAAATGGTATTTAAAAAAAAACTAAAATTTAATTACACAGACTAAACTGCAATTTTTTAAAAGTAATGAACTAAATTTTTACTTTTTTAAAATTAGTAGATAAAAATTAATAAAAAAATTTACTAAATCTAAATACTCTAACTACAAATATAACCATCATTTATCTCTTATTTATATTATATTGAATAAAATATATATATGCTATAGATTTATATCCTCAAATGTCTATACCTTGTTAAATTAATAGATTGATAATACAACCAATATAAATGAAGAATTATCTCTAATTAGGACAATAGCAATAAAGCATATATTAGTGACCAACTAGAAGCCAACTATTGATCTGTCATTATTGGATTATGATAATAAGTAAAAACTAAATATATTTTGGAGAAAAAAAATGTATCATTTGATTATTTAGTTTAGAAAAAAATATTAAAATTGACAAAAAAATTATTTATTATTAATATTTTAGATAAAATAATATTATTTACTAAATAGTTTATTTAATTGATAAATAATTAGAGGTTCTATTATGATATTTATTATAAAAATTATAAAATTATAAAAATGGTAAATATTTTATCATATAAATGGTAAACATTAAATAAACAATGAATAATAAAATTTATTACTTTTTAATATCTTATACGAAATATAAGTAATTAAATAATATATTTTTTATATCGTAAGAGATTAATTAATATAATTTTTTTACAACAATTCATCTTATAATTTAATATAGATAGATAGTACAAAATCTTAATCAATATGTTATAGGATGATAATATCAATCAACGAGACTAAATTTTCGATTAATATTACTAGAAAATATTATTATTTTTATACAGCCGTCTTGGTTCGGATTCACATCCCGTAATTAATATATATTTTAAAAAAATATAATCAACAAGTCTAAATTATCAATAAAACCATTTTTATATTCTTTGTATGTATAGTAGGAACTACATGTTACTTCTCAATTGTCATATTACCAAACGAAACACAACACACAAAAAAAAATTATGAAAAATTCTTTGATCAACTACTCCACTTCCGTTGTACTTATTTGCATGTTTTTGTTGTTATTGTCATCATCCCATGGTTAGTTGAATCTATATAGTTTGTAATTTTTGATAATATTGTTATAGATTTTTTTTATGTATTAGGTTTAGATTTAAAAGAAAAAAATGTTCTCTATTGTATTATTTATATATAATCTCAATGGTTGAGATACGAGAGTGTAAAAAATTAGGTAATATTTTGATGTCATTTCTACTACCGATTTAATATGAAAGAAATTAGTTTTCATAATTTATTAAATTATCATATCTTACCCATTTGTGATTAAAAAGACTGATTATCTATTCTTTTTATAAATCTCAACATTGAAGATATAATGGTGTATAAAATTATATAATAAATAATGACTATTAATTTTTAATTAATTAAATAATTTTTGTAGTAACACAAACATTTTCACCTAAAATGACTCAAAATTTCAAGTGAAGTCATCATTTTCATAAGATACAGCACGCTCCAACAACGTTAAACCTTCAGAAGGAAAAAAAAGTTAGTCTTCACTCTTCAATATATTTTACTTATAAGAAGGATGAGCACTAAAATATAAACATAAATTAAGTTATAATTTTATAATTTAAATTACGAGAATATCAATTTCATGCAAAGTTTTAAAATTAAATGTAATGAGTTTTTTTTTAAATCAAACAATATTTTTATACTATTCAAATATGTAATTTAAAAAAGAAGATGATGAATCTAGACGAATCACTAATAAATGATTGAGTTAGTTATAACAAAGATTAAATCTTGGTAATTGTATTTATTTAAATATAAGTTTGAAATTAGGTGAGATATGAATCCCATAGATTAATCACAAATATTAATACATGAGATGATGAGATAGACTCGTGGATGGTTTTTATTTAATAGATTAGATTAGATAATTTTTTTTAAAATATGTAAATTAATATTTTTAAATCTATATGAATCTGATTCTATCTTTATACATTAAAATATAATATTTTTATATTTGTCTACGAGTTTGTTTAATAATTTTAAAATAATTTTTATCACACTATCCAAATTACACACTCTAGCACACAATAATTAAATGAATATATCACTTTTATTTGTTTTTGTTTTTATTTTTAACATCTTCAAGGAAATTATTATTTTTTTTATATTTTTATTTGTTCTTTGGGAAAGTTAATTGTTCTTCTTTATTTATAATAAATAGACAATTATACCGAAAAAATAGCATATTATAGTTTTAAATTTGGAGTTACGTAGATTTATAGTTTATATAATTTTAATTAGAAAAATTTATATTATCATAAAATATATTATTTAATGGATGGTTTAGATTGAATCAAATCAATCTTTATATATAATAAATCATATTGATTCAGATAATGTACAAATAAAGTGTTAATTATAAAATTCATTATCCATAAGTTCATACAAATTATCAATAACTCCTATTAAATCTAATTCTTTAAAATAATATAAATTTAAGGGTTAAAATCTTGTGTTAATTATTGTGTCAATGATATAAACTTTATATATATATATATATATATATATATAATTAATATTATTAATAAACTTGTGTGGGGATGCAAACATCACAGAAAAATTACGATAGTCCTTGTTTAAGTGATAGTGAAAAATTTCATGGGCTCTGTTTTGTTCGTAAGGAAGTATGTAGACAAAAATGTCATGGCAAGGGTGGAAGTAGGGGATATTGTCCCTTTCTAGTTAAATGTATATGTAGTCACTGTATATAATTATAATTATAAGGTGTGGTTAAATGAGAGAAAAATACTATTAACTGACCATATACATAAATTGTTTAACTTATCTTAGTTTAATTTTTAAATTTTTGTATCTAATACAATCCAAATAAAATGAGAATAAATAAGCAATATTTAATTTGCATTAGTTCAAATTAATTAAGTTGATTTAGGTTGGATAAATTTTTAATAACCTTAATTAAGGAAATTTATCCCAAGCAAGCAATAAACCAAAGCAATGCCTAGCATCCTAAGTTTGCAAAAAAATTAAATTTAAGTTTAAGACGTGTTATTAAATACATTAAATAAATTGCACATACAAAAATAAAGTAAAAAAATAGAATTATATGTGAAATGTAACCTTAATTGTTTTGATGGTAATCCAAATTTGCGTTTTAGTTATTGTGATATAAAAAAATATTTTATATTAATTAAGAAAGATATTAGTGTATTATTTATAAATAATAAAAAAATTATATTTCTTTGAAATCAATATTTCAAGATTGAATAGCTTATATTATTTATATTTTATACAAAATTTATTAGAGCTTTAATATATACAAAGGAAAAAAAACTAATGGATCTCAAAAACAATATATGACACTTACAAAAATAAAAAAAATAAATTATTTAAAAATAATTAAAATATATAAAAATAAATTAAAATAAAAATAAATTACTAGTATAAAAAAATATCTTATAATATAATATTTATAAACAGGAGATTTAGTTTCTTTTAATATTAATTTTTTTTAAATTAAATAACTTATATTATAAATTATACAAAATTTATAACCTTAAGAGATAGCAATGAGAAGAACTTTAGTATACTAATTTCTTTTCAATGTTACTTATAAATCTTAATAATTAAAATATACGTTGAAACAAATAAAACAGTATTGGAATAATAATATCAATAATTTGAAATTAACTAATTGAGTTGAGTAAGTCTCTATTTAAGATGTTTTGTGACTCTGTTTAAATTTGTACAAGTATGACACGATTGATCGATCGGATGGACGACGACATCGACGCGTGTATATTATATTTACTTAGATCCTCTTCTTTCTATAAAAATGTGTACATTTTGGGACTCAATACAAATAATAAACTCTTTATTATTTATACATTTTTTAAGTAAGGTAAAAAACCCGACAAAATTTTACTATTTTATTATAAACATTCATTTTTTTATACTATATACTACTTTATTTGTTTATATCATTAATATTATTAATATATACATATATTTAACTATCTAATAGTTCATTTGTTTACATCATCAATATTATTAATAATCTTTTGTTGGGAAGCAAACATCAAAGAAAAATTATGATAGCCATGTTTAAGTGACAGTGCAAAATTTCATTGGCTCTGTTTTATTCGTGAGAAAGAATGTACAGAAAAATGCCGCGAAGAGGGTGCAGTTCAGGGGTATTGTTCCTTATCACTTAAATGTTTACGTAATTATCGTATAAATAATATTTTAAAATAATGATATTATTATAATAATTAAAAATTAATATTATAAAAATATAATTATAAAAAAAACTTACATATCATTTTATATTAAATATCGTTTAATTAAACGTCGTTTAAATTAAATTATAATTATTTAAACTCATTTAACATTGAATTACGTCTTATTAAATTTCGTTCAATATTATAATATAATATTTTTATTGTTATAAGTTTTAGGGGTATTATTTTTTATAATTTTTCTAACGTATTATTGTCATAATAAAAATATATAAAATATATTATTGTTATTATTATTGAATAAATTATTATTAATGAATTATTCTTATAATAATAATAATTTATATTGCAATAATATTACTACTTTTTTATAGATAATTAGATTATCAGTGTTTCATATTTTTTTTTGTTAAATAAATGATAATTATTCCACTATTCGTGAATCTCTTTCACTTAGTTTACGATGTTAAATGATTACTTTGAATATGTTTATTTAGAATTCATTTGAAGAAAAATGGTTTATTTAAAAATGATTTGTTAAAAAATATTTAAGTATTTGTGATGAAAATGTTAGAAGTGATTTTAAATGTCATTTTAATAATTAATAATTAAGTATGTATTCAAAGTTACTTACTTCTCTGAAATATAAATATTACTTATTTTTTTAAAAGTATAAATATTATTTTTTAATCTTTTGAAAGTATTCGTGATCAATTTAAAATAATTTTCAATCAAAAAGAGAAACGGTTACAAACATCTAAAGATTCACTTATCACCTATTTTAAATCATATATTTAAATTAAGGAAACTATTATTTGAATAAAAAAATTATTTTAAAGAAGTAAATATGTATATATTGAAAATAAAATAACCTAGATTAGGAAGTAACAACCATTCTATAAAAAATAATATAAGCATTAAATTGAGAAAATTGAATGGGTATCATCGTATAAATAATGAACATTAAAATACAAAAACAAAACCATTCATATTTTACAACTAAAATGGAAAGATAAACATGGCCAATAATCACATAATTTTAACCAAAGAAAATTAATATACGAATCTTAAAAATTAAATAATAAAATTGTACTAAATAATTCAAAATTTTGCAAGGGACATTTATGTTTATTTATTTATTTGTACCATCATCATTAATATATTATTAATAATATTTTGTAGGGATACAAACATCAAATAAAAGGAAAAAAAGAATCAACTTTTCCTAAAAGTGATTTTAAGAAAAATATATTAGTTGCATACAACTAATATACCATTTAATGATTTATTAACACTCCCCCTCAAGTTGGCGCGTAGGTATTAATCATGCCCAACTTGCTTAGTGAGCCATATAATGACTTCTTGGAGACTCCTTTGGTAAGCATATCTGCAAGTTGCTCTTCTATAGGAACAAAAGTAAAACTAATAAGTTTGGCATCTAACTTCTCTTTTATAAAGTGACGATCAACCTCTACATGCTTAGTGCGATCATGTTGTACTGGATTTTGTGATATATCAATGGCTACCCGATTGTCACAATACATCTGCATAGTATTTTTGAGTTCGAAACCCAAATCTAATAACAAAGTTCTTATCCACAGCAATTCACAAACCCCATGAGCCATACCTCTATATTCTGCCTCAGCACTAGATCGTGCCACCATTTTCTACTTCTTACTTTTTCATGTAACCAAATTTCCTCCCACAAAGGTGAAATAACCCGATGTTAACTTTCTATCTGTAATACTTCCTACCTAATCTGCATCTGTGAATCCACAGACTTCAAGAGGATTGTTGTGTTTAGAGAACATTACTCCCATTCCTGGAGCCGATTTCAAATACCTTAAAATTCTCAAAACAACATTCATATGGTTCTCACTTGGATTGTGCATGAACTGACTTACCACACTTACTGCATATGCAACATCTGGTCTAGTATGAGCTAAGTAAATCAAACGTACAACCAATCTTTGATAGCGGGCTCGATCAGTTGGTATCTGATCTGGATACTCTGCTAAACAATGGTTTTGCTCAATAGGAGTGTCAATAGGTTTGCAATCCAACATACTTGTCTCTGTTAGCAGATCAATAATGTATTTCCTTTGACACAGATATATTCCTTCTCTTCCCCTGGCTACCTCAATTCCTAAGAAGTACTTTAGTTCACCTAAGTCCTTCATTTCGAATTCAGAGGCTAACTGTCTTTGTAATTTATCCATCTCAATAGTATCATCACCAATGATTACCATATCATCAACATAAATGATTAGGGTTGTAACCTTCCCTTGTTGATGCTTGAGAAATAGAGTGTGGTCTGAATTACTCTGTCTGTAACCAACCTTTTGCATGAACTGTGAAAACCTTCCAAACCAGGCTCGAGGGGATTGCTTGAGGTCATACAAAGACTTCCTCAATTTGCATACAAAATTACCAAGAGAATCAACTACATACCCAGGTGGAAGACTCATGTATACCTCCTCAGCTAACTCTCCATGAAGAAACGCATTCTTGACATCAAACTGACGATGTGGCCAGTTTAGGTTAGCAGCAAGTGAGAGCAGAATCTGAATCGTGTTCATTTTGGCAACATGAGCAAAAGTCTCATCGTAGTCTACACCATATGTTTGAGTAAACCCTTTTGCTACAAGACGAGCTTTATACCGATTTACGGATCCATCACCATTATGTTTTATAGTAAACACCCATCGACAACCAACTGCCTTTTTTCCTTGTGGTGGTGACACAAGTTGCCAAGTATCGTTCTTTTTTAACGCATCCATCTCTTCATCCATTGCCTTCCTCCATATTGGATCTCCCAACGCATCCTGCACTTTGTTAGGTACTGATACACCAGATATTTGATTCACAAATGATTTGTATGACTTAGATAATCTTTTAGTGGACATGAAATTGGCTACTGGGTATTTTGATTTTGCATGAATATTTGGTTCATACCTTTTGGCTGGTTGACCTCGAGTAGACCTATTTGGTAACACATACTGTCCAACATTAGACTCGATGTTATTAGTATCAGTAGGTGTACATACCTCAGATGAGTGACCTTCAGTACCAGGGAGTTGTTGATCAAGGGTAGGAGTAATGCCTGAGGGTACAATTCTGTCTTCAATGTCATTTGCTGTAAGTGAATTTGGTGCTTGAATACTTGAAGCATCTGTTTCTGCAATGACTGGATTCAATGAATTAGAAGTCTCATCTGGTCTCATTGAAACATCAGTTGGTGACTCACCTAATGCCTCCCCCTCACCATGATACAATTCTTCGAAATATGTATTCTCCCCTTGACGAGCAGTATCAGGTGAGGAAAAATAACTCATGTCCTCAAAGAAGGTAACATCCATAGTAACATAATACTTTCTGGTTGGTGGATGAAAGCACTTGTACCCTTTTTGATAACTTCCATAACCAACAAACACACATTTAATTGCCCGGGCATCTAATTTAGAACGTTGATTTTTAGGAACATGCACAAAAAAAACACAACCAAATACTCGAGTAGGAAGATTATGAAAGGATGATAAGGATACGTAAGATGCGAGAATCTGGAATGAGATTTTTCCTTTAAAGACACTAGACGGGAGACGATTGATGAGATGGGCAGAAGCCTGTACAGCATCACCCCAAAGATATTTTGGCATATAAGCACTAAATAAGAGTGCACGAGCCATATCAAGCAAATGACGATTTTTTTCTTTCAAACACTCCATTTTGTTCCGGTGTTTACGGACAAGTAGTTTGGTGAATCATCCCATGTGTTTTGAAAAAAATTTGAAAAACATGATTAACATATTCCCCCCATTGTCAGAACGGAGTATCCGAATGATGCCATTATATTGTGTTTGAACAAAGGTATGAAAATTTTGAAAAACTGAAAAAACTTCATCTTTTGTTCTAAGAAGAGAAATCCACGATAACCTTGTACAGTCATTGATAAATGAAACAAAATATCTCATACCCGATATAGTGGGTTCTTTAGATAGTCCCCAAACATCAGAATGAATTAATTCAAAAGGAATAGTACTTTTATTAAAAATACTAGGAGAATAAGTAACACGATGGATCTTGGCCAAAACACAAGTCTCACAATGCAACACAGTCTCACTAACACCAATAAATAAAGTAGGCATGGTTTTTTTCATAAGACTAAAAGACGGATGCCCTAAGCGGCGATGCCACAACCAAATTTCACTTAGCTTATCAGAACTAGAAGTCAATGCAGTGCTTGCCCGTGCTCCTGGTTTCTCCCCTCTGTAGTTCTGATCCAAGCGGAACAATCTGCCCCTCAGATACCCTCGACCAATTATTTACGTGGTAAGAAGATCCTGAAAAATCACATACATAAGATAAAAGGTTACAAAACATTTAGACTCAATATTCAACTATGGGACAGATATTAAATGACGAGATAAGTCAGGTACATATAAAACATTATGGAGCTGTAAAGATGGAGTGATATGAACTGACCCCTGTCCAAAGACAGGAAAGGCCTCACCATTAGCATTTGTAACATAAGACACTGGTGGGGGAGATAACTTATTAAAATAAGATTTATCATAAGTCATATGATCAGATGCACCAGAATCAATAATCCAAGTATTAGACCCAACAGAGTGAGAAACATTTAAGGTCATACCAATCTTACCATGACCAGCTATTGAAGCTGTAGGGATACCTCCACATTCCAAAGGATGATTCTGTCCATAGTAGTCTGGTTCTTGGACAATTTGCACTGCAACTGCTTTTGCTTTAGAACGAGGCACCTGTTGTCGTTTTGGTTTCAAGTGTGGATATAGTTTCCAACAAGTCTCACGGAGATGCCCATGTTCATTGCAATAAGAGCATAGAGAACGAGGGCGATTGGTAAAACCTGGTGGAGGGCCCTGCTGATGAAATGGAATTAAATTTTGTTGCTGGAGGAAAGGTGCCTTTGATTTAGCTTGAATGGCTAGGCTTGATACTTCAACATGTGCCTGATGAAGACTCTCTTGCTGAGATTCGTCTTTACGGATGTATGTAAAGGCGGTAGTCAAGCTCGGAAGATCTGACATTCGAAGCAACTCGCCTTTAGCACTATTATGTTTTATATCAAGGCCTCTTAAGAAAGCGTGTACTCGTTCAAGCTCCTTCTGGTACCACAGAAGATCTTCTGGATTTTTAATTTTGCATGGGCGTTTTTGGTCAATTTCAGCCCATACATTTTTCAGCTTGGTAAAAAAAGAGATATTGGTTGCCCATTTTGCTGCATACCAGTAGCTTTGCACATGAGTTCATGAACTTGAATAAAGTCAGACTTATTTATATAAAGATCGCTTAAGGTATTCCATATACCCTTAGCAGTTTCACATTCCTCCACCATTTGTAATATATTATCAGTGATTGCTCTAAATAGGATTGACATGATAAAGTCATCATCATCTTCCCACCGAGTATAGGCTTCTATATCATCTTGACTAGGAGCCTTAATTGATCCAGATACATGTCCCATCTTATGCATTCCACGAAAATAAACAAACATAACTTTTTTCCATGTTCGAAAATTTGTACCATTAAGTTTAGTACCCCCGAAAGAACCAATTTCTGAACTCTTAACAGAAACTTCAAAATTTGGAACTTCATGAATTCTGGAAACTTGATGTTGTCTTGAATCTTCCATTGAAATAATAATAAAAAGTATATTGTGCAGCGGAATAAAAATTTTGGATTTTTTTTTGCGGGTTGGGCTGATAAATGGGCTGTTTGAATGTTTGGGCTGATGGGCTTGAATTAAGGCTGATAATTAGGTGCAGATGGGCTAGGAGCTGATGGGCTAGGGTTGGGCTGATAATTAGGGCTGATTTTGGTTGATAATTAGGGTTTTAATAATCTGAAAATGTAAGAAACATAAGAAACAATTTTAAGAAACTACACACCAGGTTTCGGCTGATACCAGCACCTGAAGGGCGAGCTGGTCGGCGACGGCGCAGGGGTGTACAAGTAGCACGGTCGAATGACTGTGAGTTGAAACAATTGTATGCAGGGCACGAGGTCAATCTGCTTCTTTGAGCTTAAGCTGGCTTAAATTTCTGGGCTGGGGCTTAATCGCGCCTTTGAAATTTGCGTAAATTTGAAGCAGCGCTGGGCTACGCAGTTGAAACGACACTGGCCGCGGTGAATGATAATCTGGCCGAACAACGCTGTAATTTGACGGCGCGGTGGACGACGGATCTGCAATCAGCATATGAGCTAAGCAAAGGCGAGAAGACAATGGCGCTAAGTGCCGCTCTATTCAAAAACCGGTAAATAATTTTTTTTTTCTTTCCTGCTCTGATACCAAATTAAATTCACTGAATGTATTTACAAGGTACATTACACTGAAGATTAATACATGTATAAATATAGGGAAAAAGGAATCTAGTTTTCTTAAAAGTGCTTTTAAAAAAAGTATATTAATTGAATACAACTAATATACATCTTATAAAGTATATTAGTTGCATACAACTAATATACCATTTAATGATTTATTTACAGAAAGTAGGGGATATTGTTTCTTTCTGCTTAAATGCGTGCTTAGTTACCATATATAATTGTAATATTTTAAGAGTAAGGTTTAAAATACAAGTATCCGTACGAAAACATTTAAAAAAAAGCGTTTTATATTTATTTTTTAAATAAACTAGAATTCACCTTCTTTTAATTTTTTAAAAACTAAAGAAAGAAAAATAAAATTCCTTGAATAATGTTGGAAAATTTATAAATTTTTAGAGCAATAAAGTATACCAAAAATAAAAAATTTCGTACTTTTGTGGAATTTATCCCAATCTAGCAATAAACCAAAGCACGATTGTAACATCCCAAGGGCTACACGGGATTGTAACCAAAGTAATTTTTTTCAATAAAAATTAAATGTACGTGTGCAACACATGTTATTAACTACAATATATAGAATTTTTTTTTTAAAAGTCTTGTACTCAAGTAAAAACTGTGTATGGAATCCATATATTATTTGATTAACTAAAATATAATTAGACAAATGAGACATGAACTTTTAGTTTGCTAATTTCCTGAAGCATTGACATTGCATAAGGACCCTAGAACTCCATTTCTATTAGCTACAGCATCTGAATTTGCTAGAGCAGAAGTAGAACTCTCAACAACACCATAAGAATTCCTTGAGCCTGAGCCCATTATAGGTTGTGATCGAAACCCAGAGGCAGAAAAGGCCCAATGGTCTTCCATTTTGGTCCTATGCAAAGGAACATTTGGGGTCAAAAAAGATGGGCCAGGAAGCCCATTACGGACCCAAAAAGGATGGGGTTTGTGAATCATAGAATGCATTTGAACACCTAAAGGTCTATTGTTAGAACTAGGAATAGAAAATCCTCCTATATTGGTTGAATATGGATACAAGTGATTTCTAAAGAATCCAAAAGTAGCCATATCTTCCATTTTTTTCATAACTCTTTCACGTTTGTGGGCATTTTGGTGCCCACCTAGTGCTTGTGAGTTTGTGAAATTCTTGCTACAAAATTTGCATGAAAAGTGTGTTTTCTTCTCTTTTTTGGCTTTAGCTTGGTTAGGACCTTTCAAAGAATTTGGAGATTTCATGCCAAAATTACCCAACAAATTGAGTTCTTTGGCATCCACATTATTGGAAAGCCTTAGATCAAGAAAGTGATTAGATTGCTCTTCTTTGCCTTCACCACTTTTGAATGAAACCATTGTTGAAATTATGATATCTTTGGTGGATTAAAGCCGCAATGGATTTCTTGATTTTCTTAGCTTTAAGTTTGAGTATTAATAAAGAGATTAGTCAAAGAAGAAAAAATTATTTTTGGTAGATAATACTTACGGAAAGATAATTAACCATTAAGGTTATTATTGCATCTTCTTGAGATGGTAAGATTAGGCCTTTCACATGGTAAGATAGTGAAGAAAACATAATAAATGAGTGAATATTTGACTGTATTGAAGATGGTTTCCAATTATATTTCTCAAAATATAAATAATTTTACAAAATACAAGGTATTTGTCCATCATTTTGAAGATTTGTACAAATTTAAATTGAGTTTCCATATTATGAATTATTCTTATAAAACGAAAATTATATCAAACGTGACAATAAAAATAACATATTTTCTATTAAATTGAGAAGGTATGCATTGATGTTAGGTATGTTATTTTCGTTATTATAAATTTTAAGGAGTGTTTGATTAGTTATTTTCTCAAAAAAAAAATTTAATTCTTCAACATTTTTTAAAATAAAAACCATATTCTATATAATTTGAAATGTGACTTAAAATGACTTATAATATATCTTATATTACAGTGATATCATTACGTGAGCTATAATTTTAGTATTCCAGCATTACATGTATGAAATAACTTTAGTTATAGGTAACAATTCGAACTAACAATATCATATACTATTTCTTGCTTCGGTGCCAATAAGTCATATAAAATGTTCTCACGTGATAATATAATGTAAAATTAATAGCAAAATTTGGTATCAAAGAATCCCATTAAATGGTTAAACACACTTAATATTACCCCTTTCACTATAGCAATCTGACTATTATCTTAACAACCACATAAATGGTCAGCTGAGATACCTATTGTTAGCAACAGCTATCTTCGGATTTGTTTTACGAAACGTTACTTGGGGATGGGGAGAATCGAATTGTTGTTCACCTGTCTTTAGATTTGTTTTGAAAATTGTAGTTAAAAGGAGTCTGCATCAACATATATAGAAGTGAAGTTCTGGAGATCGAGCTCACCACAAGAACGATGGTGAGCTAGATGCTAGGGTTATAGTTTCAAACTATGCTGGCACGCTGCCTATTTGATTTTCCATATAAAATAAAATATGTGATTCTAATTTAATAAATAAAAATAAATGAAACAACTAAAATGGCAATTTCATGATCGAAACCAATCCAACACATTACTAAAGCCTACTAGGCTGGTACATGGTGCCACGTTAAGCCTGAGTCAGCCAACTTATTTTACACCTCCAAATATTAAAAGAAAATTCCTACACCATCTCTATTCTATGAAATTATTATTTAAATAAATAAATAAAAACTAGATTAATAGAAATACCTCGTCCAAAAAAAAAAAGAATGAGACAAATACAAAACAAGCAAGAGACTAAAAACCCACAAATATTGGGCAACTTGAGCTCCAAATTTTGTATTAGATTTCTCACACAAGTTTATTCTTATATTGGAAACATGAAATTGATCATAGTAAAACCCTAGAAGTTACTCGTGGCAGTTGTGTGAACTCTCATTTCCATATGATCGGTTAGGTTCTTTGATTACTTGCAAGTAATAAACTGAACTATTCAAGCATTAGGTAGTTAGTATCCAGACCTGTGGGAAGAGAAATTATGACCACAAAAAAAAAATATATGACCATGGAGCTTTGTTCTCCCTTCAATCTGATAATAAATAACCCTAACCCTGCAATCAATTGCAAAATCAATGCACTTGATACATCTCTACTTGACCACTCGAGCATCTGCCACTGGACCATATTTAAAACTGGCAAGTACATATCATATATAGTGCAGCATTGAAGCCAGATCTTAATCGAGGTAGATCCATACCAAAGGAATTACCCACCATTAGCTCCATATTTGCATACTATGTCTTCACCTTCTATTATCCTCTCCACGGCATCAGAAGGAAGACCTACCATCTCAAGTGTCTTCTCCCACACTTGGTGGTTACTTCCAAGATTGTGTGCTTCTTCAGAAGGGTTTGTTGGACGACAATCTTGAGATATGAAAGCACAGGTGGGCCAATCATCGGCTTTCAAAAGGTCACAGTATTCCGGAACCTGAGGATCAGTTGCTGCAAAAAGAACACTCCGAGAACCTGCATTTGGTTTTGGAAATGTATAGTACATTTAGCTTATTTTTTCATTCCAGAAGGATCTACTAGCTCTAAGTAAAAATAAAGTGCTATGGCCTATTAGAAAGTGCTTTCAACCCAGTACAAAAACAGTTCCAAACAAGTTCTAGGTCTATTATAGGACTAAACTTCAATAGGTCTGACACTAAATATCCTATCTGTCCGTGAGTAGTAAAGACCAAATTACCAATTTATTGAGTGCCCACGAAAATACTCTATTCTATCTGACATATATCATTATTGAACTTAAAGCAACTCAAGGATCGCCAATCTGAAAGCTAAAATTTTGACGAGCCTGACAACGTTGTATGGTTTAAATGGAAAAACTCCACTATTTAATCACTATTGAAATATAAGATTAATAATACATGTTAACTTGTTCAGCAGACTTCGCCTCAAGACTATAAATGTAGGACGTAAAAAATAACTATAAGAGGCAAAATGGATTGACTAACATCTATAAAGGCTGACCTTCTTGAGGACTAAAGATAAAATAGGGTATCAAATGATAGGCGGCTTGAACAAATTTGGAGAGATCCCTTGCCTGGAAATCAATAGAAGATCACTAGTAATGTATAATGTATAATCAAAATAACACTAAAATCAATTTATTTTTTTAAATACAAGGAAATTTATAGATTAATCTTTCAACTTCCTTGGGTTGACATTAGTGGAAATTCAACGTCGATACAATAAATTCTCATGTCAAGAGTAGGTTACATGTGATGAAGTGTTTCTATATACTTACAACGTTTGTATGGACAATGCCAGGGGAAACACATAATATACTAATACCAGCCTCTGCTGGTAGCCGTTTATGGAGAACACTGTTAAATTTAACCTGCAATAAAATAATTAGGTCATGCTGACTAAATAAGGAATAATGAAAGAAGTTGAAATTCACTACTTTAGAAAGAGGAAATATGCGACCTTTAGTAATATACTGCCAACTTTCACAAACTAATACCATAGACTGAAGATATAATGAGGCCAGTGAAAATTTATGCAGATGAATTTAATGGTTTATGGTGATTATGATCCTCCACTTATACGATTGATTGATGAAAACAAAACAAAGACTAAAAGATATTCACTATACTGAGAAGGAAAATCTCATACGCGCACAAATAACTTGCAACAAAATATTTGCAATACAAACAAATGCAGCAAACAAATAACTTGCAACAAAATATTTGCAATACAAACAAATGCAGCAAATAATGTGTATGAAAACTGTCTCCAGATTGCTAAAAAGTACAGGATAAGAATTCAAAAGTGCACCTGCGCCAGCTTGCTGCCAGAGTATCCAACTAAGCTTGAATATTTTCTTTTCTCAGAGACAACATTCATGTCGTCCGGATCAACAAAGCCAACATAATGCATCTACACAAGGGTGGTGAACACATGATGTCATCAAATGAGACCAAAATGGGGAGCAAAATTTAGATAAGACATTAACTATTTTATTTTCCTTTGCATGAACAGGGTAAACAAAAGACAGTGGATTACAAACATTTGCTTCCACTCGATAATTAAAAATAAGAATGTACTATTCATAAACCGAATAATGTCATAATCTTGTGTTAATTGAAAGAAAGGGAATTTTTTTGAAGCATACCTATTCATATCTCTAGTTCTTATAAAAAAAATATATAAAAAGAAATGCAAGCACTATGAACGCAAAAGCAATATCTAGTCAAAAATCAAGATACCCGTTTGAACCAATTGTTATCCAAAAAGCAATATCTCGGTTTTCACAATTTTTCGTTTTGTGTGAGTTTTTACAATTTAAACATTTTGGAGAACCCACGATATTTTTTCCCTTTTAAAATTGCATGCAAAATGGCAGTCGAATTTACCACAGAATTCACATTAATTATTCGACTTGGAGAGCCTCTAACTAGGGATGGTAAAAGCAAAACTTGAAGCAACGCTGGAGCCAGATGATTCACTTGAATGTGTTCTTCATATCCATCTTTGGAAAAATTTTGTGGCTCTACACACAATGAAACCAAAGAACATCAGTCAAATACTATAGCAAAACTACAATATGTAGAAAAATATAACTCAATGTTGCATTATATTTGAACTTACACGGCCTTACATTAGTTCTGATCAATACTCAGTTAACTGCAATTCACTCACGTTAATTAGCTTATATTTCTTTTCCTTATAATTAGTTTTTTTCTTCAAATATCATCTTTGCCTAAAGTTTATTCTAAATGAATAAAAATGCATCGAAGAAAATGAAATGTTCAATAATGATGGCATACTTTCATTTAAATCACATACATTAAACCAAATTGAGAAATAAACAACGAAAAAATAAATTCTTAAAAGTAGGACAAGGTGAAAACCACCAACCTCCGATTGAGAATATCCCAGCATTATTAATAAGAACATGCAAAGGTCCTGAACGTGCATTCCAAGCTTGAGTAAATTTGGCCACAGAATCCAAGGAGAGAAGATCAAGTTCGATCACCTAGGACAAAGAAACAGATAAAAGCAAGCACTTTATATTAGCTGATTGACAAATAACAAGAACAATAAAATTTCAGACATCAATATCATACTTACATCCATAACTGCAGCTTATTGATGATAACCGATAAGTGCAAAGTTCTCTAAAAGTGAAACATTTTTAGTTTTGAATGTGCTAATCATAGAAGTGTCTTCAATGGAAGCAGTATGAAATGAAGTGGCTTGGAAAAAATTAGTATGAATTTTCTTAAAAGCATAAATAACGTTTCTCAAAATTTTAAAAAGCACTTATTTTAAAAATTGTCAAAGATATTTTAATCATTTTGATGCATTATCGAAGAAGCAATTCTTACCAGACCCAAAATCACTTTCAGAAAGTAATTTTCAGAGGCTTACATCAATTACCTCAATATTAAGAGGAAGCCCCTGTCCTGACCATTCAGTCTGCCATTTCTGAATCAACTCATCAGCTGATTTTGTATTCCTCACAGCCATAACAACATGAGCTCCACCTTCCGCCAACTGCCTGAAAAAAAAAACCCATGTTAGTTTTAAAATTACTAAAAATTAGGGGAAAATCGAAGATCAAATCAAGAGGGTTTCATAGTTCAAACCTAGCAATTTCACGGCCAATACCACTAGTAGATCCAGTGACAATACAAGTAAGATCGTTAATAGGAGGTAGAGGCAATGGGTTTTGCAAATGACTCGCCATAATTCTCTGAAATAACATCTCATGAATCACAGAAGACCATCCTCTCAACCATTCCATCCACCCTAATGCCTCCTTCTTCACTTCCTTAAGATTTGTAGATTCTGATGCCATATCAAATACCCAGCTCTCTATACAGTTGCAATTAAACCTTGGAAAAACCAAAAAGGAAAGGAGATAAAACAATTGAAGTTGATTTTGGGATTGGCTGATGTGAACGCACTTCGATTGTAGACGAGGAGCAACGAGAATGTGAGAGGTGAGAGGTGAGAGGTGAGAAGAGGAGAGAAAGCAAAGCAACGCAATATTGCGATCGGGCTTTAGTGTTAGCTGGCCAGTGTCAGTTTGTGTTTTGGAATCTTTGGGTTCAAAGTAAGCGATCAATTTTTATTTATTTATTTATTTCCTTTGTTGATTGTAAGCAGACTAAATTGCCTAAAATAATTCCTCGTAAAAATTTAAATTATTATTATTTAATTATTTTTATTAATAATAATTTTATTTAATAATAAAGATATTAAAATTTATTTAATTTTAAGATGAAATAAATAATTTAATATATTTTTATTATAATATTAATAAAAATATAATAATATCATTTTCTTAAATAACAGTGTTTAAATTTTAGAATTTTATAAGTATTTATAATTAAAAAAAATATGACTTGAAATAGCGAAAAAAATTCAATATTAAAAAATATGAAAATAATATGTTCAATAATTAAATACATAATTATAAAAGTAAAAATATACATATATTAAAAAATTTAAATAATTTAAATTTAAACGATTTAAGATAATTTAATGTTTATGTTTTAAAACTATAGACGAATAAAGGAGTATTAAAATTTGGAGATCAATAAAGAAATATTAAGATTTAGGGTTTAATGGTCAATAAAAGGATATTATGATTTATGATTTATAATTTAGAGTTTAAGATTTAAGGATAAATAAAGGGGTATTATTGATAAATTATTTTTTTACTTTTGGATTACTCCTATTTTTATCCATTTTGTTCTTGATCATAAATAATTGATTTTTTACTTTTATACATTTTACTATTTACTATAAATACTTATATTAGTCTCAAACTCTCATTTTATCTATAAATACCGATATTAGTATCAAACTCTCATTTTATCTACCACTGTAATTGTAAATGGATAGGTATTGGTAAAAAAATAAACTTAGCAAAAATCAGGACATATAGAGACATATTTATAAAGAAAAGGAAGCTTCGTTCAAAGTAATTGAAATTAAAGAAAATTTTCTTTCAGAGTAAGTATCTCGAGGGTACTTGTTCTCGTGATTTCGCTTTCTTTCATTCATTAATCACTCCTGACTATCTCAACATATAGTAATATTGATTAGACCTTTTTCATTGATAGTAGATGATTCACAAGTGCCTATGGTACGTTCTTAGCCATTAATATTCTTTATTGTCATACATTTATATATTATTACTTCACAAGTACTTTATTGTGAAAATTAGAATAATTAATTAATGTTTGGTTAAAAATCCAATTCAATATGTTCGAACAAAATATATTGAATTAGATTAATACTTCATTTGTGATTAGATGTTGCAAGATCAGCTTCTCTTTGAACATTTGTCATCTATTGATTACATTGTTGATATTCTTATCAAGGCTTTACCCTTTATTCAACTTCATTTTCTCAAGGTCAAATTTATAATTTTACCTAAATCATTAGTTCTATTATTTTGATAAGAATTATTAGTTTATTCAATGTGTGTAGCAATTCGAGTATGAGAATTGGTTAGGTTGTATAACATCAAGATATATATATTGAGATATTATTAGTATTATGTTACTAATAAATATACTCTATGATTGATACCTATCAATAGTAGTTATATATTTAACATTATAAATGCACTATCTAGTGTACATTTTTTAATAATGAAATTTAGTTTACATTTTCATTGTTAATTCATTACTTATTAAATTTTATAATTTTTGTATTACTTATTAAATTTATAATTTTTTTTTCATAGATTTGATAAATTTCTATTGAATCTTTAAATCATAGGTATTTTTAATCTTATTTAAACTTGGTTAAAATCCATAGTGTTACATACATGAAAGATATTTAGGTGAGCTCATAAGTTTTAATTGTATAACCCATTCATTTTTTTCCTTTTTTGAACCCTAACCTTTAAGTATTTTATGTTCTTAAAAACTAATTTGAGCGTCAACGACATCTAACAAGACCCTTACGTAAATATTTTTAACAAAAAGAACGCTTTTGATGTTTGAACTTATGATTAAAATTTATAATGTTTACACATATGAAAAGTATACGTGTATTTCAACCAGATTCAAAGACACATTATTGAATATTTAATAAAAATAAAATAAAAAAATGCATATAAATAGTATAAAAAAATAAATTTTTTAAATTAAAATAAAAATAAAATCTTAGCACTCACTTTGAAATTAGTTTAATTTGAGTTATGTATTACTTCTATTCGACGGGAAACTGGACGTGGGCTTTTTAGTTTTACTATTTGAATTCTTTTAATCACAAAAAAAAATCGATTTTGATGTCGAAAATCTCTAGCTGTGAGCTTCAATTTTGATGAAATAAAAGTAATGTTCAATTTTTTTTAAATATATATTACGAAAAAGAAAAGTTTGGATGTGAAATTGACTATAGAATTCATGTGTTGGTTGTATTTAAAAAGTTTGAATGTGTTGACTTTTTTATAAAAAATTATTTATAACTTTTCTTTTTTCATTTTTACCATTTAACCTCTAGTAAAATGATAAAGACTTGCTACTTTTCGATATATCCTAGTTAATTTTCGCAACCTCAATTATTATATGGTCAAAAGAAAGTTTTATTTTTATCTTAAAAAATTATAGTAGCACAAAATAAGTTTAAGATACTTCTTCTTAGCACAAAATAAGTTTAAGATACTTCTTCTTAGCACAAAATAAGGAAAAAAAGAAAAGAATAATTAGAAAAGATAAATAGAGGGATTAAAAATAGAAAAAGAAAGCCCCATTGTCACTCCCTTTTTTTACGACCAAATTGCAAACTTATAATTATTTTAGTTTTGCATATTGTCTTCCTCAAAACTGATAAAGTTTTTGGCTCTTCTCTAAATTAAGTTTTTCTATATATATTCTCTAATTATTTTAGTTTTCTATAATTGTACAAAACAAAAGAGTTTTTTATTAAATTTGATAAATAAAATTTAAGATACAAATTATATATATAATTATATTTTTTGTTTTTTAGTTGTTAAATAATTAAAATAAAATGTATTTTAAATTATAATATTGTATTATTTTTAATTAAAAATGATTAAATATATAAGACAAAATATATAATTTAGAGAAAAATACTACAAAATTTTCTTATATTATGTCATTTGTTATGTTCAGTTCTTTATATTAAAAATTGTATCATTTAATCTCTTAATTTTATAAAAGGACTAATTAAAAATAAATTGTATTAATTTAGTAATTTTTCTATCAAAATATTATTATTTTTATGTTAAGTGATTAAAAACGATTAAAATATGAATATTTTTTTGTTTTGAATGAGTGTACATTCCACTACACAAACAGAATAATAAACACTTAACAAACAACACAACATAAGCACAAATTATATAATATTAGAAAAATAGATAATTTTAAATAGTAGATATTATATATTAGAAAATAAATAAATAACAATTAAGTATGTTGAAACATGCACATAAAAAACTCAGATTATAATAACTCAACAACAGATCATACATACAAGCAATATAACGAGATAAATACACATAGAGATCATATCTATATAGTAACATCATCAGGTTGCTTAAATCAACCACTCAACAGTACATAATTCACTAAATAATAAACAATTTACAACTATGATAGACAATAAAATCATTATTACCTCTATCAACTAAGACTTATGTTGAATTGCCTAATGTTGCTTTTTCTTAATGCTTTTGCAACTATAAACTATTTGGTTAAACACTTAACCAGACTATCCTCCACAGCTAACAACACCTAATGTAGTATGATTAATAACCATTTTTCGATAACTAGAAGTGTAACTATTCATAGGGAAACGCAGTCCATCGTAAATGTCAAATAGTGTACAAGATACACACAATCAAATCATGTACTCACACAGAAAATGATATGATAACTAATTAAGCTCAAAATGACACACTTAAATAGTCTCTCCAAAATAATGTAAACAACATATATAAATTAGAGTGAATTTTGATAAAGTTTTTGTACTAAAATGATGGGTAATTATAAAACCTTGCCAACCATCTCGCCAAGAGTGATAGTGAGGTCTATGGCAAGTTACTAAAAAGTCACAATTTTTTGTTCCAAAAATTACCGAGTAAAATTCATAAATATTCGCACTCGAAATGAACTAAAACTTAAGTGAAAATGTCGAGGATAGAACGTGTACTCCACCTAACATGCACACTATGAAAAGTAACCAACCATAAACATATGAATGTAGAACACTAAGTGAAATAATAGACATCGTATTTGGTATAGAAGAAGCCAACACATAGACACAAGTTCAATGAGATTTACATATTTTATTAATTTTAATTTTTTTTAAAATTAAATAACTTTTTGTTTAAATTTTATTATTATTTATTTTTTCTTAAACTAATTTATATTAAATTTCACTTTTATTCTTGTTAAACACTCTTATTTTAATCAAATTTTAATTAATTGATAGAAAATAATATATTTTAAATAAAAAACACAAAAATAATATATTTTGTCATCAATTGACCATTTTTACAAAGTTAAAAAATTAAATAATAATGTTTTTAATCTGAGAAACTAAACAGTACAAATGACTCCATCTAAATGACTTCTGAGATAACACATCTTATAATTTATATAAAATTATAAGAAAATGGGGTTTTAGGTGTCGGAAAATGGGGTTTTGGGTGTCGGATTGGACGAGGAGTATGATCTCCAAACCCACCCCATAATATTTTTTCCCCATTTGATTATCCCAAATGGTAAAAAAAAATTGAGTATTCATCACATTTACCTATCCTGTGGAAAAAACTCACAACACTAATAGAACCCTCATAAATAATATGTGATATTATGTGAGAAGGTCAAGTTAGCACCGATAACACATTGAGTAATAAGGTTTGTGTTAGCAATCAATGAAGCCAAAGCCAAAGCCAAAGTTAGTGGTAGGATGAATTGGTTTTTGGAGGCTACCTAACTTTTTTATACTATAATACTTCAAGCAAAGAATGTTAATGTTAAGTCTCACATTGGCTACAAACACTTTAAATGTTGCACATATAAACTTGAGTAATCATTTACCTTATAACTTAAGTTTTGAGGTATAGTTAAGTTCAAGTATAACATGGTATTAAAGCTGGTTCCTTGACCCCCATCGGGCCTCGTGTCGTAAATTCGAACTCTAGTCAATGTAGAGGGGGGATGTTAACTCACACATTAGCTAGGGACACTTCTTTCGTTGCACATATAAACTTGTGCAATCCTTCACCTTATAACTTAAGTTTTGAGATGAAGTTAAGCTAAGTCTAACAATTATTAATAATTTTATATTTCTTTATTTTATGTCTTTTCTATGTATGAAGGATTTTAGGTGTATTTAGGTTTAGATTTGAGAATTATTTTGGAAAAATAATATTGTTTTTAAGATATAAATGTATTGAAATATTAGGTTAAGACTTTATATTCAATAATTAATTATTAGTAGATTAATGTAAAAAAACATTATGTATTGTTTATTTGATTTTTCTTTTGCTCGTGCATTCATTTGTTAGCCATTCGTGGCTTTGGGTGTTTATGCGTTTATGATATACCTAACAATTTATTCTAACTTATTATAAGCAAAATTTAAAAATATCAATATTTATAAATGTATTGACAAAATTTCACTTAAAAATTAATATATATTTGAAAACTTATTTAAAAATCTTAAAGTTTTAGATAATATCACCAATTAAATATATAATATTATATTTAATGCATTGATCTTCTCAATAAATAGCTTCATGTGAAATAAATTATTATTTGAGGGAATATAATGTGATCTAATATTAAAAAATTAATAAATTATACGATAAAATGTTATTTTGATTCAAATAATATTATTACTTAATCTAATAATTTTTAAATTATTATAGTGAGTTTAATTTCAAGATATTATAAGCGTGCACGCTTGTTATTTAAGAAGTCATTTTTATTCTTATTAAATGATTCGATATCAATATTTACGGACATATCAACAATTCAATTTTACATTAATATTGATTGTTAAAAAAATAGTAGATTTTAATATTTATACGGAGATCAACAAATACACGATATAATTCATAATTTTTTCCATTAACAAGACATGCTAATATGATATCTGAAGCAGCATATTACAATACCATTAATTTATTTAAAACAATAACAATACAAATGAAAAGAAGAAGCAAATGTCTCTGACAAAGATTGGAAAATGAAGAAATGCGAAAGCTTATTGCAATTTTATTTTAGAGATATAACAGAGGTCACTGCTTGCGTGATAGTTAGTAAGAGAAGTAAAACAGCTGCAAATACAGAAGCAGTTTTCCAAGGTGTGTTGAAATAATTTTGTTTCAAATTAGCCTTCCAGTGATTTATCGGGTTTTTATAATACTTGATCATGTCGCTTTTAGTTTTAGCAAAGTAGAACTTGTTAGGTTGAAAGTATATTCCCTCTGAAATATTGTTGAATAGAGCACAAACTTTACTGTTATCTCCCAATGCGTTAACAATAATTCCATACTTGACAAGCAATTGTACGTCTTCTTGAGTGTTGATAAGATCGTCCATTAATATAGCATAATCACATATATTGTTCTCTTCAATGTGGTGGTGGCATTGTTCATACGCTATTAAGTTTCTTATTCTTTCTTCAAAATCTGTATATATTGTAATGCTTGGAAGTTTCAAAACCCCATTGTTCAAATCGAACGATATAGCAAACAAGTTTTCGCTACTTATTGCGTTAAACTCCACTCCAGCCTGATGTAGCTGAGTAATAGTAGGAGTTTGGACCCAATCATTCGTACTTTCTTTATTTTTTGCACTTTTTTTTTTTCAAAGAAGCTGATGGGTTGTATAGTATTCTCATAAAATCAAGGCAATGTTTTGCTTCACTAGTTACGCTAATGGGCTTGTTTTTAAAACATGAAATATTTTTAAAGAATTTGTAGAAAAGACGAGAAATTGTAAGCTTATTACCTTTTCTTACAATACCAGTAGCATCATCATCAATAGGATCAAATAGATCCTGGAGAATGAAAAGGGGGATCTGATTCTCCAACAGTAACAAGTCTGTATCAACTTCTGATAACATTCTTTCAGGGTAAAAATGAAGGTCGACGAGTCCAGTATTTATATCAGGAAAGAACTTCCTCAACAAGAATTCAATAATGAAAGCAGCATCTAACATTATAATCTTCACAAACTCATGAGACTTGAATTCAATGGGTTCTAAATAAGCAGCACGCAATCTTTTTTCCCTTTTTCATTATAATCTCAACGTAATCCTGGAGACTATTATTAATACTGCGATTAAGAAATGATTTGAGGAATATTCTCTTAAGGTCTTCCATCCTTTTAAACTTCTTATTGCCATGGTGTATTGGCCCAATAGATAATATCTTGGGAGTGTATGCCTTAGGGTTGAAGCATCGTAATGTTTCAGGAACTTTATAGATACATCTCTCGCCACTTAAATTAGATAAGTTTCCTAGCTCCTCATTTATCTCCTCATTTATCTTCTCCTTTGCAATTAAATGATTGAGACAATCAACTTTTTCATGTCCTTCGTCAATGTTTAATCCTCTGCCAATTCTACGGCTTTCTATATCAGTACTGACAATATAAACAATATTTCTTCATGATAAGAAGGGAAACAAATACATTTATGTTTCGTATATAACTTAACTTTTTTCTTTTGTAAGTCTTTTAAAAATAATTTTATGTTCAATTTATGCATAAATTTTAAAAATATATATGTTTAATGCATATATATATATATATATATATATATCAGTGCAATAATTAAAGAAACATTATTCATAAAATTTGAAAATATAACAATTAGTATAATTAATATGTAAAGATTTATTAGATAATAATGACTGATCTTTGATAAACAAATAATGACGTGAGTTCAAATTTTTTATATAAAAAAATAAATAATCACATTGTATTAATTTCATAATTTTCTATTTAGTGATTTTAACAAAAAGTAAAAAAAATAATTTATAAGTTTTATGATAAGGGATTTTTTATTCAAAATTTTAAAGAATTGGTAAATATTTTATTTTTATTATTATTTATAAATTTAAGGTTTGTATTTTAGAAAAAATAATTGTTTGCTTAAAACTAAAAAAAATAGAAATTTGATTAAAAATCTGTTGGCATGAGGAGTACCAGGGTATGGGCATAGAAAAAAAAGGTATGGATGCATCATTTTTTTCAGAGAACATGAATAGTAGAATAGTTTGGGTGGAGCAACTTTTCTTATTTTCTTATTATAAATATAAGATGAGTCTGTAAATGAAAAAAGAACAAGAAATTTATAAATAACTAATAAAAATACTATAATTTGTCAAAATCTTCTTTACAGAAGATTATTTAATGAGCATATATTTTGAAATTTCAGGCACAAAATATCATATCTTTGAAATTTAAGTGAAATTGGCCTAAAATCGTTGACTTGATAATGTATTATTTGTACATTACAAATGTACAAACGGTATATTAGATATGTGAGGTTATATATGCACGAGATATTAGTAATTTACCATATGCATGTTATACATTAGTAATTTACCATATGCATGTTATACATTAGTCAAATCTGTGTACATTACAAACGTATAAACTTAAATTTATATTTACATTATTTTAACCATATAATAAGATAATTGTTTTCCTTGTTCTTGCCAGAAATATTATATTGATTCTAGTAGGGAATAAATAGTATTTATAATTTAGCGCTTATTCAACAATAAACTAATATGTTAATTTGTATAGATAAAAGAGTAATTAAAGTGACAAATCAGTTTATAATTTACTACTAAATTAACCTCTAGTTTTTCCATCTCCTATTATACATTGTATTATTACAATAATCAACTTCTAATTTAATTCTTCGGTGAGAAATGAAAGTTTTATATTCCACTATATATTGTTTGTGCGTTATTTTATAATAAAACTGCAAATGTTTTCTATTCATACTTTTTATATATAAACTTATTAAAATTGGTTTAGTATAATTTTGTGATACCAAAGATGCTAAAGGATGATATGTTTTAAGAGGATACATGATTCAATTCTTCAATTATCAGTTATAAAAATTATAAATCAATAAATGTAAACTTTATTTTTTGAGAATATGGAGCTTTAAAGGTTATCATACAAAGACTCATTTTTATGAAGTTTTTTCATCACAAAATTAGTGCTCTATTTGAATTAAAAATAGTTTAATTTTACTGTATAAAAGAGAAAAAAATCAACAAAAAATAAATAATTTAAATTTAATTAAAAAACCTTAAAATGTAATTTTTTTGCCAAGTCTTTAATCTAGGACTTGGATATCCTATTTATATTTAATATGATATTTAACTTTTAAATAATATTTATTGTGGATAGAGTGAATTAATTATTGTATAATTAATTAATTATTAGGCAATGAGTTAAAAGCTAATCTAGCTTACAAACTTACAAACTTATGTTATTTAAATCCATGAACCAATGAATTATGAATTAAATTTAAATATTATGAATATTAATGAATAATGTAACAGTTTATTATACAATTAAATGACATCTAAAATTCATAAGAACAGTAACAATAAATATATTAGCAAATGAATACCCGTCCTCTACATCTTCATCTTCTCTTTTTTCATTAATTGTTTTTTAGTCTTAAAGTATTAAGTCACTTTTTAGTTTAATATATTATTACATAATAAAAAATAAATTTAATTTATCTAATGCAATATAATAATTCATCAAATTTATTTTAATCGCAAGAAAGTATCCAATGAAATGGTAACATGCAATATTAAAAATTCATATATCTAATTTTTTTATTAGAATACTCAATTATAATTGTAATCAATAATATAATATAGTAGTTTTTCACTTCCTATAATTATAGTATAAATGTAAACTTTAATTTATGAATATATTGAACGTTAAATAATATAAGACAAAACATCTATGAGTTTTTAATAATAAAATATGTACTCTATTTGAACTAAAAAGAAAATAGTATAATTTGACTAAATAAAAATGCTAAAAAATAATCAACAAAAAATAAATAATTAAAAGGTAAGGAAAAAAACGCTAAATGTAAACTTTTTATTTTACCAAATCCTTAAAATAGGACTTGAATATCTTAATCTACTTAACATGATATTTAAATTTTTAAAACATAAATTATTCACTATTATAAAAAATGTATTTAAGTTGTTGTGTAAAGTTGATTTTTGAAAAAAAACTGACTTATAATGAATTCAAAGTCGGTTGGGTGTAGAACCAACTCTATTCACATTGGACGTAGCGTCGGTTGACGTGGAGAACCGACGCAAACCACGCGAATAGCATCGAATCACCACGTCAATCAATGCTACACATATGGCTAGCGTTGATTTGCCTCGTCAACCGACGCTACGTCCTATTTTTTAAATTAAAAAATGTATGAAGTAAATACAAATGAATGGATGAAGTAAATACAAATGAAATTTTTGTAGGTCATTAATTATTATTTTATTTAACTCTTTAGAATTTAAGTTATATAAATAGTATAATTTTTCTTTTTTTTAGACAATTAGTTTTAAAAATCATATAATTTTATTTATTTGTTTGGATATTTAAATTTATATATGTACGTACAATATATCTTTATTTAATTTTGTATATATGTTTTAATTAAATATTATTGTAAAGTTATTATTTTTTCAGTACGTATATGCATAGTTTAAATAAAATAATAATTGATAAAAAAAAATTTAATTCCGTGGATAACGTCGGTTGATGTGGCAAACCAACGCTATCCACATAATATATATATTCGGCTCATTGTTTTTATGTAGAAACCCAAAATCTTCATTTATTTTCTCCATTTTCTCCCAAAATCGAGCTCATACTTACCTTTTTTCTCAATTTTCGACCACCTCCGACCACCATTTGTAATACCGTTTTGTGGTTTATATTCATCTTCTCATTATCTTTCAAATCTACTATTTTTTTGAGCAAAATATTCAAATTTTTTATACCTATTTTTTTACTTATTCTCACTTACAAAACACAATTTTCTTCTTCTTTCCTCCATTTAGTCACTTCATAACATCCTTGTAAGTATTTCTATTAATTTTGCAGCTTATTATTCAGTTTATTTTATTTTTTGTATAAATTTTTTATTTAGGTATGTTTTTTATTTTGCTTGTTATTATGTTTGACTTATTTTTTGCGGAACTAATATCTGAAATGTTTGAGGTTTGAGGGATTATATATATTTAATGTGCTTGGATAAATTTATTTATATATAAATAATTATATTTTATTAAGTAGTGAATAGAGGAAAAATAATGTTTTTTAAAATTTTTAAGAAATTATATTAGTATCAGAGTTATACGTGACTATTAAAAAAATTATAAATATATATTTATAAACCCAATAATTTAAATAATATATATATATATATTAAAAAAATCAAATAATAACTAAACACTAAGTGTTATTATTATTTTTATTTATATATGCTACTTATGTGTTAAAATGTTAAATATGTTACTATAGTAGCTCATACTTATATAGAATATTATATGCGTATAATTAATATTACTTTTTAATTATGATATAGTAGTATGTTTAGAAATTAGAATCAACCAAAGCGATTGGTTTTTATATATTCATGTTGATATGTTGCTTATTTTTTAATTTGTATAGAAATGAGGTTTTTTGTAACTTTATATTTTCATTCCTCCTTTAGGTACAAATTAATTTTTAATTCTAACCCTATCCTTCCCAAAGTTATTTATATATAATAATATTTGAAATATATTTATTGGATGCATAATTAATTAATATATTTAATTAATGTAATTAGTAGAAAATGGACAAATCTTGGATGTCAAAGTGTATAATTGAGCAAGACTATATTTCTCGAGTTAGAAGTTTCATGGAATTTGCTTGTAAAAATAGTAATATTGAAACTAGTATGATTCGATGCCCATGTGTTAAATGTAAAAATGAGTGATTTAATGAATTTGATGAGGTTAAGTATCACCTTATCCATAATGGTATTCTTTTGAGCTATAAATGTTGGTATTATCATGGAAAAAATATTGATAATACTCATAGGAAAAAGATAAATAAGAATGTGAGTGGATTACATACATCTTATCATAATGTACAGACAGAAAATATGTTTCATGGTGTTAAAGATGAATTACGCGAGTATGATCCCAAAACCTTTAAAAAACTTATAGAAGATTCTGAAAAACCGTTGCATCCAAAATGAAAAAAATACACTAAAATGTCGGGATTGGTTCATTTGCACAATGTGAAGGCAAAACATGGTTTTTTTACAAGGGATTCACAGAATTACTAAATCTACTAGTCGATATGTTTCTTGAGGATATTGAATTGCCATCTTCAATGTATGAAGTGAAGAAATCTCTTAGTCGATTTGGCATGGAATATCATAAGATTCACACTTGTCCAAATGATTGCATTCTTTATAGAAAAGAATATGAGGCATTAGATGATTATCCTATGTGTAAAGAATTGAGATGGAAGCATGGTACAAATGAGACAACACATAAGAAAGGCGTGCCTACAAAGGATCTTTGGTACTTTCCTCCGATTCCTCGCTTTCAAAGGTTGTTCAATAGTAAAGATACATCAAAGATATTGACTTGGCATTCAGATAATCGATTTGATGATAGGGTGCTACGTCATCCTTGTGATTCTCCAAATTGGAAAGTAGTAGATAATTTATCTCCTCAATTTTCATATGATCTGTGCAACCTTCGTCTTTCCAGTGTTGCTAATGGAATTAATCCACATAGTTCCCTCAGTAGTAGATATAGTTGTTGGTCATTAATTATGGTAACATACAACCTTCCTCCCTAGTTGTGTATGAAAAGAAAATTCATGATGTTACATTATTGATCACAAGACCGAAACAACCCAGTGTTGATATTGATGTATATTTGTAGCCTCTGATAGATGATTTAAAGACGTTGTGGAATGATGGTGTAAATATTTACGATGCACATAAAGAAGAACACTTTAACTTGAAGGGGGTCCTTTTATGGACAGTTAATGATTTTCCTACCTATGGAAACTTATCAGGACAGGCAAGAAAAGGTTCCAAGGGATGTCCTATATGTAATGATGGAACTTCTACAACTTATCTTGTTCATAGATGAAAGATGTCTTATAGAAGACATAGAATATTTTTGTCATCTGGACACAAGTTTAGATACCAAAAGAAATCGTTCGATGGTGAAGAAGATCATGATCATGCAACTTGACCTTTGCAAGGTGTTGAGATATTAAGGTAATTGAATGGTATGACATTCAAATGATATGGAAAGATGAAAAAAAACTCACTAAGGTAGGGAAACGAAAGAGGTCAACTAATGAAATGGGTGAAAATGAAAAAGAGTTTGAACCGACTTACCATGGTTGTTGGAAAAAAAATCAATGTTTTGGGAATTACTTTATTGGAAAGACCTACACATTCGTCACATCTTAGATGTTATACACATTGAGAAAAATGTATGTGAGAGCTTGATTGGTACTTTACTTAATATACCTGGAAAAACAAAGGATGGAATTAAAGCAAAATTGGATTTGAAGAAACTAGGCATACGACCTGAATTGGAACCAAGGGTGGAAAATGATAAGAATCGAACATACTTACCACCAGTATCATATACAATGTCAACAAAAGAGAAGGATGTGTTTTGTAAATGTTTGGAGGGTGTGAAAGTTCTTGATGGTTACTCATCCAACTTAAGAAATTTTGTGTATATCACCAATAAGAGTCTGTATGGATTGAAATCACATGATTGTCATATCTTAATGCAACAGTTATTACCAGTTGCTATTAGATCAATTCTTCCAAAACATGTTCGATGATCAATAATTCGGTTTTGTTCATTCTTCAATACAATATGCAAGAAATCTATATCAATTGGCAAGTTAGATTCTTTACAGAAAGATGTTGTAGAGACTTTGTATCTAATTGAGAAATATTTTCCTCCTTCTTTCTTCTATATAATGATTCACTTGTGTGTTCATTTAGTTCAAGAGGTTCAATTGTGTAGTCCTACTTACTTAAGGTGGATGTATCCTTTTGAGAGATATATGCAAGTCCTTAAAGGATATGTAAATAATAGAAATCGACCTAAATGATGCATGGTGGAACGCTACATTGAGAATCCTACGCAAAATATACTTAGAACGTAACATGATCCAAGTAGGTAACCCTATGCTTGGTGGAAATAAGAAATTATTTATTGATCGCACTCGATGGGAAAAAGCACACCGAATCATTTTGGTAAATAATAATGAGGCACAACCGTACATAGAGTAAGTGATGTTCATTGTTTCATGATTGAAAAAATCATTTTTTATTTAACTATTAATGATGATATATAACTTCATATATATTTAATAACATTACAGGATGCATTTAAACTTATTGAAGATCGATCCTCGTTATATAAAAAAGGAGAAAAATGGTTCTATGATGAACATAAATGAGGGCTTATTAATTGGTTTCGCAACCATGTAAGTGTCACAAACAAAAATTCATGCATGCATCTTCCTAGATCTATTCAATGTTTTAAAACTTTGCTCTAAACACATTTTGTGTTTTTGTATACATAGATTCGAGATGAACTCAAGAAACTCAATCATAAAATATCAGAAAGTTTACAATGGCTTGCACATGGGCCAAAATTCGATGTCAAATCATTTTATAGTTTCACAATAAATGGATCGAGGTTTACGACTCAAGCTAGGGAAAAAGTCCAAGTAAATCAAAATAGTGGTGTGAAGATGGTTGC
Source organism: Hippophae rhamnoides (assembly GCA_033030585.1). NCBI lineage: Eukaryota > Viridiplantae > Streptophyta > Magnoliopsida > Rosales > Elaeagnaceae > Hippophae > Hippophae rhamnoides. The sequence goes on along the minus strand of CM065436.1, from coordinate 2,920,983 downwards.
ACAAACTATGAAATTTGCTAGTTCAAAAGATGTTACTCCTATACTTTCTGATAGAACATATTATGGTATAATACAAGAGATTTGGGAATTGGATTATGAGGTCTTCCATGAAACAGTTTTCTTGTGTGATTGGGTCAAAGATGTTATCAATGTTGGATATAAAATAGATGATTTTGGATTTACCCTTGTAAATTTATCCAAGATAAGTCACACTGATGATCCTTTCATGTTAGCACTTCATGCAAAACAAGTATTTTACGTGAGCGATCAAATTGATCCAAGATGGTTTATTGTGTTAACGCCTCCACACAAAGAGTTTTACCATTGTGATGTTGTAGAAAATGATGACTTTATGCTTGATACATTAACCAATATTAGTAATTTCTCAAATAAATTGCCTAATGTATGTGATGATCTAATCGATGATAATGATTCTTCGTCATGGGCTCGAAGTGATTGTGAAGGAATATATGTATACGATCAACAATCTAATTAAACATAACGTATGTTCTATATTATTGTAATAACTCTTATATATATGTTTGTTCCTAAAATTGTCAATTAATTTATATTTCTTCATTGTATGCACATATTTTATGGATATTCAGATAACAGAGCTTGTAGATCCAAATGATCCATTGGGGTATTTGAAAAGAAGGGGTTGGGCGAATATACTTGACGCTCTACTTAACCAGATCATAGAATACTTGTTCTATTTGATGCTATTGGTAATCCAATAGGAAAAAATGGTCAACAATTGAAATCCTCTATTGGTCGTCTTACAAAGTCCAGTATATCAATCAATATAAATGATTGGTCTCAGGTTGACGACGCAGAAAATTTCAAAATATGGATAACCATTTGTGTAAGTCTCTTATATTTTATAATCAATATATATATTATATCTTTTTTGTATTATATCTAATCTTGTGTACTGTGTTTTTACAAAATCGTTACAAAGTTGATGATAGTTGGAAACTTAAGTGTTATAAGATTGCAAATAAGGCGTGAAAGGAATACAAGACTTTCAGATTGGCAAGAAATTATGTGTTTCCATATTTGGAACCACTTGATGAGGTAGAGCTCTACAAAATCCCTGAAGAACACCCCTAGATTACACCACAAGTTTGGAAAGACTTTGTGGATTATAGACGTTCAAATGAATTTCAAATTATTAGGGAAGAACATCAGAATATACAAATGCATAATATTCTTCCTAACCGTACTAGGAGGTCTTCAAATCCTGAAGTTAGATATAGAACGGTATTATTATTTTGTCTTAATTTATAAATATTTTTATATTTATTTTTCTCAATTTAATTTCAAGTCATTGTTAATAAATTTTTCATAATTTATGTAGGAAGCTGAATTGGGTAGACCTGTTACCCGAACTGAATTGTACATAGAAACAAAGACTCTTAAAACGAAGAATTCAAGACCGATGACTAAGCGAGGAGAAGAACAACTAAATAAGTTGGTTAGTAATTTCGGTTGATAAAAAGTCTTAATGATTTTTAATAATTGATGTAACAATGAATGCTATGTTTGTGTGCTTTATTATTTGTAGAGAGTTGTTCAAGAAAAAATATCCAGGGGTGAAACAATCGAAGAGCTTGGGAGAGATGCTTTATATCATGCATTCGGACGGGAGCATCCTGGTCGTGTTAGGGGAGGTAGCCAATATGATGGTTATATGGAGTATTTTAACATTCCAAAGCAAAAGCCTCAGACGGTAAGTAAGAAGAAGTACACTAAAATTAAAGAAGAATTCAACTTTTTTAAGGCGACAGTGTTAAGTGAGATTTCCACTCTAAAAGAACATCAATCACAACAAATGTAAGCCATGGCATCATTCTACAACCAAGGCATGCCATATTGGCCAAGCATGCAACCTTCCATGCCAGGTATGCCACCATCCATGTCATGTATGCCACAATCCATGCCAGGAATGCCACCATCCATAACAGGCAGGCCACCATCCATACCAGGCAAGCCACCCACGCAATCTCATTGTGCTCAAACTACATCTAGTATGGAATATAGCCATCCTATTGGTCCTCACTATATGTCAGGAATGCATATGCAATCAAGTAGTGGTTTATTTTCTCCAATGCAATCTACACATTCTTACAATCAATCAAACCACGATGAACGTTTTGGTGAGAATGTACATCCAATAGCTACTCCACATGGGAGTCCTCTTCTATTTGATGAATCATATGTTGTAAGATTTTAATTTCTGGTGTATATAATCTATTATTTTTAAATTCTTATTATATGTTTTATTTTTTATATATAACACTTAAATTTTTTACATAATATGAAATTTTTGTTGAAACATCCTTCATCAACGAACTTTGTTGCTATTGGAATGGTACAACAATTGAGCGATGATCGGATAATTCATAATCAATATTTGCCTAATCATTGGTGAATAGTAATTGATCAATCATTGTTTCATGATTGTCCACTACCTATGCCTTCTGATGCTACCACAGTCCAAGAGGCGATTGGACAATATGTGGCTTGGTCGTCGATTCAAGTTGTTCTAAATTTTGACGTGGTATTATTTTTTAACTTAAAAGAAAACACTTGTTTACTACTATTATTTTATTATATCTTATATTGTTACTAAAATACATATATAATACTTTTTTTAATCTATTATACCAGAACTCTTAAATGCGACATATTTAAGAGATACGAAGCAAGTAGCTCGTGCTAAATCTATGTCTAGTGGCCAATCATCGCACACCAAGTCATTCAAGAAAAAGCTATAGTTATGATTATGCTTTAAACTTCAACAGAAATCTTGGCACTTTGATGACCATTGTTGGGAGGGCATCTAGCATAAATGATGGATGGACTGTGCCACTTCCTATAGAAATTTCTAGTGTAGACCTTGATCAAACTTATATATCGATCGAGTGCATATTGCAACTATTTGAATATCAAATGATCGATTTAAGTATAATTCAAGTGTGGACAAGGTGAGTCCTCAATCTATTTATTTTTCTTTCATTTATGTAGAACATATATAATTATATTTATATTATCTAATTATTTATATATATATCTTTTATATAGGGCATGCTATTATCGACTTCAACATAATCACTCATCACATTTAGCAATGTTCTATGATTCTTCATTTGTCAATCAATATCAAGAGAATGATGTTAGCATCAGAGCTAAACAATTATATGATAGGGTATTAACGCTTAACATAAATCAAAAGTTGACAATCCCTTGGACATTAAGGTTTGAACAAAGCCAAGATCATTGGATGTTGGTAATCATTGATCTATTCAATAATTATACTTGGTACTGTGACTCAGCTTCTATAGAATTGAATAAAGATACATAAACAGTTGTTGAAATGTAAGAGTTATAGCTACATATTAGTTTCTTCTATTATTTTTTGTAATATTTAATAAAAACTAACAGTTTTAAACCTTGATAGGGCATGAAAGTTGTGGAACAAGTTTAAGGGCATTGCCCTTAAAAAATCTCATAAGCTTATATGGACAAAAGTTATGGTATGTACAAACTAATATTAATAATTTTACAATTGAATAATAAAGATGTTTGAATATGAAAAATCATGTATACTTATTTTTTGTAGGTTCCACAACAAAATAATGGAGTCATGTGTGGTTATTATGTTATGAAGTTTATAAGCGAAATCATCACAAATATCAAAATTCTAATTGATGATGTGGTAATATCTTTTACCCATATACATAATTTTTTTAACATATTTGAGTTATTTTTTGTAAATAAATGAAATTACATTCTTATTTTGATTTTAAATACATGTAGTTCTTTGGTTGGAACAAGACGAGCTACGACCAGCAAATTTTTGATGATTTACGAGAGAAATGGCAGAACATATGGTTCAAATTATATCATCGCAAGAAGAATCAAGACAATATTCTGATGATATTGAATAGCATATGACAACATAACAGTAAATTTTTTAATGATTTAATTTCTCTATCTATTCTTGTGTCTGAAGTCTCTTGTTTGATGGATGATTATATGCTCATGTATTTAGGGGAATGCATTATTTGATGGACCTATTTTTGGCCCAAACTACATCTCATCTCTCTTGCTTACTTTACTTACGAACTCATATTAGCACTTTATTAATTATTTGTCTATAAATATGAAGTTATCTGGAATCTTTGCTAGTATTTTTAATGCTATAATGAACTCTAAATATGAAATCAGGTGTAACTCCAATTTGTTTCTTGGTTTGTATGAGTTTTGGTGCCCATGAACGTGTACCATATGTTTAAATGCACCAAAACTCACACAAGCCAAGTAAGAAATTAGAGTTATACTTGATTTCATATTTAGAGTTCATTATAGCATTAAAAATACCAAAAAAGATTCCAGATAACTTCATATTTATAGACAAATGATTAATAAAGTGCTAATATGAGTTCGTCGAATGGTTATATCACTCGAATGTCGCTGTGGTAATCTCTTTTTTATGGTAATATTTATAATGATTTAATTTCTTTATTTGTATGTCTCTGAAATTTAAACTGCTTGTTTGATGGATGTTTACGTGCTCATGTACGTAGGGGAATATGAATTGTTATATGGATCATCTATTTTTTGTTTACTTTTCTTGTCATAATGATGGTAATTCTAAGTCAACCAAACTTGCTCGCACAATCTAATTACACTTTGACAATATTATTTTATTTATAATTTAAGTTAACTATATGTATTGTATATACATTATTTATTTTTGTAATTTAAGTTAACTATATATATTGTATATACATTATTTTTTTTTGTAATAAATTTAATTATCAAGTAATTAATTATATTTAATTTTTAAATTTTTTATATTATTATTTATATTTTAGTTTTTTATGCTATATATTGAATATTGAATACGAAAAAATAAGAATAAAATAATTAAAATCGATTTAATCGTGTGAATCGACTTTACATTTTAAATCACTCAATTTAAAATCAGTTCAACGAACCAACTTTAATGTAATTTTTGTAGTAATTATTATAAATAGAATGAGTTAATTATTATGCATTAACTAATTATTAGGTAATGAACTAAAGTTAAGTTTACAATTTTTTTATATTCAAACCTATCGATATAACAATTCCGAAAAATAATAATAATTATTATTGAATTAAATGACATCTATAATTTATAAGAAGTTTAATAATAAAGATATTAGTAAATAGATACCCATAATAGCCATCTTCTTCCTCTCTTTTTTTCATTACTTTTTTGTTGGGTTACTCTTTAAGCTACTTTTTTGTTCATTATATTATTAAATGATAAAAAATTAAAAAAATTCAACTGATCAATTTAATAGAATTCATGAAATTTAATTAAAATATAAGAAAGTATATAATGAAAAGATAACATGTGATATTTTTAAAGTTAATAGTTACATTTATCTTAAATTTTTGAAATATTTTATTCAAATATTCAATGAAAATAATCATTAATAATATAATAAAATAATTTTCCATTGGTTTACAATTTTTTTTCTTATAAATATTTTAGATGTAAATTTTTTTTCCTTCAAAACTATTATATATATTTGAAATTTGAATGATAATTATCTTTCTAAAAAAACTCTGATTATCAATGGGAATTCTTTGTCATTATTTATTGTAATTAAATTTGTTAAAAAAATAATTAAGTTAAAGAAATTGCAATCTAATAGATAATATATTGTAAATAAAATTGATGATATATTAATTAATTTTTATTTCATTCAACATATAATTAGTAAAGGGATGATGAACATGAAATATACGCAAAAAGAAGGACATTATGGTATTTTACTCTTCAAATGATAAACTCACTTTCTTACTGTGACAATAGATAATTGATAGATTATGAAAAATTGAAAGAATCTAGAGTTTATTTGTTAACAATAATGTGAAAAATCAATATACGTGAGCAAAATAATTAACAACGAAATTTACATAAATATTTCTAAACAAATATTTTTTTTGTGACAAATAATTTTTTTTACCCTTGAAGTTAACCTTCAATTTTTTTCCTGAATAAAATGATATGCGCCGACAAACCACACACTCGTTTCTATTTGGATGAATACTTGTTATTGAAATACCCATAACTATATATAAAAAACGAGTAATATTACTAATTATATGTCGTCGACCCAAGTTAAGATCAATTACCAACTTATGTGTAAAAAAAAAAAATGAATGATTTAGTTGATAGAAATTTGGACAAGATGTCAGTCATCAAATTACAGTGAGTCAGTAATGTATAAATATTACGATTGTAATTGCCTTATTATATATTATTTATTTAAATTTTTTTTTTTGCCAAATATTAGATGTTATCAATCTCTTGAAATTTATATGATCAATTGCATTATTATATATAAGATATATATTTTTTGTAAGCATTAAACGAAGGATTATGTGCTATTTTGATCCCTAGCTATGTATTTAGGAGATTGGTTCACTTTCAAAAATTGCATTAGTATTCTCATTATTTTTATATCTTGAACACTATTAGTCATTTTTAATAGTAAAATTTAACATTAAACATTGTATTAATCTAAAATTAGGTGAAAATCACGTTGGAACAAAAACTGGTTCAATACTAAAAATTGAAATGATTTAATTGTCTTTTTACAATGCCTAAACTGGTTCAATAGTAAAATATTGAAAAAGATTCCTAAAATGTGGGACCGTTGATGGGAAACAATAATGAGAATGAAAATGTAGGTGGGTAGTAAAAACAAAAGGCGTGGAGTGCTAAAGGGTAGGGTAGGGTAGGGTAGTAAATGAGAAAAGACAAAATTAGGGTAGAAAAATAAGGGATTTTATATTCAAATTCACGTAAAATGTAAATGACTCTTTTAGTAAATGTTATATACTCACATTAACAAATAAATATATTAGAAAAGTTTAAATTCGCCATATCAATATATATTAAAAATATACATTATTATATTATAATATAATTAATATAATTTAAATACCTATTAAATTATATGACTCAATAATTAGATTATATTTTTTGTATTATTTTTATTATTTTATTTTTAAAAAAGAGTATTTTTAAAAGAAATATAAAATGATAAATTTTCAATTTATTTACGTAAACTTCACTCTTTTCTCACTGTTACTCAATTTTTTACTTTCTTTATATTAATGCCGTCAATACATACTATATTTCATCCTAAGTGTATCTTTTGTTGAGCTTTTATTTATTTATTAAGGAATGATTAATTTTTTTAATTTCATTTATAATATTTAATAGTTGAAAATAATATAGATCATTAAAACTCAACAAAATTTAATAAAAAAAAAATCAAAGGAACCACCCTATTTCATCATGATAAGAAAGGGAAAACAGATACACATATGTGTCATATATAAATTACTTATTTTTACTTTTAACTCCTTTAAAAAAAATAAACTTATTTTTATTTTTTCTACAAATTTTGAAAATATGGTTAATATATATTTAAAAAAATTTATTGTATATAAATATGTTTTAATAAATATAAAGATAAAAAATATTCATAATAAAAAATAAAGATGATATACATATAAAGATGTGTAAAACATATATTTATAAGGTTATAAAAATATTAAATAACTATTCAACACATAAGAAAAGTTAAAAATAAAATTTTATATAAAAAAAGGTTTACTTGACTGTGATAATTTGTCTTAAATAAGAAATATTTCAACAATGAAATTAGTTTATTACAAAAATGCAATTAACTTAGTTTCGTCCCAAAATATCTATTTTAGATAAAAGAACCTAATTATGTCATAGCATGTTAAACATAGGATTTAACTTCTAATTAGAAAAAATGAGCAAACATAACAAGTCAAAGACAAAGGATAAGTATGATCAGATCACAACAAAAGAAAAATAACTAATAAATTATTAACACTTGAATAATTTTTAAACCCAAATACGAATAATATCAAAGAAATATAATAAAAAAATAACAATAATCTCTAAGAAGAAAATGCAGCTTAAAAATCAAGAAAATAAGCTCCAAAGTTCAACCTCTATCATGAGAAACTTATGTTAAATTTTTGCACAAATTTTGAAAATATGATTAACACATTTTAAAACATATTTATATATAATAAAAAAATTTAAATAATTAGATTTAATTTTTTATTTAAAAATACATATTAAATAATTAAATGATAAAAATTAATATTAATATTTTAAATATATAATAAAATAAATATTAAAAATATACGTAATCAGAGATGAAAAAATTACTAATCTATCGTAGCTCATAATTATTATTTGAATATATCAAAATCAATCCAAAATAGTTATACTTACTTACTCAACTGTTCTCGCCTCCATCCCTAATTGACACAAGCTTCAAGTCACGTGGGTAACATATTTGGCTCAAATGCAATTAACTTTATATATATATATTGGTAATATGATTTTAAAATATAAACGGCTTTCTTTTTTTCATTTTAAGGATGGTGAGTTTATTAATTTTTTCATTTAATATATTTTTTAATAATTTAATTCATTAATTTTTAAAAATTGACTTAACAAGCTTAAATGGTCAATTATTGTGTTTTCTTCATTTATTTGTCTACTTTTTAATTTATTTTAGTAATTATTTATGTTAAATATTTCTTTCAAATACCCTTGAAAAAATTATTCTATTTTTTAAAAATAATTAAATTGATTATTTTGACAGTGATATCACTTTTTTGAAATTTATAAACTAAATTGTCACCTAAATTATGATACTTAAATACTAAGTGTAATTGCTACTAAACACATTTGAATTTTTTTAATATACAACTTATGTTTTTTACAGGAGCCACAACACACAAAATATAATGAGATTTACATATTTACATATTTTTAATTTTAATTTTTTTAAAAAATAAAAATATATATTTAAATAATTTTTTATTTAAATTTTATTATTATTTTTTAAAAATTAATTCATATTAAATTTTATTTTTAATCTTGTTATACACTTATATTTTAATCGTATTTAATAACTCAATAGAATATAATATATTTTAAATAAAAAATAACGAAAATAATATATTTTATTTTTATTAAATTTTTTATAAAATTAAATAACTAAATAATATTATTATAATCTAAAAAATTAAACTACATAATTGATTTAATCTAAGTGAATTTACGATAAATCATCCTATAATTTATATAAAGTTAAAGGAGAATGGGGTTTTGGGTGGCAGATTGGACGAGGAGTATGATCTCCAAACCCACCCCATATGATTATCCCAATCGGTGAAAAATATTAAGTAGTCATCACATTTACCTACCCACGGGAAAAATTGACAACACTAGTAGAACCATCGTTAATAATATGTGATATTATGAGAGGAGGTCAGGTTAGCCCCACTAACACATTAAGTAAAGAATGTTATTAATAATTTTAGATATCTTTATTTTATGTATTTTCTATGTTTGAGGGATTTTAGGTATATTTGGGTTTAGATTTGAGAATTATTTTGGAGAAATGGTATTATTTTTAAGATACAAATATACTAAATATTGGGTTAAGATTTTGTATCCAAGAATTAATTATTAGTAGATTAATGTAAAAAAATATTGTTTATTTGATTTTGCTTTTACTTGTGCATTATTTGTTAGTATAATACAAAATTATAAATATAAAATTTAATATAATATAAAATTATAAATACACGATATAATTAATAATTTTTTCCATGAACAATATATGCTTGTATGATATGCGAAACATTATATTATAATACCCTTAATTTATTTGGAACGATAACATTACATATGAAAAGAAGAAACAAATATCCCTAAAACAGATTAGAAAATAGAGAAAGATAAAGCTTCCTAACATAACATAAATCACTGCTTATATGATAGTTAATATGAAAAGTTATTTTCGAAGCAGTTCTATAAAGTGTGTTGAAATAATTTTGTTTCAAATTAACCTTTTAATGATTTATCGGATTTTTACAATACTTTATCATGTTATTTTTAGTTTTAGCAAAGTGACATTGTTAAATGTAATTCAGAATTACATTTATGTTAAATTTTTGAAAGATTTTATTAAAATATTTAATGATAACAGACATTAATAATATAACAAAATAATTTTTCGCTTCATATAATTATAGTAATTGGTTTTCAAATTTTTCTTTATAAATATTTTAGATGTAAATTTTTATTCTTCAAAACTATTATATATATTTGAAATTGAATGATAGTTATCTTCCTAAAAAAATCTAATTATGAATGAAAATTCTTTGTAATTATTTATTGAAATTAAATTTGTGAAAAAAATAATTAAGTTAAAGAAATTGCAAACTAATAGATAATATGTTGTAAATAAGATCGATGATATATTAATTAATTTTTATTTAATTAATAAAAGGATGAAAATGTGAAATATATACAAAAATAAGGATATTATGAATTCACTCCTTTTACGGTGGTAATAGATAATTAATAGACAGTTTATCGAAAATGGATACAATCTTGAGTCAAGTTATTTGACTCAAACATGTCATTGAATACAGACGGACACGATATTAGTATGAGAAAGGAAAAAGAGTGTCATACCTAAAGGAGGGCACCACCATATTCACGTTGCTTGTAGCCATTGGCAAGTAACAATTTCTTCTTAAGAAATCACTCCTTCTTTTGCTTTACTTACTTGTAAATCAATTTTGGGCAAACCTCTCTCTGTCTAAAATAATATATCATATAATTGCTTGTAAGTGTGAATTCAATCAATTCAAAGTCAATAAAAAAAAATTACAATTATTGCACCAGCTCAACTGTATCAGTCCAGTCCCGTCGTTTTATCATTTTATTGAAATAAATGAGTTGGTATCATAAATTTATCGTAATTTTTTTTTTAAAATATAATATTATAAATATGTTATATTTATGAAAAATATTATATTATATATTTAAAATGCATCTTAACTATTATTTAAGATATATAGTATTTTTTTCTAATTAAATAAAATTAAGCTATCAATTCTCGTGATTTTATGTTCTCTTATTTTATATATGTGATAAAAAAATTAATTAAAATTAAATTCGTAGCTTCTTGTGAGTGCTGTACATATCCATCAGAACCACAGCCCGTGATAAATAAATTCAAAATTTATAATTCTATATTTATTTTCTACAAATTTTGAAAATATGATTAATATATATTTTAAAAAAATTATTATATATAAATATGTTTTAATAAATATAAAGATAAAAAAATAATATCAAAGATCTTCCCAATATATAATATTATATTTAATGCAACGATATTCCCAATAAATAACTATATGTCAAAGATAACTTTACCTGAAATAAATTACTAATTTAAAAAACTATATGTCAAACATAAATTAAAAAAATAATAAATTTTGCAAAGTATGTTCAATAATTTATAAATTATTATAAAGAGTTTAATTTTAAAATTTCATAAGCATGCACATATTTGTTATAATTTTTATTCTTGTTTAAAGACTCAATATCAATATTTATATTTATGGACATAATTACGACTCAATTTTACATTAATAACGAGAATATTTGAAAATATATAATATTTTTTAGATTTTTTTTAAATTACATTTATTATTTAAATGGAGATAAACAAATACACTATAATTCATATTTTTTTCACTAACAAGACATATTAGTGTGATATCCTAAACACCATATTAGAGTGCCGTTAATTTATTTAAAACAATAATAATGCATATGAAAAAAAAGAAACATATATTCGTGACAAAATAAAGAAAATGAAGAAATGTAAAAACTTATTGCAGATTCATATGTGAGACATAACAGAGGTCACTGCTTGTATGATAGTTAATAAGATAAGCAAAATAGCTGCAATTACAGAAGTAGTCCTCCAAGGTGTGTTGAAATAATTTTGTTTCAAATTAGCCTTCCAGGGATGTATCGGGTTTTTACAATACTTGATCATGCCCTTTTTAGTTTCAGTATAGTAGAATTTGTAAAGGGAACAGTATATTTCCTAGGAAATATTGTTGAATAGAGCACAAACTTTACTGTTATCTCCCAACACGTTAATAATAATTTCATACTTGACAAGCAATTGTACATCCTCTCAAGTGTTGATAAGATCGTCTATTAATATAGCATAATCACATATATTGCACTCTTCAATGTGGTGGTGACATTGTTTATACGCCATTAAGTTTCTTATTCTTTCTTCAAAATCTGAATCTATTATCAAGTGTGGAAGTTTCAAAACACCACTTATGATATTGAACTTTATAGCAAACCAGGTTTCTCTATGTACCGCTTTAAACTTCACTCCCATAATAGTAGGAGTATGTCGTAGATTGTTATAAAACTCATTAATTTAAGAAGTAAAACATGGAGCAAAACAATGAGCTTAATTTAAGGAGCAATTCAAAGAACCATTAATTTAAGGAGCAATTCAAAGAACCATTAATTTAAGGAGTAATTCAAGTAGTAAATTTTCCTATAAATAGATGTGTAATTGTAATGAATTAATCATCCAAAATGTTCATTCTAATTGAGAGAAAAGCTTTTGTGAGAGAAAATTGAGAATAATTTTCTTGGGTGTAATTGGGTTGTGAGTTGTGGATTGTGGGTTGTGAGTGTTGTAAACACCTTGTTTAATTTCTTATTTTTTAGTAAAAAGATCTGCAATAGGTCCGGAGACTTAAACAAGATTGGTTGAACTCTGTTAACAAATTTATGTGTTATTTTTCTATTCTTGTTTTCTCATAAGTTTGACTTATCGGGAATTTGTGTAATTTCCCAACAACTGGTATCAAAGCTATTGGTGGTGATTTCTGTCAATTTTCTACAAGGCTACTATTTACGTGAATAGTAAAATTTTGTCGACGATATTTGTTCGTTGATGGAGGTGTTCTAATACACGGTGGTTTGCAGAAATAGTCAGAAACGATCTGGAGGAAGTCAGATTTGAGTGGAAGCAATGGCCGCAGATGAAGGAAGGGTGAAACTTGAGAAATTTAATGATATAGATTTCATGTTTTTTTTAAAATGCAGATAGAGGATTAAGAGTATCAAAGAAATCTATATCAACCTCTCTCAGGGAAGAAGCCAGAGGCTATGAAGGAAGAAGATTGGAATCTTCTAGATAGACAAGCCCTCGGAGTTATTTGATTGATGATATCCCATAATGTTTCTTTCAACATAGCAAAGGAAAAGACCACAGCGGGTCTTATGGCAACTCTCTCCAATATGTATGAGAAGCCATCAACCTCAAACAAAGTGCACTTGATGATGCGTTTGTTCAATTTGCGGATGATGGAAGGCGCATCGGTAGCTCAACATCTCAATGAACTCAACATAGTCACAACCCAGTTGACTTTAGTGGAAATTAAATTCGATGAAGAAGTACGAGCATTGATACTTTTGTCTTCTTTACCAGAAAGCTGGAATGCTACTATCACGGCTGTGAGTAGCTCGTCAGGAAGCAATAAGTTGAAATTTGATGATGTTCGTGATCTGGTTCTCAATGAAGAGATCCGACGTAGAGAGTCAGGTGAATCGTCAACTTCTTCAGTTTTGCATACAGAGTCAAGAGGAAGAAATTCAACCAAAGGGAATGGACGTGGCAGAACAGACTACCGAGGTAGATCAAAGGATAAGAGATCTAAATCCAGGAATCCTAATAATTCCCATAGCTCGAAGACTATCGAGTGTTGGAATTATGGAAGAACCGAGCACTACAAAAATCAGTGCAAGAGTGCACCAAAGGATAAACAAGTGAAGGCAGAGGCAAATGTTACTTCCACCTCAGGAGGAGATGATGCATTGATATGTTCTTTGGAGAGCAAATAAGAATCTTGGGTGTTAGACTCTTGATCATCGTTCCATGCTACTTTATAGAAAGAATGCTTCGAGAAATATGTCCCCGAAAACCATGGAAAGGTATATCTTGGTGATGACCAACCATGTTCTATTATTGGAAAAGGTGTAGTAAAGATTAAGTTGAACAGGTCTGTTTGGGAGCTGAAGAATGTCAGGCATATTCTCGACTTAAGAAGTAACTTAATCTCAGTTGGGCAATTGGTCAGTGAAGGCTACACTACGATCTTCCATGGTAATGATTGGAAGATTTCAAAGGGCACAATGACAGTTGCTCAGGGCAAGAAGAGTGGCACTCTTTACTTCACAACAAGAGCACGTTGTTCAATTGCAATTGCAGTAAGCAATGAAACATCAAATTTGTGCCACCAGAGACTAGGCCACATGAGTAAGAAGGGGATGAAGATTATGCGCTTAGAGGAAAAACTTTCATCTCTAGAGTCAACGGAGATATACATGTGTGATGATTGCATACTTGGAAAGCAAAAGAGAGTCAACTTTTAGAAAAGTGGCAGAACCCTAAAGAAGGAAAGGTTAGAGCTTATCCACTCTGATGTTTGGGGACCAACGACTATCTCATCCATTGATGGGAAACACTACTTTGTAAATTTCATCAATGATCACTCTCAGAAGATATGTGTTTACTTTCTAAAGTATAAGTCTGAAGTATTTGAGGCTTTCAGAAAATGGAAAGCTATGGTGGAAAATGAGACGGGTTTGAAGAACAAAAAGCTCAGAACCGATAATGGTGGTGAATATGAAGACACCAGGTTCAAAAATTTATGCTATGAGCACAAATCAGAATGGAAAGAACTATGCTAGACACGCCTCAACACAATGGTGTAGTTGAGCGTATGAACCGAACGTTGACAGAAAGAGCCAAAAGCATTCGTATACAATCAGGTCTACCGAAGGAGTTCTGGGCAGAAGTAGTCAACACGGTAGCTTACTTGATCAACCGATGCCCATCTGTTCCATTGGAACACAGAATACCAGAGGAGGTATGGAGTAGAAAAGAGGTGAAACTATCACATCTAAAAGTTTTCGGCTGTGTAGCATTTGTGCATATCAGTGATCAAGGCAGGAATAAACTTGATCCGAAAGCCAAGAAATGCACATTCATCGGTTATGGTGAGGATGATTTTGGCTACCGTATTTGGGATGACGAAAACAAGAAAGTGATTCGTAGTAGAGATGTGATTTTCAATGAAAGGGTGATGTATAAGAATATGCATAAAATAGACGCCAACGACTCAGAGCAAAATGAGTCAGTATTTGCAGATGCAGATGATGTCCCAGATAGTTCTGCAACGAACCCAATTGTAACAAGTCCTCAGCCAGAGGAACTTGTTGGACATAATAGTACGCAATAGTCTGACACACCATAACCTCCTACTTCAGCTCCTGTATTGAGAAGGTCTTCTCGACCTCATGTTCCTAACAAGAGATACATGAATTATATGTAAGTGACTGATGGAGGAGAGCCTGAATGCTATGATGAAGCTTGTCAGACTCGAGATTCTAGCAAGTGGGAGCTTGCCATGAAAGAAGAAATGAAATCTCCCATCTCCAACCATACATGGGGACTAGCTAAGTTACCTATGGGAAAGAAGGCACTTTATAACAAATGGGTGTACCAGGTGAAAGATGAGCATGATGGTTCCAAGAGATACAAAGCCTGCCTAGTTGTCAAAGGGTTTCAACAAAAGGAAGGAGTTGACTACACTGACATTTTTGCTCCCGTTGTGAAGCTCAATACTATCAGATCAGTGTTGAGTATTATAGCCATTGAAGATATTCATCTTGAATAGTTGGATGTGAAGACTGCATTCATTCACAGAGATTTAGATGAAGAGATATACATGTACCAACCAGAAGGTTTCTTAGAAAGAGGGAAGAAGAACATGGTGTGCAAACTTAAGAAGAGTTTGTATGGCCTAAAACAAGCCCCGAGACAATGGTACAGAAAGTTTGACAACTTTATGCACAAGGAAGGTTTCCAGAAGTGCAATGCCGACCATTGTTGCTACTTTAAGAGATATAGGTCCAGTTATATCATTTTACTACTTTATGTTGATGATATGTTAGTAGTAGGTTCAGATATGGATGATATCAGAAAGTTGAAGCATCAATTGTCAAAGGAGTTTAACATGAAAGACTTGGGTCCAGCAAAGAAGATTCTTGGAATGCAAATCACAAGAAATAAGAAGAAAGGATCCTTGCAGTTATCTCAAACAGAGTACATCAATTGTGTTTTGCAGAGATTCAACATGGGCGACGCCAAGCCAGTTAACACACCTTTGGCCAGTCACTTTCGCCTATCCAAGGATCAGTCCCCTCAGATAGAGGAAGAAAAATAATTCATGACTAAGGTTCCTTATGCCTTAGCCACTGGAAGTTTGATGTACGCAATGGTCTGCACGATACCAGACATTGGCTATACAGTGGGAGTTGTTAGCAGATTTATGTCAAATCTAGGGAAAACTCACTGGGAAGCAGTCAAGTGGATTTTGAGGTATCTACGAGGCACCAAAGAAAAGTGCTTGTACTTTAGTAAAGGAGAATTAATAGTGCAAGGCTACGTAGATGTATACTTTGGAGGTGAAGTTGATCACCGTAGAAGCACCACCAGATATATATTTACTGTTGGAACTACAGTCGTTAGTTGGATGTCACAAATACAAAAAATTGTCACTCTATCCACTATAGAGGCTGAGTATGTAGCAGTGACTGAAGCCAGTAAAGAGATGATATGGCTTCAAGTTTTGTTAACTGAGCTGGGATTCATATAGGAGAAGAATGTTCTACACAGTGATAATCAAACTGCAATACACTTGGCGAAGAATTCAACATTTCATTCTAGAACCAAGCATATTGGACTTCGTTACCACTTCATCAGATCCCTATTGGAAGATGATGTGTTAATACTGGAGAAGATTCAAGGAAGCAAAAATCCAGCGGATATGTTAACAAAGGTGGTGACTATTGACAAATTGAAGTTATGCTCAACTTCAGTTGGTCTGCTAGAGTAACAAAGACTAGAAAAGCTGTTGCATTGATCGAGGTGTGAAGATAGATTGAAATCAGTCTTCAAGTGTGAGATTGTTGGAGATTGTTATAAAGCTCCTTAATTTAAGGAGCAAATTAAGGAGCAAAATATGGAGCAAAATAAGGAGTAAAACATGGAGCAAAACAAGGAGCTTAATTCAAGGAGCAATTCAAGGAACCATTAATTTAAGGAGTAATTCAAGAAGTAAATTTTCCTATAAATAGATGTGTAATTGTAATGAATTAATCATCCAAAGTGTTCATTCCAATTGAGAGAAAAGCTTTGTGAGAGAAAAATGAAAGTAATTTTCTTGGGTGTAATTGAGTTGTGGGTTGTGAGTGTTGTAAACAACTTATGTAATTTCTCCTCTTTCAGTAAAAAGATCTGTAGCAGGTTCGGAGACTTAAGCAAGATTGGTTGAACTCCGTTATCAAATTTATGTGTTATTTTTCTATTCTTGCTTTCTCATAAGTTTGACTTATCGGAAATTTGTCAATTTTCTGCAAGGTTACTATTTACGTGAATAGTAAAATTTTGTCGACAATATTTGTTCGTTGACCGAGGTGTTCTAATATACGGTGGTTTGCAGAAATAGTCAGAAACGATCCGGAGGAAGTCAGATTTGAGTGGGAGCAATGATCGTAGATATAGGAAGGGTGAAACTCGAGAAATTTGATGACATAGATTTCGGGTTTTGAAAAATGCAGATAGAAGATTATCTGTATTAAAGAAATCTATATCAACCCCTCTAAAGTAAAAAAGAGTATATATAGTAAAAGAGTATATATAGTTTTGTGTTTAGTGAGCAATAAGCAAATATTTCAATTTGTATAGATAAAAGAGTAATTAAAGTGATAATCAGTTTATAATTTCTTACTAAATTAACCTCTAGTTTCTCCGTCTCCATACATTGTGTTATTACAATAATCAACTTACAATTTAATTCTTTCTTGAGAAACGATAATTTTATATTCCACTATTGTTTCTGTATAATTTTTTATAATAATACTGAAAATGTTTTCTATTCATACTTTTTAGATATAAATTTATTAAAATTGGTGTCAAATGTCAATATTTTAATTTACTTATTGTAGTATATTTTTGTGATATCAAAGATGCTAAATGATTGATATTTTTGAAGAGAATATATGGTTCAATTCTTCAATTATTTGTTATAAAAATTATAAATCAATAAATATAAACTTTATTTTATGAGAATATGGAGCTTTAAAAGGTTATCATACAAAGACTCACTTTTACAAAGTTTTTTCGTAACAATAAAATTAGTGCTATATTTGAATTAACAATAGTTTAATTTTATTGCATAAAAGAGAAAAAAATAAATAATTAAAAAAACCTTAAAATGTACTTTTTTTTTGCCGAGGCTTTAAACTAGGACTTGGATATCCTAATTATATTTAATATGATATTTAAATTTAAAACAATATTTACTGTGAATAGATATAGTGAATTAATTATTATATAATTAATTAATTATTATGTAATGAGTTAAAAGATAATCTTACAAACTCATGGTATTCAAATACATGAAACAATAAATTATGAATTAAATTTAAATATCATGAATAATATGAATAATGTGAACGTTATTGAAAATAATTATTACTATACCATTAAAATAATTTAAATGACATTTAAAATTCATTGATGATATATTAGTAAATAAGATCGATGATATATTAATTAGTTTTTATTTAATTTAACATATAATTATTAAAATGATAACTTATGGTATTTTACTACTTAAATGATAAAGTTACTCTTTTTACGGTGGTAATAGATAATAGAAAGTTTACTAAAAATTGAAACAATTAATCTTGAGTCAAGTTATTTGACTCAAGACATGCCATTGAATACAAGACGGGCACCACTAATCAATAACACTGTATATGAAGAAAAAGAGTTTGATTGTGAGGAAGAAGTCAATCAATTCCAAGTCAATAAAGAGAATTACAATTATTTCACCAGCTCAACTGAGCCTCATTTTTACGTGTCGTAATGATGATTATTGTATATGATTAGACAAATAATTATTTTTAATCACGTTTTAAAGTATAAAAAGTAAAACCGAATAAATTGATTCTACTCGCCATAAAAAATCCAAAATAGACAAAAGAAGAAAAAGAGTACCATTTCTACTGGAGGGCACCAACGTGTGTGTATATATATATATATATATATATATATATATATATATATATATATATATATATATATATATATATATATATATATATATATATATATGTATAATTGCTTGGGTGGGTGAAGTCAATTCCAAGTCAAGAAAATTACTTACTGAGTTACATAATTTAATTGTTATTTAAATTATATTAATTTTATTATAATATAATAATATATATTTTTAATAGATATTGACATTGCGTGAATTTAAACTTTTCTAATATATTTATTTGTTAATGTGAGTATATAGCATTTATTAAAAAAGTCATTTACATTTTACTTGATTTTGAATTTTTAAAAAAATCCCTTATTTTTCCATCTTAACTTTGTCTTCTCTCACTTACTATCCTTTAGCACTCCACGCCTTTTATTTTTTCTACATTTCCATTCTCTTTATTGATTTCCATCAACGGCCCCCACATTTTAGGAATTTTTTCAATATTTTACTAATATTGAAAAATGAGTATTTTTAAAAGAAATATAAAATTTTCAATTTTCAATTTATTTACATAAACTTACCTCGTTTCTCATATTTACTCAATTTTTTAGTTTCTTTTTATCTTTTTTTTTTAAAAATACATACTATTCAATAACACAAACTACTTTTCTTATTTCTCTATATTAATGCCGGCAATACAAACTATATTTCATCCTAAGTGGATCTTTTTTTTTATTAAGGAATGATTAATCTTTTTTTAAAATTTCATTTACAATAATAATTTTATTTAATTGTTTAAAATAATATAGATTATTATAATCATTTTTTTTATAAAATGATTTAACCATTTAAAAACTAAGATTTAAAACTCAACAAAAATTAATAAAAAAAAATCAAAGGATCCACCCTATTTCATCGTGATAAGAAGGGAAAACAGAATCACATATGTATGGTATATAAATTACTTATTTTTACTTTTATCTTCTTTTAAAAAAGTAACTTATGTTCAATTTTTGCACAAATTTTGAAAATATGTTTAATACATATTTTAAATTTTTTTATTATATATAAATATATTTTAATAAAAATAAAGATAAAAATATATTCATACGTACTATAAAATGAATATGATATATATATAAAGATGCGCTAAACATGTATTTATAAAGTTATCAAAAATTGAATAACTATTCATGACATAGTTAAAAATAAAATTATAAGTAAAAAGAGGTTTATTTCATTATAAGAATTTGTCTTAAATAACAAATATTTTAGCAATGAACTTAGTTTCATCACAAAATATCTAATTTAGATAGCACGTGGATTTAATTATCTAATTAGAAGAAAATGAAGAAACATAACAAGCTAAAGACAAAGGATAAGGATGATCCAACGACAATAATAATAATTATTATTATTGAATTAAATGACATCTATAATTTATAAGAAGTTTAATAATAAAGATATTAGTAAATAGATACCCGTAATAGCCATCATCTTCCTCTTCTTTTTTCATTACTTTTTTTTTTTGGGTTACTCTTTAAGCTACTTTTTTGTTCATTATATTATTAAATGATAAAAAAATTTAAAAATTCAACCGATCAATTTAATAGAATTCATGAAATTGAATTAAAATGTAAGAAAGTATATAATGAAAAGATAACATGTGACATTTTTAAAGTTAAGAATTACATTTATCTTAAATTTTTGAAATATTTTATTCAAATATTCAATGAAAATAGTCATTAATAATATAATAAAATAATTTTTCACGTAATTGGTTTACAATTTTTTTTCTTATAAATATTTTAGATGTAAATTTTTGCTCTTCAAAACTATTATATATATTTAAAATTTGAATGATAATTATCTTTCTAAAAAAATCTAATTATGAATGGGAATTATTTTTTATTATTTATTGTAATTAAATTTGTTAAAAAAATAATTAAGTTAAAGAAATTGCAATCTAATAGATAATGTGTTGTAAATAAAATTGATGATATATTAATTAATTTTTATTTCATTCAACGTATAATTAGTAAAGGGGTGACAAACATGAAATATACGCAAAAAGAAGGACATTATGGTATTTTACTCTTCAAATGATAAACTCACTTTTTTTTTATGGTGGTAATAGATAACAGATAGATTATGAAAAATTGAAACAATATCTAGAGTTTATTTGTTAACAATGTGAAAATTCAACATATGTACGAGAGCAAAACAATTAACAATTAAATTTACATAAATACCCCTAAACAATTATTTTTTTGTGACAAATAATTTTTTTTACCCTTGAAGTTACACAATTACCTTCAAATTTTTTTCCTGAATAAAATGATATGCACCGACAAACCACACACTCGTTTCTATTTGGATGAATACTTGTTATTGAAATACCCATAACTATATATAAAAAACAAGTAGTATTACTAATTATATGTCGTCGACCCAAGTTAAGATCAATTACCAACTTATGTGTAAAAAAAAAAATGAATGATTTAATTGGCAGAAATTTGGATAAGGTGTTAGTCATCAAATTACAGTGAGTCAGTAATGTATAAATATTACGATTGTAATTGCCTTAAGTTAAAATGTGTCCATGATTAGTCTAACAAAAATAATAATTAATCATAAAACACACAAGTCTTGGATACTATTAATCGTTTTTTATAGTAAAATTAAATATTCAACATTGTATTAATCTAAAATTACGTAAAAATCACGTTGAAACAAAAACTGGTTCAATACTAAAAATTGAAATGATTTAATTGTCTTGTTACAATGCCACTTGCACGTAATAGTATACGTTACTTTAATAATATTTTAAATTATTTTAATATTTAATTTTAATTTTAATACTTAAAATGACACACAGTGCACCAAATATTAAAAAAAATGGAATTTTTAGTGCTATTTTCAAAGTAAAAATTGCATCAATCACCTAAGTAAGGGAACTAAAAATGCATTAAAGTTATAAATATAACCCTAAATATATATATATAAGACAAAGAAGAAAAAGAGTGACATACCTCTAGGCCAAATCCTTTTTACGCATTGGCATGAAGCCCAACAAGCTTTTAGGCATTGGCAAGAAGCACTATAGTAACAATTTCTTCTCAATAAATCACACCTTCTTTTGCTTTACTTACTTGTAAATCAATTTTGGGTAAAACTTGCAGGTATTATATAAATTGCTTGTGAGTATCAAGTCAATTCCAAGTCAATAAAGAAAATTACATTTATTGCACCAGCTCAACTGAACCAGTCAAGTCCCCTTGTTTGATCATTTTATTGAAATAAATGAGTTGGTATCAAAAATTTATCATAATTTTTTTAAAAAATATATAATATTATAATTTTTTTATATTTATGAAAAATATTATATTATATATTTAAAATGCATCTTAACTATTATTATTTAAGATATATAGTATTTTTCCTAATTAAATAAAATTAAGTTATCAATTCTAGTGATTTTATGTTCTCTTATTTTATATATGTGATAAAAAAATTAATTAAAATTAAATTCGTAGCTTCTTTTGAACCGGCTGTACATATCCATCAGAAGCACAACCCGTGCTAAATAAATTCAAAATTCAAAATTTATAATTCTATATTTCTTTTAAAAAACTCATTTTTCAATATTAGTAAAATATTGAAAAAGATTCCTAAAATGTGGGACCGTAGATGGAAAACAATAATGATAATGAAAATGTAGGTGGGTAGTAAAAATAAAAGGCGTGGAGTGCTAAAGGGTAGGTTAGGGTAGTAAATGAGAAAAGACAAAATTAATTAAGGTAGAAAAATAAGGGATTTTATATTCAAATTCACGTAAAATGTAAATGATTTTTTTTAATAAATGTTGTATACTCACGTTAACAAATAAATATATTAGAAAAGTTTAAATTCGCGATATCAATATCTATTAAAAATATACATTATTATATTATAATAGAATTAATATAATTTAAATACATATTAAATTATATGACTCAATAATTAGATTATATTTTTTGTATTATTTTTATTTTTTATTTTTAAAAAATAAGTATTTTTAAAAGAAATATAAAATGATAAAATTTCAATTTATTTAGGTAAACTTCACTCTTTTCTCACTGTTACTCAATTTTTTACTTTCTTTTTTATCTTTTTAGGAGAATACATACTATCCAATAACACAAACAACATTTCTTATTTCTTTATATTAATGCCGTCAATACATACTATATTTCATCCTAAGTGTATATTTTGTTGAGCTTTTTTTTTATTAAGGAATGATTGATTTTTTTTAATTTCATTTACAATATTTAATAGTTGAAAATAATATAGATCATTATAATCATTTTTTTTATAAAATGATGTTAACCATTTAAAAGCTAAGATTTAAAACTCAATAAAAATTAATAAAAAAAATCAAAGGATCCACCCTATTTCATCATGATAAGAAAGGGAAAACAGATACACATATGTGTCATATATAAATTACTTATTTTTAATTTTAATTCCTTTAAAAAAATAAACTTATTTTTAATTTTTCTACAAATTTTGAAAATATGGTTAATATATATTTTAAATTTTTTTATTGTATATAAATATGTTTTAATAAATATAAAGATAAAAAATATTCATAATAAAAAATAAAGATGATATATATATAAAGATGCATCAAACATATATTTATAATGTTATAAATATATTGAATAATTGTTAAACACACAAGAAGAGTTAAAAATAAAATTCTATATAAAAAAAGGTTTACTTCACTATGAGAATTTGTCTTAAATAAGAAATACTTTAGCAATCAAATTAGTTTATCACAAAAATGCAATGAACTTAGTTTCATCACAAAATATCTATTTTAGATAGAATAACACAATTATATCATAACATATGAAACATAGGATTTAACTTCTAATTAAAAGTATTGGAGATAAAATTAAGGAGTAATTTGAGTAAATTAAGAAGTGTTAACTTCTTAATTCGATGAGTAAATCAAGAACCTTAATTTAAGGAGTAAATCAAAGAATATTTAATTCAAAAAGTAAATCTCTTTATATATAGCTATAGATTTGTAATGAAAATATGAAAGAAATAATACAACTTTGAGAGAGTTTGTTTTATTTGATAAAACCTTTAGGCCTTGGCCTTTGGCTTTGACATTTTCTACACCAATTTTCAACATGGTTGGAGATAAAATTAAGGAGTAATTTAAGAAGTAAATCAAGAACTTTAATTCAAGAAGTAAATCATGAACTTTAATTCAATGAGTAAATCAATGAGTTATCATCCTTAATTTAAGGAGTAAAACAAGAAATGTTTAATTCAAAGAGTAATTTAAGGAATAAATCTCCTTATATATAGTTATAGAATTGTAATGAAAATATGAAAGAAATAATACAACTTTGAGAGAGCTTGTTTTATTTGGTAAGGCCTTTAGGCTTTGGCCTTTGTGTTTTCAACATGGTATCAGAACAAGTTGATCTTTGTGAAAAAAAATTGTTATTCCTTTACTCAAAGTGCGTTTGGTACTCTATTAGAGCAATTTTTTATTCTATTTGTTTTTTCAGATCAAATTTCTTGGCGATGATGAATTAAATCTCTACTATAGCTCCTATCTGCCCGATTTGGAAGGAAAATATTATGATAAAAGGAAAAGTCTCACATTGAAACCAAGCTCTTGGCGATGATGGATTAAATCTCTCATACAGCTTCTATCGACTTGATGTGGAGGAGGAGTATTGTGATAAAAGGAAAAGTATCACATTGAAACCAAGCTCTTGGCGATGATAGATTAAATCTCTCATACAACTTCTACCTACCTGATGTGGAGGATGAGTATTATGGTAAAAAGAAAGGTCTCACATTGAAAACAAATTCTTGACAATGATAGATTAAATCTCTCCTACAGCTCCTACCTGCCTGATGTGAAGGGGAAGTATTATGGTAAAAGGAAAGGTCTCACATCGATAACAATAATTTATTTATTTTTTGCTATCATAATCAACATTTTTGTTATTTTTACCTTTGTTGCCTTGACTTCTCATTAGTTTCAATGACTTCTCTGCAAGCTTAGATCCATAAACCTTATGGATCCAGCTTGATGGAGAGTATTGGATATAAAATTAAGAAGTGTTAAATTCTTAATTCAAGGAGTAAATCAAGAAGTTGTCTTCCTTAATTTAAGGAGTAATTGAAGGAGAAAAAGAAAGAATTCTTAATTCAATGGGTAAAACAAGGAATGCTTAATTTGAAGAGTAAATCAAGGAGTAATCTTCCTTAATTTAATGAGTAATTCAATAAGTTAATCTCCTTATATGTAACTATAGAATTGTAATAAAAATATGAAAGAAATAATACAACTATGAGAAAAGCTTGTTTTATTTAGTAAGGCTTTTAGGCCTTGACCTTGACATTTCTACACCAATTTTCAACATGGTTGGAGAAAAAATTAAGGAATAATTTAAGGAGTAAAACAAAAAATCCTCTTAAATTCAAAGAATGTTTAATTTAAGTAATAAATCTCCTTATATATAGCTATAGAATTGTAATAAAAATATGAAAAAAATAATACAATTTTAAGAGAACTTGTTTTATTTGGTAAAACTTTTAAGCGATGGCCTTTTCAACTACAATTTTCAATAAGAAGAAAATAAGCAAACATAACAAGTTAAAAGACAAAAGATAAGTATGATCTGATCACAACAAAAGAAAAATAACTAATAAAATATTAACATTTAAATAATTTTTAAACACATACACACTAGAATAATATCAAAGAAATACAATAAAAAAATAACAATAATCTATGAGAAGAAAATGCATCTTAAAAATCAAGAAAATCAACTCCAAAGTCCAACCTCTATAATGAGGAACGTACGTTCAATTTTTGCACAAATTTTGAAAATACGATTAATACATACTTTAAAACATATTTATATATAATAAAAAAAATTTAATAATTACATTTAATTTTTTATTCTAAAATATGTATTAAATAATTAAATGAAAAAAATTAATATTAATATTTTAAATATATAATAAAATAAATATTATGTTGAAAATAAATATTAAAAATATATATCTAATCAGAGATGTAAAAATTACTAATTTATCATAACTCGTAATTATTATTTGAATATATCAAAATTAATCCAAAATAGTTATAGTTACTTACTCAACTGTTCTCGCCCCATTCCTAATTGACACAAGCTTCAAGTCACGTGGGTAACATATTTGGTTCACAAAAGATCTATTTTAGATAAAAAAATATATATATATATAATTATATCATAGCACCTAAAATATAGGATTTAGTTATCTAATTAGAAGAAAATGAAGAAACATAACAAGCTAAATAAAAGGATAAGTATGATCGAACCGCACAAAAAAAAAATAACTAATAAAATATTAATATTAAAACAGTTTCTAAACTCATACGCAAGAGTAATACTAAAGAAACATAATAAAAAATAACTATAATCTTTAAGAAGATAATGCAACTTAAAAATAAAGAAAATCAACTCAAAAATTCAAACTCTATCTTGAGGAATTTATGTTCAATTTGTACAAATTTTAAAAATATGTTCAATACATATTTATTTATAAAAAACTTTAAATAATTAAATTAAATTTTATTTTATTTATTTTATATTTATAATTTTTATTTTATTAAAAAGTAACGATTAAATAATTAAAAGATAAAAATTAATGTTAATATTTTAAATATTATAATAAAATAACTATTATGTTAAAAATATATGTAATCAGAGATGAAAAAAATTACTAATATATCATAAGTCGTGATTATTATTTGAATATATCAAAATCAATCCCAAAATAGTTATAGTTACGTACTCAACTGTTGTCGCCCCTGTTCCTAATTGACACAAGCTTCAAGTCACGAGGGTAACAACATATTTTGATTACACATATAAAAGCCAAATCGAGAAAACGGTTGGGTCTACTCTTCTTTTACCTATCTTGCTTTTTTAATTTCTTTTTGGGGTAACATGTACGTGTCAAAAGAAATGCAATTAACTTTATATATATATATATATATATATATATATATATATATATATATATATATATATATATATATATATTTGTAATATGATTTTAAAGTATAAACGGTTTTAATTGTAGGACAACCATAAAGTTTTTTATTTTATTTTAAGGCTGGTGAGTCTATTAATTTTTTCGTTTCATATTTTTTTGAATAATTTAATCTATTATTTTTAATAAATTACATAACAAACTTAAATGGTCAATTTTGAGGTTTTTCTTCATTTCTTGTTACTTTTTAAATTTTTTTTAGTAATCATTTATGTTAAATATTTCTTTCAAAAACACTTGAAAAAATTGATCTTTTTTTTTAAATTTAAATTGATTATTTTGACGGTGATATCATTTTTTTAAAATTTATAAACTAAACTATCATAGAAATTATGATATTTAAATACTCTAAATGTAATAGCTTTTAAATTGATTTTACATTTAATTTTTTGTAACATACAACTTGTTTTAGTGTCACATAATTGGAATTTCTAAATTTATAATGAATTATGATCGGTGGTTAATTAAGATTTTTGTAAAATTTAATGGATTTTAAAAATTGTTAAAAGTTTAAGTATATTTATTTTAGATTTTTTTAAGAATTTATAAAAAATTAAAACATTTTAATTTTTTTTAAAAGTTTATAAAAGTATATACAGATTTAGGTTATTCAATTACTACTTTTTAAAAGTTTACAAAAAAATATAAGTATGTTCAAGATGTCAATAATTTTTAAAAATTTCACTTAATCGTAAAATTTTGAGAATTTTAAATATATTTTTATATAAATAAAGTATACCACCAACCATTTTTTTAACTCTTTATATTTTTTTATTTCATTAATTTTTCTCTTTTTAATTTTTTTCTCACTCTTGCCTCCTTTTTTTAAAAATATTTTTCACATATTAATCTTAAAAAACAATTTTTTATTATAATTTTATTTTAATAAATACGAGGGACCAATGATCTTATAATAATAATTTTTATCATAAATTAAGTTGAGCATATGTCTCTTTTTAATTAATACAAATACGTGTTTATTTTTATGAAAACTCTGGATATCTTCATAGTTTAAAGAAAAATATAAGGTTTATTAAATTTTTAAATAAAATACATAATAACACATTGAGTATTTGTGATCATTGTAAAAGGGTTCGTTAAGAAATTATAAAATAATTAATATATAATCTTAATTATAAAATAATTAATATATTGTAAAAATGTATGAATATGATAAAAAATTTAAATATATTAAATTTTATAGAGGTCATACAAACTTATATAAAAAATTTAAAAGTTTAATAAAGTATATAGTATCTTTAAAAGTCTATTAAAATCTATAAACTTTTTAGAATTTAAAATCTATCAAATTCTCTTTATAATTCTAATTAAATTTTTAAAAATTTAATAAAATATATGTAGAAGTATCGAAAAGTCTATTCAAATCTGTAGGTTTTTTAAATTTAAAATCTATCAAAATTTTCATAAATCTTAATTGAACACACCATCGTGCGATTTACGAAGTGATATATAATATCACTTTATATCAGTTCAAGTTATGCTTAAATCCAATAAAATATTATTTGATTTAAAAAAAGATAGGTAATTAATTTGTTTAATAATAGTTTGTTTCTATAGCATAACTCCATTTATTAATTTTTTTAAAATTTAATAAAATATATGTAGAAGTATTTAAAATTCTATTCAAATCTGTAGGTTTTTTAAAATTTAAAATCTATCAAAATTTTCATCAATCTTGATTGAATACATCATCATGCGATTCATGAAGTGATATATAAGAATCACTTTATATCAATTTAAGTTATACTCGAATCCAATAAAATATTATTTGTTTTTAAAAAAAGATAGACAATTAAGTTGTTTAATAATAAGTTTGATTATATAGCATAACTCCATTTATTAAATTTTTAAAATTTTAACAAAATATATTATAGAAGTATTTATTAATAAAGTTTCATTTTTAACCCATGTTAAAGTCGATTCATGTTAGGTCATATTCTTTAGATACATAGACTAGTAAGTCACTAAAAAATCACGTCATAAAAGATGAAACCTATGGTTGTTGTATATGCTCTAATGCTTATGTTAATTTGTAAGAGAAAAAACTAAGATCATAGAGAATTTAAGTGATGAATTCAAATACTTATACGTTATAGGGCGTACAAGAGTCTACAACTCGATATACAACAGAGTAAAGAGATACAAATTCTCAAAAGACTTGTCCCTCTAGTAATAACGAAATAACTATTAAAACAGACTAAACAAGTTTAGGTAAAAGGATTTTCAAACAGAAGGCATAATCACAAGCAAAGCAAAAGTAAGTAAAGCATGCAAAACAATAATAGAATATTTTTTTCAATCTGAGTCTCAATCTTATATGTGCTAGAAAACATAGTGGATCATACAAACACAATAAAGTAACGAGGTAAACCTACATAGAACTTTTATCTATACGATAACATCATCAGGTTGTTTATGACAACTACTCGTAACAAAAAATTCACTAAGTAATAAAATAATTACAATGCTAACAAAAATAAAACGACAAATATCTCTATCAGTTGGGACCTCTGTTCGAACTGTATGTTGTTTCCCTTGCTTATTGCTTCTGTAATAACCTAGTTCGACTCACGAATCCGACTCTCTTCCAATACCAATGCCACCCAATATAGTGTGGTCATATATTGTAAACTAGTAGTGTGTAAAGCATCATACCATAATCCTTGATTACCACTCACATTGAAAGTATTGACAAATTTCATAAAAATAGTTACTCATACTATTCTACGTTCATATAAATATTTCATAATTACTAAAAACAATTTCAAGATAATCAATGAGCATGAAATTCAAAACTATACAAATTTTGGCATAATTTAGGTAGGTTTTTTTGAATTAATTCAAGCAATTAATAGGGGTATTTATAGCACATTGTCAACCATTTCGTCATGATCATTTCGAGGGGTGTGGTGAGGTCCTTGGCCTAGATTTTTTTGTTCTAAATATTATCGAGTAATATTGAAAAATAACCGCACCCAAAATGGATCAAAAACTATCACACACAAACCAACATACATATTAAGCAATCAACTTTGTAGTGTGTGAAAAATATGCATTTAAACACAATGTCTTCAACTAAATGTGTGTGCGCATTGTTGATTAAAAGTAACTAATTTTACACAAAGAAAGATAAAACACTAAGAAAAATAAACAGATTTCGTGTTTTGCACACGAAAACCAACACACAAGTATAGAGTACAATAGGACTCACATTGCGTACTTATTTAAAAGTTTTAACAAATGATGTAATCATAAATAATTAATATCGATTAATTAACATTTAAATTTATAATATTTAAATATTATATTGATTAATATATAATTATTTATAATATTAACGAATTGTAATAAATATAAATTTTGTTATTAATATTTATTTTAAATTTAAATAATAAAAAATATTATTGATTATATTCATTTAATTTTTTAAAATAACGTGAAATAATAAATTTTTCTAACCAAAAACCCCTTTATATGTCCACAAATTTTTTTATAATATAATAATATATATTATTTCAATAGCTTTTTAATACAGTGTATTTTTTTAATATATATACGTTTTATAATATGAAAAAACATGTATGTTTTAAAAAGTCAATTAAAAGTAAAACTTACTGAATAAGTTGGTGAATACTAAATACCACTTTAATATTACTTTATCAATCGGCATTGTACGTGATCATAACTTATAAAAAGACAAGAAAAGAAAAGATCACCACTATCACTAAACATTATCTACCAATTTATTACCGTACGTTATTAATTTATTTCATGACAGTATGACACCTTCTAACGTTGCACTGGCTAAGGAAATTAATTTTTTTTAGTACAGAAATTAATTAACCAAACTTGTTAGGTTCGTTTCTTTTCATTAACACAAATCGACAAAATAATTTGTCTCACATTACGTTTGCTTCTTTTTCTTATTTTCATTTATCTATTTGTATTTTAAGTGACTATCATATATGAATATATACGAAAAATGGATATGTAGTGGCAAATAGTAGACATTCATTAATTTTTAAAATAGAATATTAAGTTTAATAATTATTTTTTTAATGATAGTTTAATTTAACGATTTTAAAAAGCTAAAAGGATTTATTTTTTTATTTTGAAAATATTTAATTTTAAAGTATTTCATTTATCTAGATCATTATTGCTAAAATTACAATTCCCAATTTTTATTAACAAACCAAAATTATATGTTATTGGATAGTTATAGAAAAAATATTTTTTAAAAAAATAAACAATATAAGATTATTGTAGGGGCGCGCAGATCTAATAATCTAAAGCATCATCTCAATAATTAACAAGTAATGCAAAGTATACGGAATTATTTTATTGATTTCAGTATTTTTAGAAATTGATGTTGGTTTGAATAATATCATCTGGTTAGAAATTAGTTTCGATTTAGTCAGGAAAATCAAGCATTCAATCATATCTATGCCATCCTCATCAATTCCATCACACCCTTAGTTTTAAACAGAACAAAGAATCAGTTTCATGGTGTAGTTAGTTAAGCTCTCAATTAGACTTAAATAAACGATTAAAAAGGTTATTTAAATTATATTAATTTTATTATAATAAAATAATACATATTTTAAATAGATATTGATATTGCGTGAATTTAAATTTTTCTAATATATTTATTTGTTAACGTGAGTATGTAACATTTATTAAAAAAGTCATTTACATTTTGCGTGATTTTGATTTTTTTAAAAAATCCCTTATTTTTCAATGAGTATTTTTAAAAGAAATATAAAATGATAATTTTTGAATTTATTTAGTAAACTTCACTCTTTTTTTCACTCTTATTCAATTTTTTACTTTCTTTTTTTTTATCTTTTTTAAGAGAATACATACTATTCAAGAACACAAACGACATTTCTCTATATTAATTCCGACAATACAAACTATATTTCATTCTAAGTGGATCTTTTTGTTAATAAGCTTTTTTTTCTATTAATTTTATTAAGTAATGATTAATTCTTTTTAATTTTATTTATAATAAAAAATTTATTTAATAGTTTAGAATAATAAAAATCATTATAATCATTTTTATAAAATGATGTGAACCATTTTGAAGCTGAGATTTAAAACTCAACAAAAATTAATAAAACAAATGACCATTCATGAGTTCTTATAACTTTAATGCCCAAGCAGAACCCTAATTCACCCAAGTCCTTGAGAAAAAAATTTAACATTCAGCTTTGTAATAATACTCTCCATTAATATCGTATTATTTCTATTAACTAAGATATTATCTACGTACACCACAAAATATGACCATATATATCATGATCCTTGTAACAAATCTGTCACTAAAGCATCTGATTGTGAGCAAACAAATTCCAATCATTGAAGACAATAACTTAGTTTGAAGAACCAAGCTCTTATAGCTTGTTTATTTGTCATTAACAAATCTAAGTGGTTCTCTCATACAAACATCTTCCTCAATGTCCCGTCGACAAAAGCGGTGTTAATATCTTACTGTTTAATAGATCAATTTGTTATGAGTGCCAAGGTGAAAACAATACGAACGGTGGTTGACTTGAAAATAGGCTTAAATTGTTTATAAAATTCTTTAATTTTGATTATTAAATTACGTCTTCTTAACTTTTTTATAAAATTAAAATAGTTAGAGATAACGTTTAGTTATTTTGATGTATCATTACTGCTCTTAACTCTAAGTAATAATTAATACATATATAACTTATTATTCAATATGGTTATGACCTTTTGTTTTCTCAAATTTTAAGTAAAAAAAAGATTTACTTCTCTTATTGTTGTAGCTATCATTCTTGGCTTCTTATATGTGTATCATGGATCTATTTCTGGATCTCCTAGTGGCAGAACATGCTTTGGTGCTTTTGGTTGTTGTGGCTAATATACTTGTTTTTGAATATGCTTCTACTTAATCACACACCTTCATTGTGAGTCATGCATCTCTCATATCACTTTATTTTCTTGATTTATAATGCTTCATGTGTTTAATCTCTAACTCTTTAATTACAGATGGCAAATGATGTCACCAAGATTTGAAGATGGCAATCGAGAGAAAATTGGACAAAAAAGACCATAAAAAAGACGTATCAAATTTCACTCTGAATTTGAAAAAGATCAAAACTTTTTCAAGTCCGAATGTAGCAAATTCCAAGCCAGTAAAACTTGTGTAGATAAACTAATTCCTAGGTGTCCTGTTAAATTTCCTAGGAAGTATTGAAATCTGAAGTTGAAAATTTGTCAACAAATTATTTCTTGTCTCAACAAGAAACTAAAAGGGAAAGCATTTTTGGATAAGATTGTTTAAAGAAAGTATAGAAAGACAATTTCATGATTCTTATATTCAAGAATTAATTATTATTAGATTAATGTAAAAAAAATATTATGTCTTGTTTATTTGATTTTGCTTTTGCTTTTGCTTTGCATTCATTTGTTAGCCTTTTGTTGCTTTTGGTGTTTATGAGCTTACGATGTACCTAACAATTTATTCTAACATAATATAAGCAAATATAAGCAAGATGTAAAATTATCAATATTTCTAAGTATATAGACAAAATTTCACTTAAAAATTAATATATATATATATATATATATATATGAAAACTTATTTAAAAATCTTAAAGTTTTGGATAATATCATGAATTAAATATATAATATTGTATTTAATGCGATGATCTTCTCAATAAATAGCTACATGTAAAAGATAACTTCATGCGAAATAAATTACTAATTTGAGTGAATATAATGTACTCTAATATTAAGAAATTAATAAATTATGTAAATTTAAACAATATTATTACTTAATCTAATAATTTGTAAATTATTATAGAGAGTTTAATTTTAAGATTTTATTACGTGCAAACTTGTTATTTGAGAAGTCATTTTTATTCTTGTTAAAGGATTCGATATCAATATTTACAGACATATAAACAATTCAATTTTACATTAATAACTAGAATATTTGAAGATATGTAATATTTTCTTGATATTTTTGTTAAAAAAAATTACATTCTAATATTTATATGGAGATCAACAAATACACTATATAATTCATAATTTTTTTCTCTAACAAGACATGCTAGTATGATATCCGAAACATCATCTTACACTACCCTTAATTTATTTGGAACAATAACAATACATATGAAAAGAATAAACAAATATCCATGACAAAGATTAGAAAATAAAGAAATGTGAAAGCTTACTCCAAATTCATATAAGAGACGTAATAGAAGTCACTCTTTGTATGATAGTTAGTATGCGAAGCAAAATAGCTGCAACTATAGAAGCAATTGACCAAGGTGTGTTGAAATAATTTTGCTTCAAATTAGCCTTCCAATGATTTATGTCTTACAATACTTGATCATGTCTTTTTTAGTTTTTACAAAATAAAAACTTTTAGGGTCCCAATATATTTCCTCTAAAATACTGTTGAATAGAGCACAAATTTTACTGTTATCTCCAAATGTGTTAATAATAATTCCATACTTGACAAGCAAATCTACGTCCTTTACACTGTTGATAAAACCGTCCATTAAATTTAGCATAATCACATATAATGCTAACTTCATTGTGTTGGCATTGTTCACAGGCCATTAAGTTTCTTTTACTTGTTTCAAAATTTGAATCTATTATCAATTTTGGAACTTCCAAAACCCCACTACTCAAATGGAACTTTACAGCAAAAAAGTTTTCGCTACTTACCACTTCAAACTTCACTCCAGCATGATGTAGCTTCGTAATAGTAGGAGTTTGGAAATGATGGTGTGTATAGTTTTATCAGAAAATCAAGGCAATGTTTTACTTCACAGACTAAAATGTATAAATTGAACTTATGGTTGTACTCGGGGTCATTGATTTGAAAAAAATTAATCTTTTCAAAGAATTTGTAGAAAAGTTCAACAATCTTAAGTAGAGTATAACTCGCATTTGCAAAACTTTAATAACTTGACCAAATAGAAATAAATTACTAACAACTATGAAGTACCAAAAGCAAATTCAATTGAAAACTTTAAAATTTGTTAACATGCTCTGTTTCAGTCCTCGTAAAAGCATGTATAAATTCATTTTCTTTGTTTTTGAAATATAATTCACATGAACTTTAGATAGTTTCAAAATTAATACAATTTGATTTTACTTTCATAGGAAATTATAATATCAAGAACAAAAAAATTAAGAATTACATGTCCACTACCTTACGTTTGTACAAATGTGATGGTAGCCTTGGAGTTGACACATCTTGTAGTGGTGTTTTCATATATGTGACCATTCTTGGACTTTCTCACATGTTTATTTATACGAAAATTTATTGTTTGAATTATTCCTTAAATTAATGGTTCATTGAATTGCTCATTGAATTAAATTCTTTGTTTTGCTCCTTAAATTAAGAAGTTTTATATCAATCTCCATCAATCTCCAACAATCTCCTACTTGAAGACTGATTTCAATCTGTTTTTATACCTCGATTAATACAGTAGCTTTTGTAGTCTTGTTACTCTAGTAGACCAACTGAAGTTGAGCATAACTTCAATTTCATGGAAAGCTCACACTTGTTGGCATCTCGAATTTGACAAGCTTCGTCATAGCATTCAGGCTCTCCTCCATCAGTCAGCAACATATAGTTCATGTATCTCCTGTTAGGCATATGAGGTCGAGAATACCTTCTCAATATAGGAGTTGTAGTAAGAGGTTGTGGTGTGTCGGACTGTTGCGCACTGCTCTGTCCAACGAGTTCCTCTGGCTGAGGACTTGCTACAATTGGATCCTTCACGGAACTATCTGTGACATCATCTGCATCTACAAATACTGACTCATTCTGTTTTGTGTTGTTAGTGTATGTTTTATGCATGTCCTTATACATCACTCTTTCATTGAAAATCACATCTCTACTACGGATCACTTTTTTGTTTTCGTCATCCCAAATGTGGTAGCCAAACTCATCCTCACCATAACCGATAAAGGTGCATTTCTTAGATTTGGGATCAAGCTTATTCCTGCCTTGATAACTAATAAGCACAAATACTACACAGCCAAAAACTTTTAGATGTGATAGTTTTACCTCTTTTCTTCTCCATACCTCCTCTGGTATTATGTGCTCCAATGGAATAGATGGACCTCGATTGATCAAATAAACTACCATGTTGACTACTTCTGCCCAAAATTGCTTCGGTAGACTTGATTGTATACGAATGCTTCTGGTTATTTCTGTCAACATTCGGTTTATACGCTCAGCTATACCATTGTGTTGAGGCGTGCATGGCATAGTTCTTTCCATTCTGATCCCGTGCTCATAGCAGAAATTTTTGAATTTGGTGTCTTCATATTCGCCACCATTATCGGTTATGAGCTTTTTCATCTTCAAACCCGTCTCATTTTCTACCATAGCTTTCCATCTTCTGAAAGCCTCAAATACTTCGGACTTATGCTTTAAAAAGTAAACACATACCTTCCAAGAGTGATCATCGATGAAAGTCACAAAGTAGTGTTTTACACCAATGGATGAGATAATCGTTGGTCCCCAAACCTCAAAGTGGATAAGCTCTAACCTTTCCTTCTTTGAGGTTCTGCCACTTGTCTAAAAGCTGACTCTCTTTTGTTTTCCAAGTATGCAATCTTCACACATGTCTATCTCAACTGACTCTAGACCTGGAAGTTTTCCATTTGAGTGCATAATCTTCATTCTTTTCTCACTCATATGGCCTAGTCTCTAGTGCCACATATTTGGTGTTTCATTGCCTACTGCAACTGCGATTGAACAACGTGCCCCTATTGTAATGTAAAGAGTGCCACTCTTCTTTCCTCGAGCAACCGTCATTGCACCTTTTGAAATCTTCCAATCATTACCATAGAAGATCATAGTGTAGCCTTCACTAGCTAATTGCCTTACTAGGATTAAGTTCTTTCTTAGGTCATGTATATGCCCGGCATCCTTCAGTTCCCAAACAAACCCGTTCAACTTAATCTTCACTACACCTTTGCCAATAATAGCACACAATTGATCATCACCAAGATATTCATTTCCAAGGTTTCCGAGAACATATTTCTCGAAGAATTCTTTCTGTGAAGTAACATGGAACGATGCTCCAGAGTCTAACACCCAAGATTCTTCGTTTATCTCCAAAAAGCATATCAATGCATCATCTCTTCCATCTCCTCCGGAGATGGAAGTAACATTTTCCTCTACCTTCACTTGTTTGTCCTTTGGTGCAATTTTGCACTGATTTTTGTAGTGCTCGGTTCTCCCACAATTCCAACACTCGATAGTCTTCGAGCTATGGGAATTATTAGGAATCTTGGATTTGGACCTCCTGTCCTTTGATCTACCTTGGTAGTCTGTTCTGCCACGTCCATTCCATCTAGTTGAATCTCTTCCTCTTGACTCTGTATGCAAAACTAAAGAGGTTAACGATTCACCCGACTCTCTACGTCAGATCTCTTCACTAAGAACCAGATCACGAACATCGTCAAATTTCAACTTATTGTTTCATGATGAGCTACGCACAGCCATGACAGTAACATTCCAACTTTCTGGTAAAAAAGACAAAAGTATCAATGCTCATACTTCTTCATCGAATTCAATTTCAACTGAACTCAACTGGGTTGTGACTGTGTTGAGTTCATTGAGATGTTGAGCTACGGATGTGCCTTTTGTCATCCACAAGTTGAACAAACGCCTCATCAAATGCACTTTGTTTGAGGCCGATGGCTTCTCATACATATTAGAGAGAGTTATCATAAGACCTACCGTGGTCTTTTCCTTTACTATGTTGAAAGCAACATTGTGGGATAACGCGAATAACTCTGAGGGCTTGTCTGTCTAGAAGATTCTAATCTTTTTCCTTCATAGCCTTTGGCTTTTTTCCTAAGAGAGGTTGATATAGATAATCATCTATCTGCATTTTCCAAAACATGAAATTTATGTCATCGAATTTCTCGAGTTTCGTCCTTCCTTCATCTGTCAAATCTGACTTCCTTCGGATTGTTTCTGACTATTTCTATAACCATGTATTTTCTGCAACCACCGTGTATTCACTCTTTGAATTACTCCTTAAATTAATGATTCCTTGAATTAAGCTCATTGTTTTACTCCTTAAATTAATGAGTTTTACGAGGAAATTAAGAAGTTTTATAGCAATATTCAACGTATATATCCTAGTTAATTTTCACAACCTCAATTATTATTAGATCAAAAGAAAGTTTTATTTTTATCTTAAAAAAATTACATTTTTTGTTTATAATTTATTGTGTAAATGGTGGTACGTGTTTAACCTTTGTCTGTGATATATATATATATATATATATATATATATGAAAGTGTATAAATATATATTAAGAAAAAAACTATTTGATATTATTAAAGATATGGGAAAAAAATAAATATATAATTTTTTTTAATATTTATATCAATTTTAAGATAGTCGAACTAATATTTGGATTGATGCTCGAGATCACGACTTTAATATTAAATACATTCTTACTTTTAAATAATTTCATTGCAGTACTACTAGCATAGAATCTCTTCCACTTAAAGGAGCTTTTTTTAACCTAAAAAAATTTAATGTTTATACTTTTATTCAGTATTTAATATTTTATATATGTATATTAAAATATTTTATTTTCTTAATAATTATTACTCGGAACTTACCCCCTAAAATCTTCATTCTCTAAAATCTGCATCAGACTTCATCTTATGATATACTTCTTCTAAGTGTCTTTAGAAATATTGAATTATATAGTCCACCGTTGTCCCCCTCTTTTCTCCCTTCTCTATTTCATTTCATTAAACATAAGTTTACTATACTTCTTCTTAGCACAAAATAAGGAAAAAAGAAAGAAAGAATAATTAGAAAAGATAAATGGATGGACTAAAAATAGAAAAAGAAAAGCCCCATTGTCACTCCCTTTCTCTGTGACCACATTGCAAACCTGTAATTATTTTAGTTTTTCATATTTTCTTCCTCAAAACTGATTAAGTTTTTGGCTCTTCTCTAAATTAAGTTTTTCTATATTCTGTAATAATTTTAGTTTTCTATAATTGTACAAAACAAAAAGTTTTTAATTAAATTTGACAAATTAAATTTAAGATACAAATTATATATATAATTATAGTTTTTGTTTCGTTAGTTGTTAAATAATTAAAATAAAATATATTTTAAATTACAATATTGTATTTTTCATTATGAGTAGTTAATTTTATGACATGAAATAAAATCACAATTAATATAAAAAAATTCACAAAATATTTATTAATTGTCACTATTTTTTTATTTTAAAAGAGTATACATTCCATTACACTATCAGAATAAAGAGATCTAAACTCTTCAAGGATTCAATCTTAATTTAAATTATATAATATAAAAAAATAACTTTAAATAGTATATATTATATATCAAATAAAAAAAGTAAACAACAAATGCTTTATAATTAGAGTTTTATGTTTTAGTACGTTGAAACATACACACAAAACTCAGATTATACCAACTTAACAATAGATCATGTATAACAAGCAATATGACGAATTAAATCCATATAAAGATCGTATCTATACAATAACATTCTCGAGTTGTTTAAGTCAACCACTAAACAATAAATAATTTACAATTATGATAAACAATAAAATCACTATTATTTTTATCAGTTGAGATCTCTGTCCAAATTATCTAATGTTATTTTTTTTTTGTTTTTGCAACTATTTGGTTCAACACTTGAACCTCACTATCTTCCACAACTAACAACACTCAATATAGTATGATTAATAACCACGGACCAGTAATTAGAAATGTAACTACTTATACTTTCATGGGACACACAATCCACCATAAATGTCAAATCGTGTATGAGATACACAAAATCAAATCATGTACTCACACAAAAAAAGATTTGATAACAAAGCTCAAAATGACCCACAATCAAATCATGTACTCACAAAAAAAATGATTTGATAACTAAGCTCAAAATGACTCACATTCAAATATAATCTTTTCAAAATAATTTAAATAAAATATATAAACTTAGAGTGAATTTTGACAAAGTTTCGGTGTTAAAACGATGGGTAAGAAATAAGAGAATATTTATAGAACCTCGCCAACCGTCTCGCCAAGGGTGATGGTGAGGTCTATGACGAGATGCTAAAAAGTCATACTTTTTTGTTCCAAAAATTATGAAGTAAAATTCATAAATATCCACACCCGAAATGAACTAAAACCCAAGTGATAACATCGAGGAGAGAGCGTGCACTTCACCTAGCACACTATGAAAACTAACCCTATGATATGTGTAAACATTGTTTCATACAAAGTATTCCTAATTATGTACGTGCGTGTGTGTATTACTGATCCGTAGTAACCAACTTTACACATATGAAGGCAGAACACTAAGGGAAATAACACACATCGTCTTTGTTACAGGAGAGGACAACACACAGACACAAGTACAATGAGATTTACATATTTTATTAATTTTAATTTTTAAAAAATAAAAATATATATTTAAATAACTTTTTGTTCAAATTTTATTATTATTTATTTTTTCTTAAACTAATTCATATTAAATTTCACTTTTATTCTTGTTAAATACTCGTATTTTAATTGCATTTTATTTACTTGATAGAAAATAATATATATTTTAAATAAAAAATCACTAAAATAATATATTTTATTCTTAATTGACAATTTTTACAAAATTAAGTGATTAAATAATATCGTAAACGGTACAAATAATTTAATCTAAGTGATTTTTGTGATAGCTCTGTTGTGGGCGGAAGCAATAAATAGCGGTATATGAATATATCAAAGCAATAAAATGAACACACAGAATTTACGTGGTTCGGCAATTCGCCTAGGTCCACGGGAGGCAGCAGATATTATTTGAACTGAGTAGGAAATATACAGAATACAGATACAGATTTCCTCACTAATAATATCTCTAAGTGTTCCCAAAACTCACAAGTATTTTCTCTCTTTGAGTTTGCTTATACTCTCTCTGATTTTTTCTTATTTTTGCCTTGTTCTTCAATGCATGAACTCTTCTCTATTTATAGATGAAGAAAGGCTCCCTTTCCCTAAAGTGTGCCATAATTTAAGCCTTAAATTAGGCCACCAATTTCCTTAAATTATGCCACTAATTTCCTTAAATCATGCCACAAATCATGCCACAAATTAGGACACTAATTTCCCTAAATTATGCCACTAATTTGTTACTTTTAGAGCCAATATTCAACAATCTCCACCTTGGCGAAAAAGTTCATAACGCTGCCTCCAAATGCGCCCTAGGCGCCCTAAGCTCGAGAGATGTTGATCAAGTTCAAGCAGTGTTGAAACTTGATCCCTGTAACCACCTTTGTAAGCACATCCGGGGTTATCTGCGATTCCGACTTTCTGGAGTATAGCATTCCATTTATCGACGATTTCCCGAACAAAATGAAATCGAACATCGATGTGCTTGGTGCGACCATGATGAACTTGGTTCTTTGCCAAACAAATTGCACTGGCTGTCGCAGAAAACCTTCACGTTCTTCTGAACAATACCCAAATCCTTAGTCAACCCGAGAAGCCATATAGCTTCTTTGAATGCTACATTACGGCCCATATACTCGCCTCTGTAGTAGACAAAGCTACGATTGACCGCAATGTTGATCTCCAACAAATGGTCCTCACTGCCATTGTGAACACATAACCGGTTGTAGATCGACGCTTATCCAGATCTCGGCGTAGTCGAATCCACATATCCAACTAGGTGTTTACCTTCGGTCTTGTCTCTCTCAAACTTCAAACCAATATCCACGGTACCGTAGATGTACCGTAGAATCCACTTCCTTGCTTGCCGGTGTCCTTTACCCGGATTATGCATGTACTTCACCATACTAACGGCGTGGGAAATATCAGTACGGTGCAAACCATTGCATACATCAAGGCACCAACGGCATTTGCATATGGAACACGTTCCATTTGCTTCTTCTCATCGGTGGTGCTAGGTGACATTAATGCACTTAATCGAAAGTGAGGAGCAAGCGGTGTACTTACTTGGTTTGGTTTTTCATCAATGTCAAACCTTTGTAGTACTTTCTTGATAATCGAGTCCGTGTCGAGACCGTACTTGTAACTCTATCTCTTGTGATTTCCATCCCAAGAATTTTCTTAGCTTCTCCAAGATCTTTCATTTCAAATCGAACTCAACAGAGCCTTCAATCTGTCGATCTCCACCTTGCTCTTAGATGCAATCAACATATCATCAACATATAAGAGCAAATAAATGAAGGTACCGTCTTGGAGTTTCCGAAAGTATACACAATGATCAAACTGACTACGTGTGTACTGCTCTCTGATGAAGCTATCAAAGCGCTTGTACCATTGTCGCGGTGATTGCTTCAAACCGTAAATTGACTTACTCAGCTTGCAAGCCCAATTCTCTCGTCCTGGAATTTTAAAGCCATCCGGTTGAGACATGTAGATTTCTTCGTTCAAAGTACCATGGAGAAAAGCTGTTTTGACATCGAGTTGAGCTAACTCGAGATCAAACTGTGCTACCAAAGCCAATAGTATCCGAATAGATGAATGCTTAACAACAGGTGAGAATACCTCGTTGTAGTCTATTCCTTCTTTCTGAGCATAGCCTTTTGCTACCAGTCTGGCTTTGTATCTGATGTTGTCTTTACCAGGAGCACCTTCCTTCTTGGCATAGACCCATTTGCAACCAATAGTTTTCTTTCCTTTGGGAAGTTGAACCAACTCCCAGTCGATTACGATGTAGAGACTTCATCTCTTCATCCATTGCCATTTTCCACTTCATACTATCAACTCTTTGCACGGCTTCTGCTGTAAGTGCATGG
This sequence comes from Hippophae rhamnoides, assembly GCA_033030585.1. Taxonomy (NCBI): domain Eukaryota; kingdom Viridiplantae; phylum Streptophyta; class Magnoliopsida; order Rosales; family Elaeagnaceae; genus Hippophae; species Hippophae rhamnoides. The sequence continues at coordinate 2,877,926 of CM065436.1, read as the reverse complement.
GACATCATCATCAATTACGGAAGTGCGAATGCTACCATGTCCGTGTATCCGGTAGGCTTCCTAATCTCCGCTTCTCGGTCGAGTAGTGGCAATAGATTACGGCTGATTAATCGGTAGTGATGGTGAGAGAACCTCCACCTCAACTGAGATCTCTTCTTGATCATCAATTTCATCTTCACCACGATCGGTAATTGGTGCAATCTTTTCTGGATCTTCTGAAGTCTCAAGCATCACCTTAGAAAGAGTATTTGGACTTTCATTCTCTTTCTCTGAATTTGTTTGTCTCAGCATAACAGACTCGTCGAATGTAACATCTCGGCTTAAGACGATCTTCTTGGATTCACCACACCAAAGTCGAAATCCTTTAACTCCTTCCTTAAAGCCCAAGAAAACAGCTTTCTTTGCTCTCGGATCCAGTTTGGATTCACTAACATGAAAATATGCAGGACATCCAAATATTCGCAATGAATCATAATCAGTAGCAGGTTGTCCAGACCATACCTCTTTAGGAGTTTTTCCATCTAATGCAGTCGCAGGAAGTCTGTTGACTATATGAGTTGCATATGACAAAGCCTCAGCCCAAAATGCCTTGCTCAATTTGGAATGAGATAGCATACATCGAACTTTTTCAACCAAAGTACGATTCATTCGTTCTGCAACTCCATTCTACTGTGGTGTACGAGGAACTGAAAAATGTCTGATTATCCCTTCATCTTGGCAAACTTTAAAGAAAGGATCTGATTTATACTCGCCACCATTATCAGATCTGAGCCTTTTAATCTTCCTGCCTGTCTGAGTCTCGATCATTTTCTTCCATTTAAGAAAGATATCCAGAACTTCATCTTTGTGACTCATAGTGTATATCCAGACATATCTAGAGAAATCATCAATAAAAGTCACAAACCAACGTTTACCTCCAAGTGAAGCATTCTTGGAAGGTCCCCAAACATCCGTGTGAATATAATCAAGAGATCCCTTAGTACGATGAATGGCAGTGCCGAACTTGACTCTTGTTTGTTTTCCCATTACACAATGCTCGCGAAAATCAAACTTTCCAGTCTTGGCACCTTTCAAAAGACCTTGCTTCATTAAGCCTTGCAAAGCCTTTTCACCGACATGCCCTAAGCGCATGTGCCACAGGCGGGAAGAATCATTTGCCTTTTCTTCAGAACTACTTGAGACAGCTGTCCTTCCTGTAACTGTACACCCATCTAAGAAATACAAGTTCGCCTTCCGAGTACCCTTCATTGCTACAAATGCACCTCGTACAACTTTCAAGACTCCATTTTCCAATGTTACCTTGTAACCATCAGAATCTAGAACACCTAAAGAAATAAGGTTTTTCTTTAGGTCAGGAATATACCTTACATTTGTAAGTCGTTTGATTGTACCATCGTGCATCTTTAGTCGTATTGTTCCGATCCCTTTTGTCTGACAGGCATTGTCGTTGCCCATAAGCACAACTCCTCCATCGAGCTCTTCAAAACTCGAAAACCAATGTCTGTTTGGACACGTATGATAAGAACATCCAGAATCAAGGATCCACTTATCTGAGTAGGTTTTTGATGATGGCGAAAAGGCCGATTCTTCATCTTCACCGGCCTTACGTGCAACATTTGCATTTGACTTGTCCTTGTTTGGACAATCTTTCTTCCAGTGCCACTACGGTGACAATAGGCACGCTCGTCCTTCGCGGGACGTCTTACGGATGACTTCTCCATACCGGACTTTGATCTAGATTTCCCTATTATTTGATCACTTGATTTTTGTTGTTAGTTCTACCTCACATTTGCCGTCAATGCTTCTGATATTGAGTCTGTGATCATGTTGATCCTTCTTCCGGTACTCGTTATTTACCAAAGCATTTGAAACATCTACGAACTTAACCTCATCCTTTCCATATAACAAGGTTGTGGTTAAATGCTCATAGCTCTCAGGTAATGAATTCAACAACAACAAAGCTTTATCTTCATCGATAATTTCAACATCTAAATTTTGCAGATCGACCAAAATTTTATTGAAATTATCTAAGTGCTCAATCATAGGGGTACCTTTCTTGTATTGGAAACGGAAAAGTTTCTTCTTCAAGTAGAGTCTGTTCTCAATACTTTTCGTCATGTATTTGTCCTCTAGTTTCTTCCAGAGAACTGCGGCTACATTCTCTTTCATGACAAAGTACTTTTGATCTTTTCCTAAGCACAGTCGAATTGTGCCACAAGCTTGTCGGTTGACATAATTCCAATCTTCATTTGAATAATCTCCTGGCCTAGTCTCCAAGGCTATATTAGATCCTTCTCGGAACAATAGATCTAATACTTCACATTGCCACATGCCAAAGTTATTTGTGCCGTCGAATTTCTCCACCTCAAACTTTGCGTTGGACAACATAGTTCTTCGAGTAGAACTTGGTTTGCCATAAATTCTATGATCAACTTGTTCACCTTCTTCGATCTCTCCTTTATCAGCCATAAGTACAAACTGATAACAGAAATTTTGCACTTACAACTTAAAACAGTGTTTTTCCAAATTTTATACCTTATTTGAAAAAACGGAGTCCGTAGTTGAATTTGGAATGGTCCAATTAGCTAAGAATAGATCCAACTCAGTTGAAAACGGATGAAAAACAGACCAACTCGGTCCAAATATCACTAGTGACTGAGTTGACTCGGTCCAACTCGGCGAGTTGACTCAGTTGCTGGCAGCAGGATTCCGGCAGCTTCTGGCGGTGATTCTGACTTCCGATTTGAGCGATTCTTTCACCGTTGCGTTCGTATCGTCAAGAGCTTCGATTTGATATATAATACTGCTATATTTGGCTCTGATACCAATTTGTTGTGGGCGGAAGCAATAAATAGCGGTATATGAATATATCAAAGCAATAAAATGAACACACAGAATTTACGTGGTTCGGCAATTCGCCTAGGTCCACGGGAGGCAGCAGATATTATTTGAACTGAGTAGGAAATATACAGAATACAGATACAGATTTCCTCACTAATAATATCTCTAAGTGTTCCCAAAACTCACAAGTATTTTCTCTCTTTGAGTTTGCTTATACTCTCTCTGATTTTTTCTTATTTTTGCCTTGTTCTTCAATGCATGAACTCTTCTCTATTTATAGATGAAGAAAGGCTCCCTTTCCCTAAAGTGTGCCATAATTTAAGCCTTAAATTAGGCCACCAATTTCCTTAAATTATGCCACTAATTTCCTTAAATCATGCCACAAATCATGCCACAAATTAGGACACTAATTTCCCTAAATTATACCACTAATTTGTTACTTTTAGAGCCAATATTCAACAAGCTCAACCTATAATTTATATAAAATTAAAAGAGAATGAGGTTTTGGGCACCAGATAGGACCATGAGTATGATCTCCATACTTACCCCATAATTTTTTTTCCATATTTGATTATCCCAAACAGTAATTTTTTGTTTTTGTTTTTGAGTATTCATCACATAATATCACATATTATCCCTCGTAAATAATATGTGATATTATGTGAAGAGGTCAAATTAGCGCCGCTAACACATTGAGTAATAAGGTTTGTGTTAGCAATCAATGAAGCCAAATCCAAAGTTAGTAGTACCGTGAATTGGTTTTTGGAGGTGTTCTAAACTTTTTATACTGTAGTACTTTAAGCAAGGAACGTCATTAATAATTTTAGATTTCTTTATTTTATGTCTTTCTATGTAGGTGTATTCATCAGTTTTAGATTTGAGAATTATTTTGGAGAAATGGTATTGTTTTTAAGATACAAATGTACTGAAATATTGGGTTAAGAATTTATATTCAAGAATTTATATTCAAGAATTAGCTATTAGTAGAGTAATGTACAAAAATATTATGTATTATTTATTTGATTTTACTTTTGCTTATGCATTCATTTGTAAGCCTTTTGTTGCTTTTGGTGTTTGTGTGCTTATGATGTAACTAATAATTTATTTTAATTTAATATAAGCAAGAATTAAAAATATCAACATTTCTAAATATATAGACAAAATTTCAGTTAATATATATATATATATGAAAACTTTTTAAAAAATCTTAAAGTTTTAGATAATATCACCAATTAAATATATAATATTATATTTAATGCAATGAACTTCTCAATAAATAGCTATATGTCAAAGATAGCTTCATATGAAATAAAGTATTAATTTAATTGAATATAATGTGATACAATATTAAGAAATTAATAAATTATGCAAATCACATTATTTTGATTCAAACAAAATTATTACTTAATCTAATAATTTGTAAATTATTATAGAGAATTTAATTTCAAGATTTTATAAGCATTATGTGTACCCTTTGAAAAGTTATTTTTATTCTTGTTAAAGGATTCAATATCAATATTTATGTACATACCAATAACTCAATTTTACATTAATATGGATAATATGTAAGGATATGTAATATTTTCTCAATATTTTTGTTAAAAAAAATTACATTTTAATATTTAGAGATAAAGAAGAAACAAATGTATGTGACAAATATTAGAAAATGAAGAAATATGAAAGCTTACTACGTATTCATATGATAGACATAACAGAGGTCACTGCTTGTATGATAGTTAGTAGGAGAAGCAAAATAGCTGCAACTACCGAAGCAGTTCTCCAAGGTGTGTTGAAATAATTTTGTTTCAAATTAGCCTTCCAGTAATTTCTTTGGTTTTTACAATACTTGATCATGTCCTTTTTAGTTTCAGCAAAATAGAATTTTTTAGGGTCCCAATATATTCCTTTTAAAATATTGTTAAATAGATCACAACTTTTATTGTTTTCTCCCACTGGGATAATAATTTCATACTTGGCAAGCAAATCTTCATCTTTTGGAGTGTTGATAAGATCATGCATTAATCTAACATAATCACATATATTGCTCTCACCAAAGTGTCGATATTGTTCATAGGCCATTAAGTTTATTATACTTGTTTCAAACATTGAATCTGCTATCAATTTTGGAAGTTCCAAAACCCCAGTGTTGAAATCGAACTTTATAGCAAACAAGTTTTCGCTACTTACTATTATAAACTTCACTCCAGCCTGATGTAGCTCCGTAATACTAGGAGTTTGGCCCCAATCATCCGTACTTTCTTTTTCCAAAGGATCAAGTAATGTGTTACATAGTATTCTCAGAAAATCAAGGCAATGTTTTACTTGATCAGTTATGTTGGGGTCCTTGAATTGAAAAGGTGTAATCCTTTCAAAGAATTTGTAGAAAAGTTTAGTAATGGTAAGTTGCTCACCTGTTTTTAATGCAATCCCAATAGCATTACCATCAATAGGATCAAATAGATCCTGGAGAATGAAAAAGGGGATCTGATTCTCTAACAATAACAAGTCTAAAGAAAGTTTTTGAAGCATTATACCAGGGCAAAATTCAGGGTTATGATCAGGAGGGAACATACGCAACAAGAATTCAATAATGAAAGCAGCGTCTAACATTATAATCTTCACAAACTTATGAGAATTGAATTCAATGGGTTCTAAATAAGCAGCACGCAATTTTTTTTTCCTTTTTTATTATAATCTCAAGATAATGTTTGAGACCTTTATTATTAATACGACGTCTAATAAATGATTCTAGGAATATTATCTTAATGTCTTGCATCATTTTAAACTCTTTATTGCCATGGTGTATTGGCCCAATAGATAATACCTTGGGAGTGAATGCCTTAGGGTTGATGTATCTTAATGTTTCAGGAACTTTACGGATACATACCTCATCATCAACTAAACCAAAAAGGTTTCCTAGCACCTTATCTATCTCTTTAGTTATCTCCTCAGTTATTTCCTTATATATCTCCTGACTTATCTAATCAACTTTTTCATGCACTTCATTAATGCTTACTTCCCCAACTTGGCTTTCTATATCATTGCTGCCAACACAAACAATATTTCTTCATGATAAGAAGGGGAAAACAAATATACTTATGTTTCGTATATAACTTACTTAACCTTTTTCTTTTTTAAGCCTTTCAAAAATAAATTTATGTTCAATTTATACATAAATTTTGAAAATATATATGTTCAATGCATATATATTAGTGCAATAATTAAAGACACATCATTCCTAAAGTTTGAAAATAAATAATTAGTGCAATTAATATGTAAAGATTCATTAGATAATAATGATTATGAACTTTTGATAAACAAATAATTATGTAAGTTCTAGTTTTTTATATAAAAATAATAATCACATCTGTATTAATTTTATAATTTTTACATTTAGTGAGTTTAACAAAAAAATAAAAAAAATTATTTATAAGTTTTATGATAAGGGATTTTTTTCTTCAAAATTTTAAAGAATTGGAAAATATTTTATTATTATTATTATTTATAAATTTTAGGTTTTGATTTTTTTTCAAAGTTGTCCATCATAGGTTATTTATTTGTAATTTAGGAAAAATAATTGTTTGATTAAAACTTAAAAAAATAAAAATTTGATTAAAAATCTTATTTTCTTAAGATTATTTAATGATCATATATTTTGCAATTTCAGGCCCAAAATAACATATCTTTAAAGTTGAAGTGAAATTGGCCCAAAGATCATTTGCTTGATAATAAATTACTTGTACATTACAAATGTACAAACGGTATATTAGATATGTAAGACTATATATGCACGAGATATTTACATGTTGTACATTAGTAATTTACCATATGCATATATAGTACATTATTCAAATTTGTGATTTTGAGACCAATTTCATCAAATTTCCAATAACTCATCAACTTAAATTTATATCTTATAAGTAATAAGTTCATTAAAAATAATAATAATTTATAAAATTGTTTATCAATAAAAAATATTTAAAAATAATGCAAAAATTAACATGTATATATATATATATATATATTCACCTTATTTTCACCGTATACAGCAATAATTTTTGTGTTTAGTGAGCAATAAGTCAACATGTCAATTGGTATAGATAAAAGAGTAACTAAAGTGACAATCAGTTTATAATGTCCTACTAAATCATCATCTCCTATTATACATTGTGTTATTACAATAATCAATTTCTAATTCATTTTTTCAGTGAGAAACGATAATTTTATATTCCACTGTATATTGTTTGTGTATTATTTTTATAATAATACTGTAAATGTTTTCTATTCATACCTTTTAGATATAAACTTATTAAAATTGGTGTCAATACTTTAATTTACTTATTGTAATATATTTTTGTGATACCAAAGATGCTAAAAGATTGATATTTTTTAAGAGAATACATGATTCAATTCTTCAATTATCAATTATAAAAATTATAAATCAATAAATGTAAACTTTATTTTATGAGAATATGGAGCTTTAAAGGTTATCATACAAGGATTCATTTTTATGAAGTCTTTTCATAATAAAATTAGTGCTCTATTTGAATTAAAAATAGTTTAATTTTTTTATATAAAAGAGAAAAAAAAAATCAATAAAAACTAAATAATTAAAAAACCTTAAAATGTAATTTTTTTTTGCCAAAGCTTTAAACTAGGAATTGGATATCTTAATTATATTTAATATGATATTTAACTTTCAAACAATATTTATTGTGAATAGAGTGAATTAATTATTATACAATTAATTAATTAATTATTAGGTAATGAGTTAAAAGCAAATCTTACAAACTTATGGTATTCAAATCCATGAAACAATGCATTATGAATTAAATTTAAATATTATGAATATTAATGAATAATGTGACAGTTACTGAAAATAATTATTATTATACAATTAAATGACATCTAAAATTCATAAGAAGAGCAGTAACAATAAATATATTAGTAAATGGATACCCGTTCTCTACATCTTCTTCTTCTCTTTTTTTTCATTACAATTTTTTTTAACTCTTAAAGTATTAAGCCACTTTTTAGTTTAATATATTATTAAATAATAAAAAAAAATTTTGTTCATCAAATTTAATATAATTCATCAAATTTATTTTAATTGCAAGAAATTATCCATTGAAATGGAAACATGCAATATTTTAAAAAGTAAAAAATCATTTATTTGATTTTTAAATTTTTTTTATTGGAATACTCGATGATAATAATAACCAATAATATAATAGAGTAATTTTTCACTTCATATAATTGTAGCATAAATGTAAACTTTAATTTATGAAAATATTGAGCGTTAAATAATATAAGGCAAATACTCACATTTATGAGTTTTTAATAATAAAATATGTACTCTATTTAAACTAAAAAGAAAATAGTATAATTTGACCAAATAAAAGTGCTAAAAAATAATAAAATAAATAATTAAAAGGTAAGAAAAAAAACGTTAAATGTAAACTTTTTTATTTTACCAAAGCCTTAAAATAGGACTTGACTATCTTAATTGTACTTAACATGATATTTAAATTTTTAAACATAAATTATTGTGAATAGAGTGAGTTTTTTTTTTATATGATCAACATGAAATTTATATGATCAATTGCATTATTATATAAGATTTTTTTGTAAGCACTAAATAAGGATTGTGTGCTATTTTTATCCCCGTATATGTTTAGGAGATTGGTTCGCTTTTGTACTCTTGTTTTGAAAAATTGCAACAGTAATCCGGTGGACACTCTGACTCATTTTTAGTAATAAAATTAAATATTTAACATTTTATTAATCTAAAATTATGTGAAAATCACATTGGAACAAAAACTGGTTCAATATTAAAAAATTGAAATGATTTAATTTTCTTGTTAAAATGTCACTTGCACATAATAGTTTATGTTACTTTAATTATATTTTAAATTATTTTAATATTTAAAATGACCCACCGTGCACCAAATATTAAAAAAAATAAGTAATTTTTAGTGCTATTTTCAAAGTAAAAATTGCATCAATCCCTAAGGGGACTAAAAATGCACTAAAGCCCTAAATATAGCTTAGATTCAAAACCACCAAAATATATATATATATATATATATAATACTCATATAGATAATTATATTCATTATTTGAAAAATTAAAAAAATCATATGAGGTAATTTAAAAATATTTTAAATATTTAATTTTTTTTTCAATTTATAATAATAGAAGACAACTTTGAATATTATAAAAATTAAGAATAAAAAAAAATCTTGATAAAAAACTTCACATTAAAGTTTTAAAGGTTCGAGATTTATATTGTAAAAACTTCTCATATGGTTTTCACTTCAAATTTTAATTTGATCAAATATTATATTATTTTATATTTTAAAACTTATAAATTTTAATGTGCTTGACTGAAATTTCCATTGTTTTATATTAAATTTTGGTTAATTAATTTAATTATATTCATATGATTTTAAATTTATTAATTTATTGTATTTTTGTCTATTTATTTATATTATATAATTTTAAGTCTATAGCATATGAGCTCCCAAAATTTTTGAAAAAGAAAAAAGAAAAAACCAAAACAAACAAAGAAGAAAAAGAGTGTCATACCTAAAGGAGTGTTCCATCTTATTAACATTGCTGGTAGCCATTGGAAAGAAGCACTAGAGTAAAAATTACTTCTAGAGAAATCACACCTTCTTTTGCTTCCCTTTCTTGTAAATCATTTTTAGGCAAACCTCTCTCACTAAAATAATATTATATAATTGCTTGTGTTGATGAAGTCAATTTCAAGTCAATAAAAAAGATTCTAAAACATAAAAAGTAAAACTGTATGGATAAATTGATTATGCTTACAACATAAAAATATATGTTCAAAATTACAAGTTAGGAATAATTATTTACTTTAGGGAGATGTCTAGCTTTTAAACTTTATGCTTTGGAGGAAGGAAATAGTTATTCTTTGAAATGAAATATAAACTTGATAATTGATTGTGTGAATGAAGTAAATTTCAAGTAAATAAAAAAGATTATAAAACATAAAAAGTAAAACCGTGTGGATAAATTGATTGTACTTGCATTATAAAAATATATGTTTAAAGTTAAAAGTTGGGAATGATTATTTACGTGTTAGGGAGATGTCTAGCATTTAAACTTTATGCTTTTGAGAAAAATTGTTACATATTTGTATGTACTTTAAAATTGAGTAAGTAAAGAGTTATTCTTTGAAATGAAATGTAAATTTGAAACAAAATAATAAAGGATTCATTGAAAGCTTGAAATATATGTTAGAAGTTTAAAGTTAGAATTAGTTATTTAAGTAGTTAACTTTGTTAATCTTGACATTTTAATTAATTGTTACAGAATTGTTTGGAATGCAAAATCTTTAGAAAAAGACGAAAAATATTCATATTTTAAGAATATAAAGGATACTTAATATATACATATTTATAAATTTAACAGTAACATTAAGAATTAAGTGGAGAAGAATTGTTGAAATGATATGTGCTTATTTGTTTAGGAATAATCATAAGAATTAGGTTAAAAGAATTATTGTTGAAATTATTTGTGATTATTTATTTTATAGGTTAAGATGAGAATATAAATATAAAAATAGTTTAGGCCTGAGCCGTTCTTTGATGTTGTAAATTGAACGCAAAATAAATATATTAGAAAAGTTTAAATACAAACAATATCAATATCTATTAAAAATATATATTATTATATTATGATAGAATTAATATAATTTAAATAGTTATTAAATTATATGACTCACTAATTTAGATTATAATTTATGTATTATTTTTATTTTTTATTTCTATCTTTTCCTAAATTCAATAATATATTTCCAAACATTCCTTAGTACATCTATTTAGCACGGGTTGTGCTTACGAGGGATACGTACAACACTCACAAGACGCTAAATTTAATTTTAATTAACTTTTTTTTATCACGTATATAAATTAAGAGAACATAAAATCACGAGAATTGATAACTTAATTTTATTTAATTAGAAAAAAATACTATATAGCTTAAATAATAGTTACGAGGCATTTTAAATATATAATACAATATTTTTCATAAATATAACAAATTTATAATATTAATAACACAAATGATATTTCTTATTTATCTATATTAATGCTGTTAGGAAATTTGGATAAAATGGTATAATCACAAATTCTCCCTCCCAAGATCTTCTTAGCAGAATATCAAATAACAGAGAAATAGATAATACACAACACAAGAATTATAGTGAAAACTCTAAATTAGAGAAAAACCACTTTCGTTGTCAAAAGACAACCAGAGAAAAATTCACTATTTGGAAAATTGTTACAACCACACTTTCAGTAATTTTCTCACACACCTAAAAGACAAGAGCCATTGACATCCACCTTGATTAAAAATAAACATGGTTACCACTACAACACTGTCTATTCCAACAGTCATAATTCTCTACACCGAGAATTATCATACTCCACCATAAAGAGTACACCCACTTAGAAGTAATCACCAATTCTAAGAATTTCACATCGGCTCATGTCGAAAAAAAAAACTTGCTGAAATTTAGGGTGCAACTCTCACACGTGGTTTTCCCGAGAGTTCATCAGCCATTGACATCCTTTCCACCACACACCTTGCATCTATACCAAGCCAATGCCCGTGTGCAAACTTGTGGACCCACTACCAGTAACACACCCTCTTTCATGGCAATATTTAGAGACTAGCGGCATGCCATGAGGATGTACACGCTCTTTTCAAAGAGCATCACTATAGTCTTTGAAAACAAACATACTATTAGCGTCACCGTCGGTATTTGAGCTTCTTGCCGAATCAGCTCCACCCTTTGGACAATTCTTTTGAGGTGCCCAGATTGTCCACACTCCCAGCACACTATCTTCTTTTTCATGAAATTGTTTTTCTTTCGGTTGTCAACTACCAATGCTGAGTTTTCAGGCGAAACATTTCTTTCACCACTCAGCCTTTTTTCTTCAGAAAACAACTTGCTAGTAACTTCTGAAAAAATTATTTTCTCCTTTCCATGAATCAAGATAGGTTTCATGTGATCATAAGAAGATGGAAGAGACCAGATGAGCCTTAAAGCTATATCTTCATCATCAAGTTTAACTCTAATGGTTTCCAGTTCAGAGACAATACCATTGAGAACACTTAGATGGTCAGACATAATAGTTCCTTCATTCATACGCAAAGTATGAAACTGCTCTTTCAAATACACCCGATTTGAAACGCCTTTTGCCTGATACAATTCTTCAAGCTTTTCCCAGAGTTCTTTGGCCATAGATATTCCATGCACATTTGTAAGAATATTTTTGGCCAAACAAAGTCGAATTGCACTTGCAGCTCTTAGATCAAGATCTTCCCAATCTTCATCACTTATATTGGTTTTACTAGACTCAATACCAGTAACAAGGGCTGGTTTCCCCTTTAACGCCTTGTGTAACCCATATTGGATCAACAAATCTTTGACTTGTACTTGCCACAAGCCAAAATTGATTCTCCCATCAAATTTCTCAATGTCAATCTTGACTCCTGACATTTCTCCTTCTTTCTTTGAAATTGGTTCTAATACCAGTTGTTAGGAAATTTGGATAAAATGATATAATCACAAATTCTCCCTCCCAAGATCTTCCTTAGAAGAATATCAAATAATAGAGAAATAGATAATACACAACACAAGAATTATAGTGGAAACTCCAAATTAGAGAAAAACCACTTTCATTGTCAAAAGACAACCAGAGAAAAATTCACTATTTGGAAAATTGTTACAACCACACTCTCAGTAATTTTCTCACACACCCAAAAGACAAGAGCAATTACAAGCCCAAGAGAATTTTCCTACAAAATTCTCTCACTTAAGAACTTCTCATACAAGCTTTTCTCTATTTTTGGATGATTAACAATGAAGAAATGAAGCCATATTTATAGCCTTCAAGTTCTCATTTCATATGCCAAACATTTCTTCATTCAACAAAATTAGGCTACCTAATTTTCCTATTCTTTATTCAAACAAGGTTAGGCACCTCCATCTTTGACAATATGGTAAGCCACCTTCCATGAATTTTCTTCTAAATTAGGCACCTCCTATTTTGACTAACAAACCTAATATTATTTTTAATCAATCATAACAAATGCCGGCGATACAACCAATATTTCGTCGGAAATGGATCTTTTGTTGAGCCTTTTTTTCTATTAATTTTATTAAGGAACGATTAAATTTTTTTTAATTTCATTTATAATAAAAAATTTATTTAATGATACAAAATGATATATATATATATATCATTAAAATTATTTTTATAAAATGACGTGGAACATTTAAAAGCTAAGATTTAAAACTCAATAAAAATTAATAAAAAGAAGATGAAAAGAACCACCCTATTTCATCATGATAAGAAGAGTAAAACACATATACATATGTATCATATATAAATTACTTATTTTTACTTTTAACACCTTTAAAAAATAAACTTACTTTCAATTTTTGCACAAAGTTTTAAAATATGTTTAATACATATTTTAATTTTTTTTATTATTTATAAATATGTTTTAATAAATATAATGATAAAAAATATTCATAATATAAAATAAAGATAATATACATATAAAGATGTATTAAACATACAAGAAGAGTTAAAGATAAAATTATACTTAAGAAAAGGTTTATTTCACTATAATATTTTTTCTTAAATATGAATATTTTAGCAATGAACTTAGTTTCATCACAAAATATCTATTTTAGATAGAACACTAAGTAAAATAGCAAAATTTGTGACTTGTATAAGGAAAACCAACACACAGATACAAGTACAATGAGATTTACATATTTACATATTTTATTATTTTTTATTAAACTAATTCATATTAAATTTCACTTTTATTTTTGTTAAATATTTGTATTTTAATCACATTTTAATTATTTGATAGAAAATAATTTATTTTAAATAAAAAATCATTAAAATAATATATTTTGTCATTAATTGACAATTTTTACAAAATTAAGAGACTAAATAATATCATTTTTAATTTAAATAATTAAACAATACAAACGATTTAATTTAAATAACTTTTATATTACCTAATCCTATAATTTATATAAAATTATAAGAAAACGGGGTTTTGGGTGCCAGATAGGACAAGGAGTATGATCTCCAAGCCCATCCCATAATTTTTTTTCCCCATTTGATTATCCCATTCGTTAAAAAAAATTGAGTACTGTAGTACCTCAAGTGAAGAATTTTATTAATAATTTTAGATTTCTTTATTTTATGTATTTTCTATGTTTGAGGAATTTTAGGTGTATTGGGGTTTAGATTTGAGAATTATTTTGGAGAAATGATATTGTTTTTAATATACAAATGTATTGAAATATTGGGTTAAGATTTTTTTATCCAAGAATTAATTATTAGTAGATTAATGATAAAAAAAATATCATGTATTGTTTATTTGATTTTTCTTTTGCTTGTGCATTATTTGTTAGCCTTTTATTGCTTTGGGTGTTTGTGCGCTTACGATGTAACTAACAATTTATGGATATTTAAAATATACAGATAATATATATATATATATATGAAAACTTATTTAAAAATCTTAAAGTTTTAGATAATATTATCAATTGAATATATAATATTGAATTTAATGTAATGTTCTTCTCAATAAATAGCTACATGTCAAAGATAGCTTGATGTGAAATAAAGTACTAATTTGAGTGAATATAATGTGCCCAAATATTAAGAAATTAATAAATTATAATAATCATATATTATTTTGACTCAAACAGTATTATTACTTAATCTAATAATCTGTAAATTGAGAATTTAATTTCAATATTTTATAATCATTATGTGTACGTTTGTTCAATATTTATGTACATATCAACAACTCAATTTTACATTAATATAGAAAATATTTAAAGATATGTAATATCTTCTTGATATTTTTGTTAAAAAAATTACGTTCTAATATTTACACGAAGACCAACAAATACACGATATAATTCATAATTTTTTTCCACCAATAAGACATGCATGTATGATATCCGAAACACCATATTATAGTACCCTTAATTTATTTGGAACAATAACAACAATACATATAAAAAAAAGAAGAAGCAAATGTGCGTGACAAAAATTAGAAAATGAAGAAATGTGAAAACTTATTACATATTCATACGAGAGACATAACAGAGGTCACTGCTTGTATGATAGTTAATAAGAGAAGAAAAATAGCTGCAACTACAGAAGCAGTCCTCCAAGGATTGTTGAAATAATTTTGTTTCAAACTAGCCTTCCAGCGATTTATTGGGTTTTTACAATACTTGATCATGTCCTCTTTAGTTTTAACAAAGTAGAATGTTCGAGGTTCCCAGCCGTATATTCCCTTTCCAATATTGTTGAATAGATCACAAATTTTACTATTATCTCCCA
The DNA here is from genome assembly GCA_033030585.1 of Hippophae rhamnoides. Taxonomy (NCBI): domain Eukaryota; kingdom Viridiplantae; phylum Streptophyta; class Magnoliopsida; order Rosales; family Elaeagnaceae; genus Hippophae; species Hippophae rhamnoides. The sequence goes on along the minus strand of CM065436.1, from coordinate 2,862,663 downwards.
ATGCGTTGACAATAATTCCATACTTGACAAGAAAATCTACATCCCTTGACGTGTTGATGAGATCATCCATTAATATAGCATAATCACATATATTGTTCTCTTCAATGTGGTGGTGGCATTGTTCATACGCCATTAAGTTTCTTATTCTTTCTTCAAAATCTGTATATATTATCAAGCTTGGAAGTTTCAAAACCCCACTGTTGCAATCGAACGATATAGCAAACAAGTTTTCGCTACTTATCGCTTTAAACTCCACTCCAGCCTGATGTAGCTCCGTAATAGTAGGAGTTTGGACCCAATCATTCGTACTTTCTTTATTTTTTGTACTTTCTTTTTCCAAAGGAGCTGATGGTTTGTATAGTATTCTCATAAAATCAAGGCAATGTTTTGCTTCAGTTACCCTAATGGGCTTGTTTTTAAAACATGCAATCTTTTTAAAGAATTTGTAGAAAAGATGAGAAATCGTAAGCTTTTTACCTTTTATTACAATACCAGTAGTAGTATCATCAATAGGATCAAATAGATCTTTGAGAATGAAAAAGGGGATCTGATTCTCCAACAGTAACAAGTCCGTATCAACTTCTGATAACATTCTTTCAGGGTATAAATGGAGGTCAATAAGCCCAGTATTTAAATCAGGAAATAACTTCCTCAACAAGAATTCAATAATGAAAGCAGCGTCTAACATTATAATCTTCACAAACTCGTGAGAATTGAATTCAATGGGTTCTAAATAAGCAGCACGCAATCTTTCTTCCCTTTTCATTATAATCTCAACATAATCCTTGAGACATTTATTATTAATACGACGATTAAGAAATGATTTCAGGAATCTTTTCTTAATTTCTTCCATCCTTTTAAACTCCTTATTGCCGTGGTGTATTGGCCCAATAGATAGTATTTTGGGAGTGTATGCCTTAGGGTTGAAGCATCGAAATGTTTCAGGAACTTTATATATACATCTCTCATCACTTAAATCAAACAAGTTTCCTAGCTCCTCATTTATCGTATTTATTACAACCGAATGATTGAGATCATCAACTATTTCATGCACTTCATTAATGCTTACTCCTCCAACTACGCTTTCTATATCAATGCTGACAACACAAACAATATTTCTTCATGATAAGAATGGAAAAACAAATATACTCATGTTTCGTATATAACTTAATTAGTTAACTCTTTTCTTTTTTGAGCCCTCTAAAAATAAATTTATGTTCAATTTATGCATAAATTTTGAAAATATATATGTTCAATGCATATATATTACTACAATAATTAAAGACACATCATTCCTAAAGTTACAATTAGTGCAATTAATATGTAAAGATTAATTAGATAATAATGATCATCACCTTTGAGAAACAGATAATTCTGAAATTCAAGTTTTTGATATAAAAATAATAATCGAATCTTTATTAATTTCATAAATTTTTTATTTAGTGATTTTAACAACAAAAAAAAATAGTTATAAGGTTATAAGGGATTTTTTTTCAAAATTTTAAAGAATTAGGAAATATTTTATTATTATTTATAAATTTTAGGTTTCGATTTTTTTTCAAAGTTGTCCATCATAGGTTATTTATTTGTACTTTAAAAAAATAATTGTTTGATTAAAACTAAAAAAATTAAAAATCTTCTTTTCTGAAGATTATTTAATAATCATATATTTTGGAATTTCAGACCCAAAAATAACGTATCTTTGAAGTTGAAATGAAATTGACCTAAAGATCATTGGATTTATAATGTATTACTTGTACATTACAAATGTACAAATGGTATATTAGATATCTAAGGTTATATATATGCACGAGATATTTACATGTTATACATTAGTAATTCACCATATGCATATATAGTACATTATTCAAATACGTGATTTTGAGACCAATTTCATCAAATTTTCAATAACTCATCTATTTAGGAACTTAAATTTATATCTTATAAGTAATAAGTTCATTAAAAATAATAATAATTTATAAAAAATATTATCAATAAAAAATATTTAAAAATAATACAAAAATTATCATATATATTCACCTTATTTTCATCATATATTGTGATAATTTTTTTCTTTATTCTTGTCAAAAATATTATATTGATTCTAATAGGGGATAAAGAGTATATATAATTTTGTGTTTAGTGAACAATAATTCAATATGTAAATTTGTATAGATAAAAGAGTAACTAAAGTTACAATCAACTATAATTTCCTACTAAATTAACCCCTAGTTTCATCATCTCCTATCATACATTGTGTTATTACAATAATCTAACTTTTAATTCATTTCTTTAGTTGAGAAACGATAGTTTTATATTCTACTATATATTGTTTATGTATTATTTTTATAATAATACTGCAAATGTTTTCTATTCATACTTTTTAGATATAAACTTATTAAAATTGGTGTCAATACTTTGATTTACTTATTGTAGTATATTTTTGTGATACCAAAGATGCTAAAGGATTGATATTTTTTAAGAGAATACATGATTCAATTTTTCAATTATTGGCTATAAAAATTATAAATCAATAAAAATATACTTTATTTTACGAGAATATGAAACTTTAAAGGTTATCATACAAAGATTCACTTTTATGAAGTTTTTTCGTAACAAAATTAGTGTTTTATTTGAATTAAAAATAATTTAATTTTACTATATAAAAGAGAAAAAATCAATAAAATATAAATAATTAAAATGTAAATTTTTTTGGCAAGGCTTTAAACTAGGACTTGGATATCCTAATTATATTTAATATGATATTTAACTTTCAAACAATATTTTTTTGTGAATGGAGTGAATTAATTATTATACAATTAATTAATTATTAGGTAATGAGTTAAAAACTAATCTTACAAACCTATGGTATTCAAATCCATGAAACAATACATTATGAATTAAATTTAAATATTATAAATATTAATGAATAATGTGACAATTATTGAAAATAATTATTGTTATACAATTAAATGACATCTAAAATTCATAAGAAGAGTAACAATAAATATATTAGTAAATGGATACCCGTCCTCTATATCTTTTTTTCTATTTTTTCATTACAATTTTTTTTTTACTCTTAAATTATTAAGCCAATTTTTAGTTTAATATATTATTAAATAAAAAAAATTTGATTGATCAAATTTATTTTAATTGCAAGAAAGTATCCAATAAAATGGTAACATGTAATATTTTTAAAAGTAAAAATTCATTTATCTAATTTTTAAAATTTTTTATGCAATACTCAATGATAATATAGTAACCAATAATATAATATAGTAATTTTTTACTTCATATAATTATAGTATAAATATAAACTTTAATTTATGAAAATATTGAGTGTGAAATAATATCAGACAAATACTCACATTTATGAGTTTTTAATAATAAAATATGTACTCTATTTGAACTAAAAAGAAAATAGTATAATTTCACCAAATAAAAGTGCTAAAAAATAATCAACAAAAAATAAATAATTAAAAGATAAGAAAAAAACGTTAAATGTAAACTTTTTTATTTTACCAAAGCCTTAAAAGAGGACTTGAATATCTTAATCGTACTTAACATGATATTTAAATTTTTAAACATAAATTATTGTGAATAGAGTGAGTTAATTATTATGCATTAATTAATTATTAGGTAATGAATTAAAGTTAACGTTACAAATTTTTGATATTCAAACATATCAAACTATGAATTAATATAACAGTTACGAAAAATAATTATTATCATTATTGAATTAAATGATATCCGTAATTTATAAGAAGTGTAATAATAAAGATATCAGTAAATAGATACCTGTAATAGCCATTATCTTCCTCTTCTTTTTTCATTACTTTTCTTTTGGGTTACTCTTTAAGCTACTTTTTTTGTTTATTATATTATTAAATAAAAATAAATAAATTCAACTGATCAATTTAATAGAATTCATTAAATTTAATTAAGATACAAGAAAGTATATATATAATGAAAATATAACATGTGACATTTTTAAAGGTAAGAATTACATTTATCTTAAATTTTTGAAAGATTTTATTGAAATATATTCAATTAAAACAGTCTATCAATAATATAACAAACAAATTTTTCACTTCATATAATTATAGTAATTGGTTTTCAATTTTTTTTCTTATAAATATTTTATATGTAAATTTTTGTCCTTCAAAACTATTATATATGTTTGAAATTTGAATGATAATTATCCTTTTAAAAAAATCTAATTATGAATGGGAATTCTTTGTAATTAAATTTGTTAAAAAAATAATTAAGTTAAAGAAATTGCAATCTAATAGATAATATGTTAATTAATAAGATTGATGATATATTAATTAATTTTTATTTAATTGAACATATAATTAGTAAAGGGATGACAAACATGAAATATATGCAAAAACAAGAACATTATGATATTTCACTCTTTAAATGATAAACTCGTTCTTTCATGGTGGTAATAGATAATAAATAGATTATGAAAAATTGAAACAATCTTGAGTCAAGTTATTTGTTAACAATAATGTGAAAATTCAATATATGTACTAGAGCAAAACAATTAACTATAAAAAAAAAACTGGTTTATAAAAAAACATAATTTTATTAAATATAACTCTTTAAATTTAAATATAATATTCAGTCATAATTATATTATTTTAAATATATACACACACAAATGACAGAGCATCTGGGACTCCAACTTGAGTTAAATTTTTTGTTTATATTTTGGTATCTTATTATATGTATTAATAATATTTAATAAATATAGATACGCAAAAGTAACATGAGTAAGTAAAGTGATTTAAAATATACAAATAAACATTTATGTGCATATATTTTGCAAAAATTAGCGATGCAATAGAATGGTAGTGATATATATTATATAAAAATATTTCTTTAAGCCAATACGATGTAATCCAAAAATATTTTAAATATTTAATTTTTTTTAATTTATAATAATAAAAAGCAACTTTAAACATTATAAAAATTAAGAATAAAAAAATCTTGATAAAAAACTTTGTATTAAAGTTTTAAAGGTTCAAGATTTATATAGTCAAAATTTCTCATATGGTTTTTACTTCAATTTTTAATTTTATCAAATATTATATTATTTTATATTTTAAAACTTATAAATTTTAAAGTGCTTGACTGAAATTTCTATTTTTTTACATTAAATTTTGGTTAATTAATTTAATTATATTTATATAATTTTAAATTTATTAATTTATTATATTTTTATCTATTTATTTATATTATATAATTTTAAGTCTATAGTATATTAGCTCCCTAAATTTTTGAAAAAGAAAAAAGAAAAAAACAAAAGAAAGAAAGAAGAAAAAGAGTGTCATACCTAAAGGAGTGCTCCATCTTATTAACATTGCTTGTAGCCATTGGAAAGAAGCACTAGAGTAACAATTACTTCTCGAGAAATCACACCTTCTTTTGCTTCCTTTACTTGTAAATCATTTTTAGGCAAACCTCACTCGCTAAAATAATATTATATAATTTCTTGTGTTGATGAATTCAATTTCAAGTCAATAAAAAAGATTCTAAAACATAAAAAGTAAAATCGTATGGAAAAATTGATTATGCTTACAGTATGAAAAAATTGATTATGCTTACAACATAAAAATATATGTTTAAAATTGTAAGATAGGAATAATTATTTACGTTAGTGAGATTTCTAGCCTTTAAAATTTATGCTTTGGAGAAGAATTGATGCAGATTTGTACTTTAAAATTGAGTAAGGAAAGAGTTATTCTTTGAAATGAAATATAAACTTGATAATTGATTGTGTGAATGAAATAAATTTCAAGTCATTAAAACAGATTCTAAAACATAAAAAGTAAAACCACGTGGATAAATTAATCGTGTTTACATCATAAAAATATATGTTTAAAGTTGTAAGTTAGGAATGATTATTTACGTTAGTGAGATGTCTAGCCTTTAAACTTTACGCTTTTGTGAATAATTGTTGTAGATTTATATGTACTTTAAAATTGAGTAAGAAAAGAATTATTCTTTGAAATGAAATGTAAATTTGAAACAAAATAATAAAGGATTCATTGAAAACTTGAAATATATGTTAGAAGTTTAAAGTTAGAATTAGTTATTTACGTAGGTACTTTTTGTTAATCTTAACATTTCAATTAATTGTTAGATAGTTGTATTGGAATGCAAAATATTTAGAAAAAGCTGGGAGGAAGATTTTAATTAAGTTTCAAAACATAAAGAAAGATGATGGAGATTCATATTTTAAGAATATTATAAAGGATACTTAATATATACATATTTATAAATTAAACAGTAACATTAAGAATTAAGTGAAGAAGAATTGTTGAAATGATCTGTGCTTATTTGTTTAGCAATAATCATAAGAATTAGGTTAAAAGAATTATTGTTGAAATGATTTGTGCTTATTTATTTTATAGGTTAAGATGAGAATATAAATATAAAAATAGTTTAGGCCTGAGCCGTTCTTTGATGTTGTAAATTGAACGCCAAATAAATATATTAGAAAAGTTTAAATACAAACAATATCAATATCTATTAAAAATATATATTATTATATTATGATAGAATTAATATAATTTAAATAGTTATTAAATTATATGACTCACTAATTTAGATTATAATTTATGTATTATTTTTATATGTACAACACTCACAAGATGCTACAAATTTAATTTTAATTAATTTTTTTTATCGCAAATATAAATTAAGAGAACATAAAATCACGAGAATTGATAACTTAATTTTATTTAATTAGAAAAAATACTATATAGCTTAAATAATAGTTATGAGGCATTTTAAATATATAATATAATATTTTTTATAAATATAACAAATTTATAATATTAATAACACAAAAGATATTTCTTATTTCTCTATATTAATGCCGGTAATAATATTTCGTTCGAAATGAATCGAGCTTTTCTTTCTATTGATTTTATTAAGGAACGATTAAAATTTTTTAATTTCACTTATAATAACAAATTTATTTAATGATACAAAATGATATATATCATTAAAATTATTTTTATAAAATGACGAGAAACATTTAAAAGCTAAGATTTAAAACTCCATAAAAATTAATAAAAATAAGATGAAAGGAACCATCCTATTTCATCATGATAAGAAGGGGAAAACAGATATACACATGTATCATATATAAATTACTTATTTTTACTTTTAACACCTTTAAAAAATAAACTTACTTTTAATTTTTGCACAAAGTTTTAAAAATATGTTTAATACATATTTTAATTATTTATTTATTTATAAAGATAAAGATAAAAAATATTTATAATATAAAATAAAGATGATATACATATAAAGATATGCTAAACATATATTTATAACGTTATAAAAAATTAAATAATCGTTAAAAAGAAGAGTTAAAAATAAAATTATGCTTAAGAAAAGGTTTACTTCACTATTAGAAAAATATAATTAGTTCATATCATGTAAAACATAAGATTTAGCTATCTTGTTAAGTATTTTTGTCCCACATCGATTAGAAACAAAGCATCAATACTGCTTATAAGTTTGAGCAACCCTTAACTTAATGAAATCTTATTGGGTTGAGTTAGATTTAAATTTCTAACATGGTATCAGAACTAGGCATAGTCTCTATGTGCTTGGACCTTGGGTTCTACCACAGTCTAACTGTGACGCTAATGTCCACCTTTGTTCGTCGTGTGGAGAGAGGCTGTTAAGTATCTTTGTCTCACATCAACTAGAAACAAAGTATCAATGTTGCTTATAAGCTTAGGCAACTCTTAACTTAATGAGATCTTATTGGGTTGAGTTAGGCTTGAGTTTCTAGCATGTTATCAAAATTGCGCATAGTCTCTATATGTTTAGACCTTAGGCTCTACCACAGTCTCACGGTGGCGCTCATGTTCACCTTTATCCGCCATGTAAAGGGAGGTTTTTAAGTATCCTTGTCATATATCGACTAGGAACAAAACAAAAATATTTCTTATAAACTTAATCAACTTGGATTGAGTTATATTTGAATTTCTAACATATCTGATTAAAATAACTAATAAAATATACTTAAATAGTTTTTAAACCCATATACATTATATTAATATCAAAAAAACACAATAAAAAATAACAATAATCTCCTAGAAAAGGATGTTAGAATTTTTTTATGAATTAAAATTGCTTTAAAATAAAAAATTAGGTTGTTTTCTTTTCTTTTTTGTTTCTTAATTCATTTCTCAATTTCTATCTTTATTTATTTATGAATTAATTTTTTCGTTTCTGTCCTAATTCATTTCTGAATTGATTCTTCCATTTCTTAAAGCTCTTTTTTCGTTTCCCATGGGTATATATATATATATATATATATATATATCTTCATTAAGGAAGAAACAGAAAAGAAAAAGAGCTTAACAGAGAAGAAGAAGAAGAATAAAGGAAAAAAAAAACAAAGCTTAACGGAGAAGAAGAAAGGAAAGGAAAGAGAAAAAAGAAAAGGAAAAGGAAAAAGAGAGTATGTAAAGAGAAAGAAAAAAAATATTTTTTATTTTATTTTCTATCTAATGTTAATGTTAGATTTATGTAATATATTTTATACATTTTTTATTAAATAATAAATTATAATATAAATTTATTATTATTTAATAGTTGTATATAAATTTACATGATTCTTAAAAAAATTGAGTAAAATATTATAACTCACATTTGCAAAACTTTAACAACTTCGCCGAATAGAAATAAAGTACTAACAACTATGAAGTACCAAAAGCAAATTCAATTGAAAACTTTAAAATTTGTCTGTTTCAATCCTCGTAAAGCATGTATAAATTCATTCTTCTTTGTTTTCGAAATATAATTCACATGAATTTTAGATAGTTTCAAAATATAATACAATTTGATTGTACTTTTATATAGGAAATTATAATCTCAAGAACAACAAAATTAAGAATTACATGTCCACTGCCATACGTTTGTACAAATGTGATGGTAGCCTTGGAGTTGCCACAGCTTGTAGTGGTGTTTTCATATATGTGACCATTCCTGGACTTTCTGACATGTCAATCTCATCTTGTTTGATCCCTTCCGGTGGGCTCCAACTAAAATGGTGCAGTAAGTGGCCCAACATGGATGTGACCAAATTAATACCAAGTTGAGCTCCCGGGCAAACCCGACGACCCGCTCCAAATGGTAATAACCTAAAATCATGACCTTTCATGTCCACATCTTCTTCCAAGTATCTCTCAGGTCGGAATTCTAATGGATCTTTCCAAACTGTTGGATCACGAGCTACTGCCCAAACATTGACGTGAACATTTGAACCCTTAGGGATGTCGTAGCCGCCGATCTTGACATTGGAGTTAGCCCGGTGGGGAAGCATGAGAGGGGTTGGAGGGTGCAGCCGTAGTGCTTCTTTAGCTATACATTGTAGGTAATGAAGGCTTGAAAAGTCGATTTCGGTCATGACCCGTTCATACCCGACAACACGATCCATCTCCTCTTGGGCCTTTTGTTGCACTCTTGGGTTCCTAATTATCTCAGCCATGGCCCATTCTGCTGATATAGCAGTTGTATCCATGCCAGCAGTAATCATATCCTGCACAATTTTCATTTAACCATTACAAATAGATAAAATGCTACGAGCTTTTGCCTTTAAAAACTAAGTGTACAACCAAAACGGTAGTTAAAAGAGAAACAAGTATTTATGCAACAAAAACAACATAAACCTACTCCACCAAACTTTACCAACTCTATTTCTAATTACTTGGTGGAAATATAAGGTAAAACTTCCATGAAACTTAAAAATTTGAAATTTAAAAACTTTATAAAATTGCCCAACTAATTTTTCTACTAAGTGAGTATGGTTTGGTGATATTTTTAATGGTAAAATGTGATACAAATTTACTTAGCTATTGCATTTCAAGTAGACTGAAAAATGGTTAATTTGTATGCTTTTAAAAATTTAAATTTTTTAATTATATTCGATAAAGAAAATTATAATATAAATAATTGTTGAATCAATTTTTAAAAACAAAGTTTTTAAAAAAACAAATTTGAACAAACACATACAAATTTGTTATATGTAATCTGTTACTATTAAAAACTAATAAACTAAATTATCGAAATAAACTAATAAAACTAAATGTAAACTTTTGAAAAGCTATTAAAACCATGCACTCCATAATTCATTCAAGATATCACAACAATTTGAACACAAATTGTTAATTAAAACTCGTATGTGTTGATCAACATAGATGGGAAAAAAAATGTAGAGTACTTACCCAAAGGAGTCCGATGATGGTATCTTCACTGAGATCATACTTATCCTTCAAAGTAAGTAATGTATCCACAAAATGTTGTTTGGTATCACCACTCTTATTACGTGCTTGTGTGTGTTCTTCCATAATTGTTCTAGTGAGTATGTCTCTTCTAGCTCCATGTTTTGCAAATGCCTCTTCTTCTATAGGGAACATCCAACGCAACCATTGAATGTGTTCTGACATAGCAAGTGAAGCACCAAGCTTAATTCCATTAGCCACAATTGTCTTAAATTCTTTTCCTTGTCCATCTATTACTCCTTCTGAATCCATAAACCTCTTCCCAAATACCAACCTTGTTATGTTGTTAAATGCAACAGCTCCCAAATAGTTCTTCACTATCAAACTCTTTCCATTGTTTTCTGAAAAAGTATAAAAAATTAATTAACTTTAATTTTAAAACTTAAAACTTATAAATAACAAAAATAATTTAACTCATTATTTTAATATTGAATGTCGTTCAATTGGATTCTATTCAAATTACATTACGTTCATTTAAACACGTTCAATATTAAACTTCGTCTAAATCGATCATTTTCAACAATGTTGTGATGTTATTTTTGTTGTTGTATGTTTTATAAATGTTATTTTAAGTAATTTTTTTTTTTTGAAAAAACTACATGCCGGTAAGGATAAGTTCCAAATATAAAGCTTTGGGTTTTTTTGAAACAACAAAAAAAACCCAAATATTGAAAAATAATAATCATTCTCAGTTTAATAACTTTTTCTGACTTTATCAAGGAATATGATAAAAAAATAACACGGGAGAAAATTGTAATAAATTAATAATTTAAGGGTTTTTTTTAATAATTTTTGAAAATCTCAAAGAACTATGTTGTTGTTGGGTCATTAATAATATTGATTGTGATGTTGGATTGTAACTGTAATGTTATAATATTAAAATGAGGTCCTGAAATTTAAATAAAATGTAATAATTAAGGTATATCTAAGTTTTGGTGGCTGGGAGATGGGACTTGATAAAGGTTTTTCTTTTTTAAGAGAAATACAAAAATAACCAATCCAATAAAATAGTTAAAAACTGCAATTTTAGTCTACATTAGCTAAGTGAATGCAGTTTGATGAGTATGGATTAAATGTTAAGCATCAATCTCTATTGGTATAAATATTTTTGAGTACAAGTTTTGGATAAAATCTTGAAAACAACCATGTTTTAAAAAAAATGACTAAATGTTGTTTTTCATATTTTTGAAAAATTGTATCCAAATATAAATAAGTAATATTTGAATAATACTTTTTTATTTTATTTTATAGCAAACCTAAACTTAAATTTTAAAAAAAATTTAAATAAGTTTCAACTCATATTCTTATTTTTGAAAATTTATTGAATCATAAACCAAATAGACCCTAAGTTGTTTGGAAAAAAAAATAATCCTACTTAAACCAATCCAATCTTTTTTATATTAGCAACAACAAAAAAAAAATTCTAAATATAATATCCCTACCAAATTGTTTATCAAATAGCAAGTAAACCAAAAATTAGTCGAACTACATAAATCATCTCTAATTTTTTATATATTATATATTTCAGCCTCAAAGTTTTAATCCCCTTATATTTTTGGTCTCTAAATATGTAACATTTGATAAGCTTAAGGGTACTTTTGTAACATTTTAAAGTATAATAACATTTTTATAATTATGTAAAGTTTGGTGGTAAAAAAAATTTTGATTTACCCTTAGATCAATATTATGAAGATTAGTATGGCATATTGCATAGTAATTGCCAAACAATCCTTTCAAGTTCATTTAAATAACATACAATTTATTTAATACTTATGGCTGAAGGAAGAAATTTGATGTTTTTTTTTAAAGCAAAAGATTTAAGTTTTTGGAATCTAATTCTAAGCTTTATTGGTTTAATAGTTGTATCATGACCATACACTTAAGAAATTATACATCTCTATTCATGTTATATAGCATTACTCTAAATACATGTGTTTCTTAGTGATTTTGTAAGGTGTTTCTTGTGTATTGGACTACCAAAAGTGATCGGAGAATTGGACTAGATTACATGATTTTTATTTTTATTTTATTAAGTATATGATTTAATTTAAAAAATTCGAATATTTTTTTTTATTTCTGTTTAAAAATTGACGTGGTACCCACACACAACAATGATATGGATAAAGATAAACATGTTATGTATATTTCATGAAGGTAATTAACTATTTGACAAAAGAAAACAAATAGAGAGAAACACACGAGGGAAAAATAATAATAAAATCCAATAAAAATATAAAAAATGATTCTTTTGAGTTAAATTAAATTATGGGAGGGTGGAGTTATTAATGCATCTTATTTAATTCTTTTCCTAACATATTTATTGTTAATTTTAAAAATTATAAAAAAATAATTCTAATACATTTTAATTAATATTAAAAATAAAATGATATTTTTATTAAAGATTTTTAAATTTAACAATAAATAAATTGTGAAAAAGGTGTTACAATCACCCTACCCTATGTATCATTCTTAATTCTGACAAAGTCAGACCATACATATATCTAATTGCATAAAGCAAAATCAGAATCTGAAATAGTGTTAAGGCACAAGGAATAAAAAAAAAAGATAGCAAATTTATATTATTAAATAAAACAAAAGGTCAAAAAAATATAAGGAAATAAATTCATATAAAAAAAATTTTAAGTAGAAAAAAAAAAGAAAAAGAATACCTGGATTGGTGCAATCTTTGTAAATGGATTCAATCATAGCTGAGACTTCATCTTCTCTAATAGGTCTAAGAGCTTCAAGCCTTTTTGGTGTGAAAAGCTCAAGATTACAGACCTTTCTTACTTTAACATAATGAGGCCCATAATCGGCCCATATAAGGTCTTGTCCATCTCTACTAAATCTAGCTGCTGATCTACTTCTATGTCTATCAGCTAATTGTTGATCATGTTCTTTAAGAACTTCTTTAGCCAATTCTGAATTTGACACAACTACATTTAAGGTTGATCCAAACCAAACTGACATTATAGGCCCATAAGATTGAGCCCATTCAGCATAGCACCGGAATCTCACCGGTTTTATGTCGTAAAGATTTCCGACAATTGGCAAAGGTCGCGGTCCCGGTGGAAGCTTGAATCTTAGTCTTTGATAAAGTTTGTATACAAGGAAGAGGGTGATAATGGAGATAAGAAATATGAGAGGGAGAGCCATTTTCTTCTTCCTTTTTTTTTCGTTGAGAGAAAGGTTTGTGATAGACTTGGTAATACGATTTGTATTGTTATATTTATATTCTTTTTATGTATAGAAGATAGGGTTGGGGTTGGTGAAACTCAGTTTTTATGTATTTTATCTACGTTGCCACGTTGAATAGTTATTATTTAATATATAATGATTATATATTAAATTTTGTAATTATTAATTTTTGTGTTATAATAAGTTTTGCTAATTAACTACTACGCACTAATAATTAAAAAATTATATAAATAAAATACATATTTATGTTGAAACTTTTCTCTCATTTTTTATTATTATAATATATTTATCATCACATTAAAAAATAAAATAAGTCTGAATCGAACTTAATTTTTAAATTTATTTATATATGTTATATATATATATATGAAAATATTTTTTTTAAAAAAATGAATTAGATAGTTAATGAACAAAATTTTATTTTTTAATAATATATTTTAAAATTTGGAACTGAATTTAAGTGAAAATTAGGGAGCCAATGCGTGAGAGACATATGAGTGGGGAGGAGAATTTAGAAAGGTCCATTGGATGAGGCGGGGGTTGGTGAGGTGGGAACTTGGAAGAGACTTTTAACCTGTAGTACGTGTCATCATTTGGAGAATTCAAAGTTTGGTAAGCAAGTAAATTAATACATTTATTTATATATTCTCTTTTCCTTAACCAAATATGAGAAAATCTATTAATTTTAGTATTTATTAGATAATTTTAAACATTATTATGTGATATATTAATTATTTATTTTTAAAAAAATATATATATAAAAATAAAACTAAATTGATAATTAATATTAATAATATATCAAATTTTCTCTATAATGTCAAACAATACGAGACTAATGAGTCAATTAGTAATGAAAACTTGGGAAGTTTCGTGAGAAAAGACTAAGTAAGATAAATGTGGTTTATATTAAGAAGAAGATTACTCCACGAAATTAATATATTAATTTTATAATTATTAAATTATGTATTAAATATCTTATAATTTTTTCAAAATAATCTTAAAAAATAAATAAAGATTTTTTATATCTAATTTTTATAAATAAAAAAATTATGAGAATTATATTATTTAACTTAATAATTATAAAATTAAATTACTTAAATTAAAAAATTTATATAAGTCGTGTGAACCCCCCAACATCCTTTATATTAAAAGGGCTTATTTGACTTTCACATACAATTAATTAATATTGTTTATATCTAGTTAACAAGAAAACATGAGATTTCTGCTGATATGGTTGTCATTTTTTATTTTTTTTTTTAAATACAAAGAACAAACATCGAAATTAGGTTTTGTGGCGGTGGTGGATCTATTTATAATCACAAGTGGAATAATGAGGGCCCAATTAAAGTTGGTGGTGGGTTGGTGAGATAGTGAAATAATGAAATATGGGCACAAGGTTTTGGTGAAATATTGTTTTGCACACAAAATAATTAAAATAAACAAACAAAAGGCATAAAATTCGAGGAAACCAAGTATCACCATCCACTAGGTGACCTACCTCTTACTTTATTTTGACGAAAACATGAGCAAATTCTTGTTTCAGACAAATTTTAATAATAAGATTTTACACTTTGATTTTCTTCATTTTTTTTAAAATATTTTGTTAACTAATTTTTTTTTAAATTTAACATTTTTAATTTTAATTTAAAAATTAAATTATATTATATTATAATAATAAAACTTATGTTTTTATATTATTTAATACATAAACTTTTAAAATTTAATATATTATCTTTAAATTTAAACTAAAATTATTAAATTTTAAAAACTAGTAAACATAATATTACAGGAAAAAATTAAAGAACCAAAATATAAAATCTCACAAAAAGGATCAATGTTTCAGTTCATACTATTTTGTTTATCATTCTAACATATTTGTATTAAGAATAGAGATATCAAAAGAGTTTATCATCCTAACATGCTTAATTCATCTATAGTTAACCCATTGAATTGATGGGTTAAAAAAATCCAATTTATAAATGAGTAGCTTATTTGAATTTGTGATCAATGGGAGTTGCTCATTTGAATTTGTGATGAGTTGCTAATTTAATAAATATATGTTAAATTAAAAACTTAATGAAATATTTTTATAAATAATTTTTATGTTTTTTTTAAATATTTTAAAATTAAAAATCTAATTCTAAAACTCAAAAATTAAAAATTAAAATGGTTACAAAACATGAACTAAACTTTTGAATAAATTAATTAAATGAGTTTAATAAAAAAAATGATTTTTCTAACTCAACTTAATTTATTTAAAAATTAGATAAAATAAATTGAATGTTCACTTAAGATGAAATAAGTTTGAACATGCTAATTAACTTAACTTATTTGACATTTTTAATAAATAGTATGATATATATAACAAATGTAGTATAATTTCAAATGATTTCACTACTACAAAAATGGATATTTAAGTTGCTGTGTAAAGTCAATTTTTGGAAGAAAAAAATGGATATTTAAGTAGCTGTGTAAAGTCGGTTTTTTTTTTCAAAAACCGACTTATAATGAATTTAAAGTCGATTCGTTGTAGAATCAACGCTATCCACGTTGGACATAGCGTCGGTTGATGTGGCGAACCAATTCTACGTACGTGGATAATGTCGGTTGACGTGTAAAACCGACGCTATCTACGTTGGTAGCGTCGGTTCGCCACTACGTCCTATTTTTTAAATTAAAAAAATTTAAAATTAATTATTATTTTATTTGACTCTTTAAAATTTAAGTTTGATAAAAATAGTATCATTTTTTTTAGACAATTAGTTTTAAAAATTATATTATTTTATTTATTTGTTTGGATATTTAAATTTATATATATACCTACAATATATCTTTATTTAATTGTGTATATATTTTAATTAAATATTATTCTAAAGTAATTATTTTTTTTATTTCTATATATGTATATATATACATAACTACTCTAAATAAAAAAAATTGAAAAAAAATTAATTAGGTGAATAGCGTCGTTTCACGTGAAGTACCGACGTTATTCGCGTGTGTAGCGTCGGTTCTTCACATGAACCGATGATATCCACCTAATATATTCAAATTGGGATCATTTTTTACGCAGAAACCATTTTTTCTCTCTTTCTTCCATTGTCTCTCGCACGTGCCACCTTTTTTCTAAATTTTCGGTGACTTTCGACCACCATTTGCAACATCGTTTTGTAAGTTATATTCCTCTTCTCATTATCTTTCAAATCTATTATTTTTTTGAGCGAAATATTAAAAACATTTATACCTATTTTCTGTAAAAATGTTAGATTTAGGTATGTTTTTTATTTAATATATTTAATTATATTTAAAAAGTATATTATATTATATTATAATAAAAAACTTATGTTTTATATTATTTAATACATAAACTTTTAAAATTTAATATATTATCTTTAAATTTAAACTAAAATTATTAAATTTTAAAAACTAATAAACATAATATTACAGGAAAAAATTAAAGAACCAAAATATAAAATCTCACAAAAAGGATCAATGTTTCAGTTCATACTATTTTGTTTAACATTCTACAACATATTTATATTAATAATAGAGATATCAAACAAGTTTCTTATCTAGCATGCTGAATTAATCTTATTGCTGTAACAGTAAGTAAAGCATGAATTATAATGTGAATTGAACTAAAAATGCATATTTAAATATGATAGTGGATGCCAAAAAAAAAACACTTAGCTAACAGAACAAACTTTGTGTGAAAAAAAAATAAAGAGGGACAAACATTGGATAAGTTCACTGAAACATATAGTATCGCAAGTTTGAGTCAATCTGACATCAAAATTGGGCCTAATAGCCCAAAATTAAATTGTTACAGATTCATTGGCCCAAAATAAATCTTACGGGTCGATGGGAAAAGATGCTAAAACTTAGGAGTGAAATGAATGTGATATCAATAACAGGGTTGAGATTTTTAGTTTATATCTCACATCAAGAATATTTTCTGTGTTCGATATTCTTGAATATTTAAAAAAAAAATCATGTGGTATTGTCATGTTATTTGTGATGATAATAAATTTATAATAATTAATATTTTTAATTAAATGAAGTAAACCAATTATTAAAGTGTAATTAACATCGTTGAAGAATTATATATAACTAATGCTTAGACAAACTTGAATTATGTGATTGTCTGTTTTTCATTTTATTAATTTCTAAAACATAAACCTACAATACATTTCTTCGCACTGAAAAAAAGAAGGAAAAAAAAATTAACTTTGTGTTTTAAATTTTATGCCATTTCTCAGTCACTTCAAAATTTGACATATGTATTGTGTTTTTTTTTTCACCTCAAACAATTATACTTTTTACTTATAAATCATTACATCTTTTCATCACCTTCAAATATTTATTAATTAAAATAAAAACAATTATGTAAAAAAATCAAAATAAAAAAAAAGATTAAATTTGTTTTTTTTAATATAATATTTTTTTATAATTAATAGACATTAAAAATTAATAAGAATAAGTAATAGGGTGATGAATAAAAGGCAAAATTATTTGATTTAAAAAAGTTAAAAATATAATAAAAATAATAATTATTTTTAATTTATACATTTTTAATATATAAAAAAAGTTTAATATATGATTTTAAATTAAACGTTATCTAATTATACTTCGTTCGTTAAAATTAAACTATAATCATTTTGATTTATTAAATAACGAATGATATTTAATTTGATAATATTTAATAGTATATAAATTTTGAGATTTTATTTATTTTAATTAAGAAAAAAGAAGCAAAGGGTCTAAGAGGAGACATAGTAGACTCAAAGGAGAAGCCCTTGTGTATGACCATATTGCAACATTATAATTAATTTAGTTTTCTACGTAATCTTCCTCAAAAGTGATTAAGCTTTGGTTCATCTCTGGTTGTCATAGGGACACCAATGTCTGCATTAGTAGTAGTATCACAATTGTTGTTAGTTTCAGTTTTGCAAATTTCTAAGTCATCTGCTTCATTAACATCTTCAATAATTGCTACCATTCTTCCATTTTTGTCTCCTTCACACTTTATTGTCTTTGGAATCATAACCTCCGCTTCTTCTTCTTTGTACTCCTTGTACTTTCCCCATAGAACAGAGTATAGACCAGCAACAATAAGAACAGAGCCAAAAATTCTGAAACAGAGTATAGTTGAATTTGTATATTAGTTTGTGATGATTTTATATTTATTAGTGTTAGCTTCTTCTTTTTTAAGTACAAATTAATATATATTTATTTTTTCATATTATTTTAACTTTTAGTCTTTTTTATTTATTTATTTATTTATAATAGAAAGAAAATTTAATATTTTTATAAATAAAAATTCATTATGTAATTCTAACTAAAAATTAAGTCAGGTTGTATTTATGTTTTAAATTTTAGCACACAACTAAGTTTAATTGATAATGTTAAATAATTTACCACTAGTTTATGTTTTATTTTTTTAATTTATTTATTTGTTACAGTGATGTCTCATTAAAAAGAATACCTTTACTTATTTGGTCAATTAATTTTATTTTTAATTTTTAAAAAATATATACAAAATTTTAATTTAATCAATTTTAACATGTTATTTTTCATTATAGTTTAAAAGATAAAAGTGGTTCTCATTCATAAGTTCTTTTTCAACGTTAATAATATTGAATGTATAATACATACCCTCCAAGGTAGATTTTTTCAGCCAGGATAAAAGAACCCATTATAGCCACAATGATCATCATCAGAGGGCTAAAAGCTGTGACAAACACAGGCCCTCTTTTCTGCATGACCAGCCCTTGAACATAATAAGCTATGCCTGATGACACTATACCCTGTTCACATTTTTTCGAGCAATATTTTCATAAACATGACAAAATCTATAATAAAAGGAGTAAAATCTTACAAATATATATATATATATATATATATATATATATATATATATATATATATATATATATATATATATATATATATATATATATTACGTACCAAACTATTATTTTATTTTATTTGTAAATCTAATTATTTTATTTGTATAACTTATACAACCCAATTATTATATTTATTGCATTTATTCTAATTCTTTGATCTAAATAATTAAAAAATATATTTAAAATAAATTAATATTTTAAATATATTATTTAATTATATAAATTATTTCAAATCCAACACTTAATTATTTCAAATTTATTACTTAAGTATGCTATTAGATGAAAATTAACAAAATATTATAAATAAAATAAATATAACAAATAAATTATATAAATAAAATAAAAAATAATTTAATAATCTAATTTTATTTTTTTTATAAAAATGATACTACATAAACCCTTATACACAATAACGTAGGATCTACGTGTTTGTGTTTATTACGGTACTTACCCCGTAACAACAAAAATGTTCTCAATAAACTATAACGTGGGATCTATATATTTGAATCGATATACGTGTTACTTATTTTTTATTTCACTCATATACCTCATCAATTATATTTATTTATTTCTGCATTAAAATATTAAATCCTTCTTATAATTATATAATTTATATATTTTAATCCTTTAACTTTTTAAGTAAACTATATTAATAATGTTATTTAAAAGTAAGATAAATTAAGTTAAAAAAATTTAAAAATTAAAATTAAAATTATATATTTTATTAATAAAAAATAAAAAAACATCTCTGTATATTTTTCTCTCTCAAACTAACTCTTTTTGTCTATTCATCCCTTTTTTTTCTCTTAATTTTAATTTTTATTTTTTTATTAATAAAAAATTGACATAGAAGAGAGAGAAAAAGCACGAAAGAGAGGAAAAAATGTTTTTTTAACACTTTTAATTTATAAAATATATAAATCTAATTTATTTTTAAAAATTTTAAATTATAAATATTTATGAGTTAATCGATTATATTTTTAAATTATAAAATTAATAAAGTTTATTTAAAAATTTATAAGACTAAATTATATAAATTACATAGTTACAAGAATCAAATAACTATACATATATTTATTTTTTTAAAAATATATTTTTATTAATTTTATATTTTTAATAATTTAACATATCTCATTATCATAAAAAAAAATTATATTTATGTTATCTATTAGAGTACGTACGTACCACCTTTATATCACAAGTGTTATGGAAAAAAAAGTATAATTTTAGATAGAGAAGACTTACAGCATAGGCTGCAGCCATAAGATTCATGTCCCAACTAATGCTCCAGGCAGAAGCTTTGTGCTCCATAACAAAAGTGACAGCCATGGATTGTAAAGTACCAATGAAACACACAAGTGCTGTGAGTGACAATTGAGCTGTATACCTCCTTAGTGTTATTGCCTGTACGTTAAAAACCCAATATATATATATATATATATATATAATATGTTGCTTGCATTTAATCATCCTCTCATATAATAGGTATGTCAAAATAGGGTCTACGAAATATCACGCGAGTGAAAACCATGTATAATATTAATATGAATAGCGAAGTTGTCAACATCATCCTTTCATAATAGAATACTTTTTATTTAACTTTTAAAAAAAAGTACAGTCGACCAAAAAGGTATAATAGTTTTTTTTAAATAGAATATTTAATTTTAATATTTTTTAATGATAATTTATTACATTAATTTTGATAAAGTGATACTATAATCATAAGTGATATAAATTTTAATGTTTTTTTTCTTCAATATTTTGTATTTTATAAGAATTTTATTTTGAAAAACACTTTCATCAATTATTCATGTTAAAATTTTCTTGATCAAATGCGCTAAAAAAATGTATCATTGTGTTATTTTTTAAAAATAGCTTACACACTTATGTAATATTTGTGTTATAAAAAAAAATAGTTACCTGAATGATAAAGAAAGAAGCCCATGCAAGAGTGGCAAAAATGAGAAGAATGGAGCCCTTGACCCAATCCTTATCAGTAGAACCAGAAGCATCAAATGGGGCATGAGATTTAGTGGGGTGGAAATATTTAGACCAAAAGAAACTAATCACATCCCCTTTGTACAAAATCATTAACATTGCTCCAGCTACTGTCACAATTGTTCCAACCACTTTTGCTTGGCATCTAACTTTCTTAATATCCACTTTCTCCATCCTAATTTTAATGAATTACCATATTAATTACATAATATATATACATATATATATATAGATCAGTCACTACAAATTATTACATAATTTTTAACATTTTTATTTATAAATTTAAATTAAGTAGTAATTTTATTTCTTTACTCCCAAATAAATTTTAACCATTGAGATATAAAATTGTGTAAAAATGAAGGTGAATGATCATGTATGCGTGCATGTGAGTAGTATGTATTATTTATTTATAAAGATGAAAGTACCTGCAAAAGACTGCCATCACAAATGTCATTGCAGGCAAAACGTTGCTCATAGCACAAGAGAAGGTCGGAGATGTGAATTTCAATCCAGCGTAATAGAAGTTTTGATCAATCACTGGGCTACAAAATCAAACAGAGAAATATTAATCGTTAAGTATTTCACATCGACTATGAACAAAGCAGTAATGTTGATTATAAACTTGGGTAACCGTTAACTTATTGAGATCTTATTGGATTGAGTTAGGCCTGAGTTTATAACATGGTATCAGAACTGGGTCTAATCTCTATGTGTTTGGATCTAATTGGGTTCTATCACAGTCTTACCGTGACGCTAATGTCCACCTTTGTCCGTCGTGTAGAAGGAGGCTGTTAAATATCCTTGTCCCACATCGACTATGAACAAAGCATCAATGTTGCTTATAAGTTTGGGTAACCCTTAACTTAACAAAATCTTATTGGGTTGAGAGATCTTATTGAGTTGAATTATGACTGAATTTCTATTACTTCAAATGAATAAATTAAAAATATCATTTTCAATACAGTGAATTATTAAATTTTAATAGTTAATTACTTTTTTGTATTTTCGATAAGCTAATAAATTTCAAGTTATTAATAAAAAACTAATATTTTAAATATTTATATGAAACATGATAAACAAAAACAAGCACAAATAAAAAGATTAGATTCTGTAGATAGTTAATTCATATATACTTACCCAAGAAGACCCAGAATAAAAATTTGTAAGAAAATTGAAAATGTCATCTTGGGTCTAACTTTCCTGCATGCATTAATTAATGAAGCGTAGAGATATTAAATTAATCAATAGCTAATCGTACTCTAGCTACTACTCGAATGATAAATATCTGACATTTCTTTCAGTAAATTGTGGATAAAATTAATATTAATATGGATAATAACAGTATGTACGTACCTCTCAATGGCAAGAGCAAAGGGAGCAATTGCTGCAGTAGCAAAAGCATGTCTATAGACAACAAGAACATAGTGACTCATTCCACGATTGAGTGAAACTTTGGTGATTATATTCATACCAGCATAGCCAAATTGAAGACAAGTTATGGCTATGTAGGGTTGGCTTTTTTGAATAAAACTACTACAACATCCTTGTCTTTCCATTGTTTGTGTGTCTCCTGAGTGCAAAAATTGAAGAAGCTAAACATATTTATAAGCACTTATAAGGAGAGAAGGGAAGGTGCTGTTACTTACTATAATTCCTATCCAACTTAGTTCGTGAGGTGTGATTTTTCAAGTGTGTGACAATTTGAGTTTCGCACATGATTGATTTGGTATATACCGACGAAAATAAAGTGACGATGGAAATTAATCTTTTTTGTAACAGTGAATAAGGTTTAATAACTAGGAGGATCGATGTATTATTAAGTATGCACTATTATTTTTTTTTGTAAGTAAAATATATGATTTTAGACTTATTTTTTAGATATTAGTCTCATATATTATGTAATAAAAATATGTACAACCCAAGATTTGAAAGTTTTTTTAAGACCATAACTTATACTTTTTACATATACTTACTATTAGATCACAAATAGTGAACACATAGGCACATTATTAAGTATGTAAAACACGTCATTTGTCATATTTGAGTCTTACTAAATAGGTTTTAATTACTTGCTAAATATAGGTTTGGTATCATTTAATTTAATACATTTTAAAAATATATTCTAGTTATTTAGTTTTGAAAAAATAATCCAATTAAAGATAAATAATAATAATTTAATAATTTTTTATTAAAATATTATTTTTATTATCAAGTGATTAAAACACGAGTAATGAACAAAAATAAAAGTAAAATTTAATATAAAATTATTTAAGAAAAATGAATAATAAAACTGTTGTAACAAAAATTATTTAAATAAATTTTTATTTTTTTAAAAAATAAATAAAATATTTAAATATAAATAGTGATAATAATCAAATATTAAAATAAATATTCGTAATTTATTTATTTTAGTATGATTTTTAATTAACTATTAAAATATGGTGAGTTTTTATGAAACTTTTTGTAAATATATTGAATGTATATCATTTAATTTATTTTTAGGGATTTTACCAATAATTTAAAGCGATATTTAATGATAATTCTCAAAGAAAATAAAGTATATATAGCTCTAAATTAGTGCCAAGCAATTTAGTAATTTTCAAAAAAGGAAAATTAGTGCCAAGAAAATAAAGTATATATAGCTCTAAAATATGGATCCATCTGGTACACTTATTGCCAAGCAATTTTCAAAAAAGGAAGCATATATATTCGTATTATTTTTATTTAAATGACTAAATAATACTACATGTAATTTAAAAAAAAAGAAGAAGCCAAAGTAGATGTGAAATTGATGCTTGATGGTGAAATTGGTGCTTGATGATGAAATTGAGGGGCCTAACTTGGTGCTATTCTGGATCATCTTTGTCTCTAAGCGACATTTCGACGAACAGTTTCCGTGCAAAACACTTTTGCCAAATCCCAAAAGCACCATACTCTTACTTAAGCTTACTTAAAATTAAAGGTACCATATTAATTTCTTAAATAATTAACTAATTATAATCAAAATTATACTATCTATAATACACATTTTATTTTTAAATAACAGACACTCATACACCCACAACACACATATACGATGATAATTTTTAAACTGATCACGTACTTTTAATGCACACAAAAAGCCCTTTGTAGGAAATCAACATCTAAAGTATATTCACTTTTCGTTTTTTTTTTTTCTGTAGCAACACTCTATCGTCTTGACATGGTTCAACTATTACCACTTAAGTGCGTGCGCGTTTAGAAGCACTGCTTAGAAAAGTAGTTTTAATAATTGATTTTATTATAAGTGATTTTATAGGCTTAACTGCAAAAATAGTTTTTAAATTTTTTATTTAATTTTTAAGTTATCCATTTTTTACTATGTTAAAGTTTAATATTAAGTTTGTATCAAATTTTGAATAAAATATATAAAAATAAATAAATAATATTAAAAGAAAAAAGAGGAACGAGAAAAATTACTCACATTTATTACTAGCTATGTGAGTTTTAGTATTTTAGAAGAAGTTTTTAAGTGAATTAATTCTATAAAATTACTCCAAATTATTAATTACGGATCCATATTTTTTAAAAATATAATGCTTGAAATTTTCAATTATTTTGTATTTTAATAACATTTACTCCAATTTCATACTAAGATAATACATATTCGAATCTGGTACATAGTTTTATATTTATATTTTTTTTAAAAAAAAATTAGTCTTTTCTGTATTGCAAACATGTAATATACTAATTCGACTATATTGAAAAGAAAAAAAAAAGTATATCTTCAATATCCATTACTTATTACAACATCACATTTATATCATCTAATTATTTTTGTACTAATTTAGTCACATTATTATTTAAAAATGATAGCAAAAAGATAGTTAATTTTTATTTTTATTTTTTAACTACATTAAATAGATAATGTTTTAACTTGAATAAGATGTATCTAAAATAACTAAAAAAAATTAAAAAGAAATAGAAAAAAAAATCATATAAAATTATCATTTTTTTTAATAATAATATAATTAAATATTACAAAAAATAAATATTGGAATCGTAAATATTTGGGTAAGACATTTTTTTATATATATAAATAAAATCGGTAATCATTATCAACTTTAACTCCCTTTTAGAGAATATTATGCATTATTATTTCGGAAAATATAATTTGTGGCCTACTTAATTTATATAATTGTGAATTGTGTTCAATAGTAGATTGTACCGTATGGAAAACAATGTTTCTTGTTCTGTGCCAATGCATAAATCATTGTACATCCATTAATAGTCCTTAATTATTCAGAAAAGTAAAGAAGAAAAAATTTATTAAAAAAAAAAAATTATTAATTTTGTTGTTGAAATATATATTTTAAATGAAAGCTATTCCTACTCTCACAGGTTAATTAACTTTGCAAGTACAATTAAGTGCATAAAATTAAATCTTATAATTAATGTGGGTGATTGAAAATTTACACGTTAGAAATTTAAAAAAAAAACTATACTTCTTCCATTCTTTAGATATACTCATGAAAATTTCCATAAAAATGGAGCAAATTAAATTCAGAGGAAGCAATTTTATTATATTTATTTTTTATTAAGGGTATTATAAAGGTTTCAATGATTTTAGGGCATGATTAGTTACAAGTAAATATATATTGGATACAATAATTGAATGAAATATATGATTAAAAAAAAAATTGTATGAAAAATAGGATGAGGGATGGTATGAAATGTGTGTGCATGGGACCAAACATATAGAAGAATGTTGAAACCTTTACAATATAAAATGAGATACCCATAAGTTACAAAAGTCAAATTAAATTAACTCGTATGTAATTTAGAAGTTTATTTAACAAAATATTTTTTATTTAAAAATAATTATCATAATACTAATAATTTGATGATAAGTTAGACTTATATTTTTCTTGTTTCAAATTACATATTTGAATTATATTAAATATAATTTAATAAAAAATACATATCATAATATAATTTAAAAAAAAATACTCTTAAAATTTTTTTTTATTATTTTATAAAAATTTAATTAAAAATAATACATACTAATGATTTGTCATACATAATCTTTTTAAAAATGAAAAGTTTTATTGATGAGATTACAATTGTT
Organism: Hippophae rhamnoides; assembly: GCA_033030585.1. Classification (NCBI taxonomy): domain Eukaryota; kingdom Viridiplantae; phylum Streptophyta; class Magnoliopsida; order Rosales; family Elaeagnaceae; genus Hippophae; species Hippophae rhamnoides. The sequence goes on along the minus strand of CM065436.1, from coordinate 2,836,135 downwards.
GGTGCTTTTTTAATATTCATATTATGATAAAAGTTTAACATCTTAATCATATTTTTGGAAATATTTCTATTTAGTATTTATGTTATGAAAAAAAATTATATTTAGTACCCAAAATATTAAAAAAAAATCAGTTTAGTGTTTTCAAACAATAACACACAAAAATCACATTTTTAATTGTTTGGATTTTCATATTTTGGTCATTACATGTCTTTCTCGCCTCTTTTTTCCATTATAGTTTTATTTAGCGCCATTTTAGGGATTTGCATTTGCCAAAAAAAAAATAAAAGATAAACTATTACTATGTCAATCATCTACTCCTTTCTTTCTTTCTTTTTTTCTTTCTTTTTTTTTAATACCCAAATTTATAAGTACTCTTTAAAATTTTAAAACATATTACTTTATGCTTAAATTTTTAAAATTTTATACAATTTAATCCTAAAATTTTACACAAAAAAATTGTAGATTCACTTCAATCAAAAAATTTATATCTGAAATTTTAAATTTTAAATTTTTTTTAAAAAAAAAGTGATTTCACTTCAGCCTTTTTATTATTGTCGGTTTCTAATTAAAGCAGAGATATTTTTGACCTATCTGATGTACTCGAACTCAATTCTAGTTGATTGAAAAAGCAAAACGCATTACTCTAATAATCAAAGTTTAATAAATCAAGTACTCGATCAGACATTTCAATTATTCGAAGAATAAAATTATTTTCTCAACAAATTAAAAAGGAAAGAAAGAAGAACACATTCTTGACCTAATTAAGTTATTACAAAATTAAATACATATTGAAATAAACTCCCCTCCAATTAATCATTAAATCATTTATATCCTTACTACATAATATTCCCAAGTATACACAATAAATAAATAAAAATCTTTTTAGTTCAAAATATTCAGTGCTCTTTTTTTTTTGTTTTTCTTTTCAAAGAAGTGAACAAAAGAAAAGAACCAAGAGAATTTTCGAATTGGAGAAAATGAATAAAAATAATTCCATTCAATTTTGTTGTGTCCACTGTCCACTGATATTTTATGCATTTATCTTGAATATTAATTTTTCTCTGTTTTTCTAAATAAAGAAATACAATCGCCTGGCCTGTCTTTAAAATTAATTTTTATTTTAAAAATAACTATTTAATAAAAATATACATTTTAAAAAATTTAAAATATATGTTCTCATAGTATAACTTTTTTTTTAAATTAAAATTATAATATATAAGTGTATAATTGTATAATTGTATAATTGTTAAAAAGAAATATAAATTAACAATACTAACACAACTAAATCCCTATTATATATAATGTTAATTTGTTGCAATTGTAACTATTTTTATTCATTGTGATATCTGATTTAAATAATATAAATAAATTTATATATGTAATCAATAAATAAATAAATAACGTATATATTTATGTATAATTTGATTTTTACATGAGTTGATATATCATAAAAGACAAATGATATAGTCACATGTGCATCCTTTCTCATTGTACTACTTGATGTAAATAATAAAAATAAAAATTATTTAAATAATTAATAAATAAATTTATTTAGATATATTTTTATTCAATATAGTACAAAATATAAATAACATAACTATAATCATAAAGTAAATTCAATTCTTGGTGTTATCATTGTACATAATTTTATTTGAAAAGGAAATGACCAACATAAATTAAGTGTGATAATCAACTTTATATTGAAAACAAAACTAGGAGTCTTTTTTTTTCTTTTTATTTGAAAACGTTTGTTTGATAAATGGGTTTCCATTATTGAAACCCTACTAAAATTTCCATTTGTTAGTCAAAGATTGAATGGAGTTCCATTATTTTGATAAAATTATAATTAAAAGTGTTTTAAAGCTTTTTGTTATTGATCTTTATCTATTAATTTATATGAACATGGCATGCATGCACTACTTTAATTTATACGTCAAATTCACAATATGCACTCAACTAGCTAGCTTTTTATTGAAAGCTCATTTCATATTTAAATGCATGGATTGAGATAAGCATATATAATAAATGACCGACAAGTACTACCCTTCTTCTAACACAATTGATCGAATATTATTTAGGTTAACTCTCAGGTCTAAAATTTGAATTTTACCCTTGGTGGTTAGACATTACATTTTGATTCAAGGTTCAAAGATGATTAATAAAATTAAATTCATTGATTAAGATCATTGGTTTTGGATATATATATATATAATAAACAATTAATAGAGTTAATTTTAAATCACTTAAATCTACCACAAACACAACAAGAACATATTATTGCAATTATATGCAATTTCAATTTAATTTTCCATCAAAAATAGTTTTTGTATGTGAATTGTGACATGTCAAAAATAAAAAAAAATAAAAAAAATTTAATTTATATTTGGTATAATTTGAATATATAATTTAAGCATGGATTGATCATTACCAAAAGAGGTTGTCTTAATTAATGTTACCATTTATGTTATGGGCAAGAAAGATGGTTTTATTTATTTTTTTCGAAAAGGCAATAAAGCTTATTGAATAGCACTGCTTATGAAGGCATTATTAGTATATATGCATGAGTCTAAATTTTCTATGTTATTTTTAGTATTAATTAAAGTTACATATAATGATACACATACAATAATTTATGTTATATGAATGCAAGTATATATAGACTACATTCATGTTTGATATATGACATTTACCTTTCCAATTGTGGAGATGTCCAATTCTAAAAAGAACGAATATACATTTAGATATGTATTCTTCAAATTATTGATATTCATTGTTTATTTCTTTATCTTTGTTTTTCATGATTTTTTTTTAATTTTTAATTTTTTTTTTTTGGAAAATGGGTGTAATTGAAATGTTATATATATTGGGAAAGTAATTTTTAGATTATCTAGATTACTGAAATGTCATATTCATGTTACATGTTTCGCAAGCACTCTTCTTCTTTTTTTTCAAATTATATTTAATACATTTGAATGTTCAAATCATTCACGTAATGATTTTAGAATATATGATTACCTAATAAAATTTAAAATTAATATAATATTTTAAAAAATATATATATAAATATTTAATTCTTGATAGAAAAAAAAATTATATAAATAATAAAAAAATATTTTTAAAGATAATAAATAAAAACTCTATGATAATTAACACAAAGTGAAAAGTTAAAAGGCATCAAAAGCATGATCGTTAATAGTAAGGCTTTTTAGACAAAAACAAGTGCCTACCCTTTTCGTGTACACAAATAAGATCAGACTTGTTCCAGCTTAACCTTCATTGATGGGATCAACTTCTTTAAAAAACTGATAATCCAAAATAATAAAAAAGCAAGCAGAACAAATCACCGACGTCATACTTCAGCAACCACCACAAAAAAGAAAGTGCATTCACGTTTCTCCACATATCAACCTCTTGCTTACCTAATTGTATAGTAAAACACTTCTTAAAGACAAGACAAGACATATAAGCCAAAATCTTCTTTAACCTAGCTATTATTGTTAGTTACTTTAGTTTTTTTTTTTATATTTATATATATATATATTTTTTTTAATCTGTCGTTATCGCTTTAAAAGCATATATAATTGTAATTTGTAATTAATAATAGTGCTTCTTAAAGACATTAACAATTTGTGCATTTGTTCATTAACCTTCTTCACTGCACTGTTTACAAACCTAATCCAAAAATAACTGATCATTGATCACCAGCTTCATTTTCAGCAATCATCACAAAAACAGCAGCTACAATTTTCCACATCGATCACCACCTTTTGCTTACCTTAATACACAGTAAAAATTTAATTTTCTAAAAGGAAATAGCCTTAATTTATAATTAAATAAAAAAAAATTGAGAAAAATAAATGTTTAGCATGTTTATCCAAATATTTAAGTCATTCATTATCCTAAAAAAGTTTGTTTAACGACACGTAAAAAAATAAAAAATAAAATAAAATAAACAATTATTTTTTTCCAATATAGATTGCAAATTAAGCCTAGAATGAACTTGTGCAAGTTTTGACAGAACTTTTAATCCCAAGTTTCATAACCTGCAGTGACCAAAATGTTGATTCCAACAAAATAACAGATGGTCATTCTAAATAAAGTAGGATCAATCAGACTAACTTTTCCACATAGCAGAATTATTTTTTTAAAAAATCAAACAATGATTGATGTGATTCGAACTTATAAATAAATTCGAGATAAAATCATTCACTTAATAATATCATTTGTCATATATGATCGAGAATAGTCCTCTTTTAATAAAAGACACTTTGTCTCTCCCTACAGTTTTAGCTTTCCACACCTGGATGATACATAGTAAAGAAATCAACAATTGAAGCAAATTGTGTCTGCCATTGTCTGCTTTTATTTTATCACTCTAAATTATGAAATCTAGAAGTTATGTATATTTAAGTGTATTGGTGGTCTTTAATCCTCCACGAGCTTAAACTATACGAGATTGGCCAAAATATCTTGTATACATAAACACTCTTTTTTTAAGTGTGCGCTCTGTATATACTAACTTAAGCCTCACATGAAACTTAAAGTTAAGGTGTTGCAGGGATTGAACACGTTACATGTTTCTACAATACCACAATTAACTTGTAGCCCTAGCAAGGAGAAGAGTAAAGAAACTATATAGATATGTTATGGATACAAGCAGTTATGTACAAGCAGTTGCAGATTTAACATTTTAACTCAAAGAGGCTCCATATAAACAATAACAAATAATACTACTTTTTTTTTGCTATTAAAAAATAATAATACTAATTATTTCTCAATTATTAATTTTTCCATTAAAAAAATATTATATATTTATTTTATTGGAGTGGTAATACATTTTTTTGGATTGAAATACATTCTAAGTAAGCTCACATTTTTTTTATAAATTAGCCCACATCTTTCTTTTTTAAGAGATAAATTTAAACCTCTTATATGTAAAAATATTATTTCACTTTTAATTTTAGTAAAACAAGTATATGTTTATTTTCGTACAATGTTAAAAAATATATATTCATTTAAATAGTAAGAAAAATAAATATATATCTTTTTTTTTCTATAAAGGTTAAAAATAAAACTCAATATATTAAGGGATTATGTCATACAATTAAAATTAAATTTAATCGACAATGTTAATATTTCATGTTTTTTAATCATTTCATAAAATGTTAGATTTATTTTACCAACTAGTTAAAACTGGTATTTTATAGGTGAATTATTTTATTTTATTTAAATTATTTTATTCTGATTAAAGTTTACGTAAAATAGTGATAAATAAATAAAATTAATCATAAAATAGAATTAAAACATGCATAAATTGATATGATAAATATCTTTAATTAAATATCAAATTTAAAAAAAAGAATTATAATAAGTTAAAAAAAATGATATATAGATTAAGAAAGTAAACTCAATAATAAGTGCCTTTTATTTAAGATATTTAATTTTTTTCAAAATTTAGAATTAAATATAAATAATAATATATACCATTATTTAAAAACATAAAAAAAATTTATCTAAAATTATTTTAGACAAATTCACTAACTAGACTATCAAATTCTACAATATAAAGATATAGACACCACCTTCTTAATCCACAAGAAATTCCAAATTGCTGTAGTTGATTTTGCTTTCTCTAAATATAAATTTGTGCCCCAATTTAATTATTAAATAAATTAAAAGAAACTCAAGGAATTTATGCTGTCGATTAATACTAGTGTTTTCCTTATGTTCCCCATAGACATACCATCATCAAATCTGTAACATAAGCTAAACGCAGAATTCGCCACCCAACGCATTTTACACCTCTACAATTATATCATACCGAGAGAGAGAGAGAGAGAGTGAGAGAGAGAGAGAGAGAGAGAGTGAGAGAGAGAGTGAGAGAGTGTGAGAGAGTGTGAGAGAGAGTGTGTGTGTGAGAGAGAGAGAGAGAGTGAGAGAGTGTGAGTGAGTGAAGGAGTTCCCTCAAAATTATACATGGATCACATTTACTCCACACTTAATATATTACCTTAGCACTTAAGGTTTATAAAGTACGAAAGGTTAATAATCTCATATAAGTTATTATGCTCTGCTGATTATTATTATCATTATATTATACAAAACTGTGACAGGCAAATTGGGTGCCGCATTAATCATAGGACAGTGTCCTAAGGACACGAACTTACATACATGATAAGCCACACGGCACAATACAGGTGTTATAAATTCGAGTGCAATATAGCGTACAGTATGTATAATAAAATGTGTGCAACCGTAATTAGCATCCCTTTAATCGTCACCCCAAACTGGACTTTCTCAGGTAGTCACAAGATGAAGACCAGACAGTGGAAGCATACATGAGTAAGTCACATACTTTGCACTATCCAGAAGTAGAACCACGAAGATTCGAGAACGCGATTTTGGCTTCATCACTCCATCAACATCAACATCTGAAGTTTCTCTAGGATCAACAAGCACAGAAACAACCATAGATCTATTTCCCTCAAAGTTCTCTTTTTGTGCATCTCTCCTCACATGTTCTTTGGTGATGTTATAGTTAGATCCAGCAAGAGGAACTGGAAGCCCACCAAGGATCCTTCTATTCTTTCGCTTGTTGAGGCGAGTATTACTCTTCCGGTGATCTGCTGAAGAATTGAAAACTGGAGATGCTGGAATTATTGCCCCTGATGCAGAAACAGGAGAGACATTGAACTGAAAGACTTCAGTGCACATGCCTGAACTCAACAATGGTCCTGCAGAATATCAAAATTTGAAACTAATGTCTTTATTCTCTTAACATACTGGAGGAAAGTCAAACAATGTTAGATGTAAGAACTAATAACTAAATTAGGAGAAAGGAAAATAATACTCAGAGCATGCTGCACAAATCAAGCATAAACTTTAAATCACTTGGCAGAGTCAGAGTCTGATCCAATGACTAAAATTCCAGACTGTTTATAGAAAAGGATGCATTCAATGGAAAATAAAAATAAAAAATAAAAATCATGACAGCTTATATTACAATAGGTAGAAATTCTGTATAGCTACGCTTTTAACCGGGCACTGCATTAATGGTATCACGATTTTACTTTTAGTGCTCTTTTTTACCTAGATTTTTGAAGTGATAATTTAATGGTACTTTCATTTAAAAAAAGGCACCAACTAAGTACAATTTGTCATTTAACTAGAGATTTTTCACATAATACATGTGCGATATTCAGAGAGTATTTTCGGATAATAAATTAATTAAACGATATTCAGAGGATATTTTAAGATAATCGATTATCAAAAAATACTCTCTAAATATCGCACGTGTACTACTGTACATGTAAAAAATCCCTAATTAAATGATAGATTGTACCAAATTGGTACAATTTTTAAATGGGGGGTTTTTAAATGGAGGGTACTACTAAAGTATCACATCAAAAATCTGAGTAAAAAATGGTACTAAAAGTAAAATCGTAGAACTACGAAGGCATCGAACTCCTTTTAACCAGTTTGTAACATTTTATGATCATCAAATACAGATGTACAAACACTGAGCTAAAACAGTACCTGTTAAGATTTTAGTACTCATGAGTAAAGTCACGACAAACATGGAAGGTCAGTCGAAATATAAGTGGACGACCGCTTATTTATTACTTAAAGAAGGACAATGTAAGTTATCTACTATAATTCAGTCCAACTTTAAATAAAATAATTTACAAGCTGGGTAAACTCAGGTCTCGACATCTTAGCTTTTTAGCTCCTTCGTAGTCTAAAACCCTAAATGACAAATACAGAATCTTAAAGAGAGGACTAGCAGAAAAACACAAGCAATACCTGCAAGACCTTCTTGAAACCACTGTTGTAGTTTACCATCAGCTGCATTTGACTTCACATGGTCATTCAAAGCTTCAGCACTACCAGAAGTAAGAGCCTTTTGTCTCTCTGTAGGTATGTACATTGGAGAATGTCTGCCTCGGTACATTCCACCTTCGGGTATGGCCAAAGCTGAAGCCAAATCTCTTCTAACTGTCAAACCAGTCTCCTTACTATTCTTTGTTTCAGGTCGTGAGTTAAATGCCTTAGCTTCCTCACTTGCCAGGACGGAATGTATTATCAAATTCCCATCAATCTTGACAAGCTTATCATTTCGTGGAACATACAAAGAAGCCACAAGAGGCTCACTAGCATTGCCAGACAGCAGTAATGTTGGTGCCTTTGTTCCAAATTCTGACTTCTCTCCTGATATACAACCTCTCCGGTTATGCGTGTTGTCAAAACAATCTATTTTCTTGCTTGAAATCCCTACACCTACATTATCATTAGATTCATTCAAATGGCCACTCACTGTCAAGACCCTTCCCCTATGCTGGCCATAGAAACCGTCACTTACATAAGCCAACCCACTACGGCCTTTATTAGTTATACCACTAAAGTTAAGGTCAATCATAGGAACTAATCCACCAAAAAGAAAAATAAAAAACAGCAAACCCAGAAAACTAATGCTAGCAACTTTCTTAGTTTTACCCTCAATTTTCTTCCCCTCTGACTTCTTTACCTTCGAAACTGTCCCTTGTTGGGGTCTCAACTTAGGAATGGGAACCAATGGAACAGACCCCTGTGGTTTCATGACATAAGGAGAATAGGGCATCCATGGATAAACCATGGGTGTCATTGGAGGATGTGGGTACATTCCCGGAGGAGGAGGTGGACATATTCCACCACCACTCAATTGCTGCCTTAAACTCGCATTCTCAGCCATAATATAAGATATTTTACTATTCAAATCAGTAATAGTAGAATGCATATTCCTGACCTTATCTTCCAGCTCCTCCACATAGTGCTTCTTCCTCTGCCTTGAAAGCTGAGCACTTTCTCTATTCCTCACCAGCCTTGCCGCCTTCTTTTCCTCCTCCTCATTTGCAGGCTTGATACTGAATTGTGAATTTTCATGCTCCACATTCGCTGACGACTTCCTATACTTTGTTGTTCTTGATTCCAAGTTGGATTCCCCTAGCTCTTTCTTTCTCTTGGACATGCAATTCTTTCCCTCTTCTTCTACCTTCACCTTCTGATCAGCAGAGACTTTTGACGATACATCCCGATCAGAATTATCCGAATGCGAATGAGTAGGAGAATTTATCCCTTCAGATATACCCGATCCACGATTCCCCGATCCTTGAGACGACACAGGCTCTCCAGAAAATTGACAACCACAATTACCAGACTCAGGCGTTGAAACATTTACATTCCGATCTCCAGAATTCTGATAGCACTCACCCGACTCCGAAGATACACAATTCATAAACCCATCAACTTCGCAGCACTTATCGCCTGAAATGATAGAACTATTCGATTCAGGAGATGTAGAATTCAAAGCTGATACAGAGTGATCTGAGCAGGGCTGATCCCCTTGAAACGGAACCGAACCCAAACCATTAGGTAAGACAAAATTCTCGGTCTCTGGAGGGAGATAGAAATCATCGATACCATCAAAAGTAAGCTCGAAATCGAAATTATCTTCGAACCCTAAATCCGATCCTAGATCCGAAATAAAATTGTTATTATCGATCATATCGATAGCCGACGATAAAAACTGCGAATCAAGACGCAGCGAGCTTAGTGTGTCAAATTCGGTCGATGTTCGTGGTGGGTCGTCCGTGACGATCAATTGGTCAACCATCGTTAGGGTTTCTAAAGAAAAGAGAAACAAAAACAAAAGACGAAGGTTTTTCGGATTTGAGAAACAAAGAGATAAGAAATATTTAATAGAATACTAAAAAAAAAAATCAATAGAGGAAAATTGCTTTGGATTCGCCGAGTTTGTAGAGCGGTCCAATAAAAAGGAAGGTTTAAATTAATGGGTGTGAGATTCAGGGAGAGGATTATAATTTTTCTATAGGTTGACTAGTGGATGAGAGTAATGAAAAGGCGCGTATGGATATGATTTGTAAGGTTTATTTTTAAAATATTTAAAGGATGAATTTTTCAGCATTTTTAAGTAAAGAGTGCGTTTAAAAATAAACGTGTGTATATTTTTTTTAAAATTAAAAAATAAATAGTAAACTAAAAATTATCGATTCAATATTTTTTAAAAAAATTACAAGCATATATTTAAACTTACTTACATTAAATAAAACAATATAATTATTATAAAAATATAATTTTGATTTATTATGTTTTAATTATATAATTATAAATCATTAAAATAATATAATGTACGGTATTATTTCCATAATTTTTTTCACAATATATTTAATACTGATAATTTAAATTAATAAAAATATATTTTTTTATTTTTAATACTTTTATTTTATGCTAATTAAATTATTTTTAATATTTTATAAAATTAAAATTAAATATATTGTTAAAATAATAAAAAAAAGATGTACTAATATTTAACTATTACGTACTATAGTTTATGTTAAGATGATTTTTTTTAATGATTTAATACAATAAAAATTTAATTATAACTAGATAAATTTAAATAACATATTTGTAATGATTTAAGAGAGCATGACTTTATTTTAATTATATAAAATAAGAAAAATACTTTTAGTTTTTACGAAATAATTATGATTTAATTTTAATTAAAATTAAATTTAATTTAATTGATCAAGTTGCTATCAAACTAGGAAGGATATAATCGATCGGTGATTATACTCATTGAAGTTGACCTAAAAATATCTCAAATTAATTTATCAAATTGATCGATGATATTACTCAACGAGTTAGACATATGTTCGATTAAATTTAACAATAATTTAAATGATCAAATTGTGACCTTATTCATTGAAAATAAATTAAACATATATCCAATTAAATCAACAATTATCTAATAAGTCAAAATTTAATCGATAACCTATTTATTGTAGTAAAGTTAGACATACGTGTAATTAAACTAAATAAATGTCTTATTGGTCGAATTTTGATTTGACAGTGACAACAATCATCGAAAAATGAATATGATACATATTTAATTAAATCAACAATTATCTAAATTTAGAATTTGATCGACCAATAATCATACTTGTCAGAATAGAACAAGATACATGTCTAATTAAAACGAATAATTGTCTCAATTAAACTCAAATTTTGATTGATGGGTGATCACATTCATCATAATCAAATTGAACATACGATAAATTAATTGAATTTTAATCAACATATAACTATTTTCGATTATTATGTATTTAAATTTATGTATTTATTTATATATTTTATTTTACAATTGTATATCTTTGTTACTAAAATTGGAAATATGATTTTAAAATAAGCATTTATTAAAACATAACAAAATTATAAAATTAAAGTATAATTAAAATAAAATTATTAATAAAGGACAACATGCTCATATTTTCCTTTTTAAATAACCATTATACAAATATTAGATTATATATAAAGTTTGTAAAAATTGGATACTTAATAGTTTATTCTGAAAACCTATTTATTAGATAAATATATTATAAAATAAAAAAAAAGATCGCGTGTTGACGTGAGGATGACGGAGTCTTTGAGTTCACGTCTTGTTTGTCGATACTTCTGTTGTTTCAGCTTTATTTGAAGACTTCACATGCGATTTTTCTGTTATTTTATTTTAAGAAACTCGTTATATTATATTAAAATAAAAACATAATACTATATATTTTATAATTATTAAAATCATAATAATCTCCTGAAATAATCATAACTCTATCCATTTTTTTAATACAAGTTCAACACTTATAACCATGGTTATATAATAATTCGCTGTAAATATATATTTCGTATATAACATACATAATAAAAGAGTCTGAACTCGTCGTTTCTTTTTTAGAGAAATTAGATGGCATTTTATGCAACATGAATAGTAAGAATGTAAAAGGGGTGGAAATCACTTTGTTTAAATCTTAGGCATTATTTAATTTTTTAGTTAAATAATGTGTTTTTAAGTTATTTTATTAGTGAAAAGATAATTAATTCTTAATCTAATTTTTATTTAAATATAACGTAACAAAACATATGATATATACACGTTTATATTTCATGATAGATATATTTTAACGAATTAATTTTTAATTTTAATAATTATTCAATGTTTTTAATAAATATTTCGATCAAATTTAAATGATATAATATGTGATTTTATATTTTAAGTAATAAAAAATTTATTTAATTATAAAATAATTTTTTTTTCAAAAATTTGAATAGTATTTTAATTAAATATTAATTTTTATGTATATATATCAATATATATATATATATATATATATATTATAAATGTGTTATTTCGTTATATATTTAACATAAAATGTGACGATAATTTAACTTTATTTAATCTTATCTAACATATTTTTTTAAATAAATGAATTTAAATGATATATTTTTAATAGCTTTGATATAAATAAAATAATCATTTAACTTTATTTAATCTTATCTAACATATTTTTTTAAATAAATGAATTTAAATGATATATTTTAATAGCTTTGATATAAATAAAATAATCATTTTAACAGTCCATACGTAGTTCAACTCTATATACATACATATCGTGAAAGATTTAAATTAAATTTACATAAATTATGAGACACATAATTCCCTCTCTGCAGGCTATAGACACACGAACTTTTAATATCCTTAATTTAGTCAATCCCGACTCGTATTTAAATGCAACAAATTTGCATTAATTTTTAAAATTTTCTTAACAAATAAAATATTTGTATTTATATTAATTATAATATATCATGAGTATTTAAAAATAATAATTTTAATAGTTTTAAAATTATTTTTTCAAATAATACATTATAATTAATATAAATCTAATCATATATAAATATTTGTGTATTGTCCCATTACTCTTATAATCTATTCACTATATACAATTTATTGAAAAACTGGAATTTAATATGGTTATTTTTAGAAGAAAAAAATTATTAGTAAGGAAGTCTTAGCTTTTATGTAATGAATTTTTCAAAATTATTAGCTAAATATTCTTAATATAATATTATTATTTTTAGTTAAAATCAAATTTTATTTTCTATTTTTAATATGATACGATCTTAATTATATATTTATAAATATGTAAAATAATGAAATTCACTACTTATTTTAAGTTAGACAAAATGATTAAAAAAAATCACTACATATAAAAACAAAAGTTTTAATATGTAATTTGGTAGGCCTTCTTTATAAGCATCGGTAACTCGTTTAGATTACACAAATTTTCAAATTATTGAATGTAGATTAGTAAATTAAATTGTAAGTTTATCTCCATAATTGAGCAAATTTTAAAACGAGTATAGTACCTCCATTACTTTTGTAATAATTTCCTTGTAATTTTAAAGATTAAAAGCATCTATAAAAATGATGAAATAATTTTAAATACTTATAATTAACATTTTGAGTTTTCTTTTATTAGATTTTATATTTTAAAATTATTAATAGTTTATATATATTTTTCATATAAATTAATAATTTATGTATAATAAGAGGGGTAAAAAGAAAACAAAAAAAAAAAAGAATAAGTGATTTAGATAGGGGAAAAAAATCTATATCTATATATATCATTATATTTATAAATTTTTAAATAAAATTATATACATATTTTAAAATAATATGTATTATTGTATTTTTTTATAATTTACTTAGGATTTTATTTTTTTAATTAAGTAATAAATTATTAATATTAAAAATTATCTTTTCAGATTTTTTAAATATAGTAAATGTATACTCGATTTTTCAAGATAATAAAAGCAATAAAGTATTGTTTTAATTAAAATACAATTTATTAATAATTACTTTAATATTTTAATAAATTATGTATAATGTATATATTGGTGACTAATAAATTATAAAAGTAAATATAAAGATCTACCGGTTGAATCCAATACTATATAGGTAGATTAGCTTTTTATTAAAGGGATTACTATTCAAGGACCAACACGAAAAATTACTTGTCTTAGGCGTATGTGTTTATATAAATTAAAAGAAAAGTGGTTTTAAATGAAACATCTTGGTTAAGGTGATTTTAAAGAAAAATATTTATGTGTTTGAGACATTTTGATAGTTTTTTTTTAAGATAAAAACTATACAATTTTAGAAAGAAAGAAAAAACAAAAGAAAATTGGCTAAAATCTATTATTGATTCTCAAATTTTAATAAAATTCACACATATTTTTTCTAAAATTTTAAATTGTACATTTGATATTTAAACTTTTAAGACTTGAGACATATATTTTTAAACTTTTAAATCTTATAATTTAATACTTAAATTTTAATATTTTACATGTAAGTCATAACTTATAAAATAAATATTTATGAATCAAAAATTTAGATTTTATACTTAAATTCTTAAATATTTGAGGGTTTAAAAGTTTAAGACTTAGGTATAAAATTTGATAACAAAATCATATATTTTAAAAATTTAAAAATTTATGTATAAACTTTATTAAAATTTGAAGTATATATAATTATTCGTTGCATCGATTTCTTATTCATTATTTTTAAAATATATTATTTATTAAATATTTAGTTTTTAAAAAAAATATATAATAATTTTAAATTTTATTAATATAAAATATCAAATCATTAAAAACTTTAAAAATAATATTAAAAAAATATGTTTTAGATAATATCATTCACTCAAGAAATACGAAAAAAAAACGTGAATTGATGTATATATATTTTAAAAAATATTTTAGATAATATCATTTATTCAAGAAACCAACTGTTGTCAATAAACTTATAATTCAACTACTAGTTTATTTGAATACTTAAAAAGTTTAGAACTTGATTCACAATTATCATTACATAAATTTTGTAGTTATTTAAAAAAAATTCAATATCAAGGAAAAACAATAAATAAATAATTAATTTCATTATTAAATATAAAATACAAGAGATCTTATCACTAAAGATTCATCCTCTTCCATAGTTGGGAATTGGAGATAGCGCGGCGCGAAGGGTTCTTATTTTGCCTTTCTCCTAATTTTATATCGTTCGATCTCTCTGTCTCTTCTCACTTCTCTCTTCCTCTAAAATGCCTTCAAACGAATAACACCAATTTTCTTCTCCTCTTTGACCCAATTAGAGGGACACAGAGAGAGCAAGAAGGACCACGAAGAAGAAGATAAACCAATCAAAACATATAAGCAGAAGAGGGGAGAGAGAGAGGGAAATCTCGACCATGGACTCATCAGCTTCTAAAGATGTAGTCTTAGGGATGTCCACCGACAAGGAATCAATGGTTGACCCTTTCTTGGTTGAGGCTCTCCAGAATCCTCGTCATCGTCTCACAAGTTTGTATTTTTTTTTATTATACTTGTTTTTGAGCCCAATTACTCGTGTTAATCTAGATCTGTTCTTAATGGGTTTGTTTTAGATTGTGGTTGTTGGTGAATATTTATGTATGTTTTTTGAATTTGGATTGAATTTTATTTTCTTATTCGCTTGTGTTGAATTGGGTTTAGGGTTTGGGGTCAGGGAATGCAGTATCTGATTTATGCATAGCTGCTTCAGGTAGGATCTTTATTTTTGGGCGGAATTATTATTTACTTATTTGGGTGCTCTTGAAATTGAATATAAAGATGGATGTATTTCTGATTTTAGGTCACTGGCATGTAGTAGATTGGGTTTTAGGGAATTAGAGTTTGGTTTTAGTGACTGAAAATTAGTGGGGGGTTTCATTTTGGTCAGAGTTTAGGTGGTTGAACGTTTTGGTTCTGTTATTGAATAGGAGAGATGCAATTTAGATATTTTCCAGAGGATCATTATCTAAATACTTAGCTTCAGATGCTGATTCCTAGGTTCTCTCCTAGTGGTTTTCATTTTATTTTTTGCTACTTCAATAAGAAATTGATTTTTTTTCTCTACTCTGTTGGCAGGAAGATTGGGTTTATAAAGTTAAGGGGCTGTTGCCATTTTCTAGTTTCGTGTTTTAACGATTAAGATTACGAGAGCAGTTCTTGAACTTGTTAACTCATTACAATGACAGATGAAGGATATTTATCATAAGTTTGTAGATTTATGTAGAAATTTTTGCATGTTTTATCCTGTTTTGAGTATTGTCTCTTTGCCTTGCCAGGATGTGTCCTACGGTTATGCATATTTTTTTCTCCCCTGAATTAATTTGGTTATCCCCTTTTTAATTATTGAGATGTGTTTTCTTACTTTCCAGTTTTGCGCATGGAATTTGATATCCAGAGGTTCTTCCAAAATGTTGATCAGCAGCTATTTGAGTTCCAACATTTTCCTACATCCTATCTTAGACTTGCAGCACACCGTGTTGCCCAACATTATGGTCTGCAAACTATGGTTCAGGATAGTGGCTTAGATGGTCAAGGAAATAGGATTTTGGTGAGGAAAACACCTGAAAGCAAATATCCAGCTGTTTGCTTATCTGAAATACCTGCAAAACGGTCTGAAAATGACAAATTGGAGCAGGTAAAAATTGTTATAAGGTCTAGGCCTAATAGAACATTGTCAGATGAAGCTAATAAAATTAAAAAAAATCCTGTGCGAAGTGTGGAAGAGAGAAAGGAGGAGTATGATAGGGCTCGGGCTCGCATCTTTAGTAGCCCAAGCAGTCCTGAATACTGTGGTACATTGCCACAGATTTCAACAGATGAGAAAACCTTAAGTTTGAGCAGGGTTGATAATGAAAGTTGCAGGAATTCTGGGGTTGATCCCGAAAAGAGTTTAAACATCAGGGAATCTAGTACTTCCTTCCCAGTTGCCATTTTCAGAGACAGGGAAAAGGACCGTATTGACCCAGATTATGATAGGAGTTACAACAGGTAAGGGATATTAATTCTCAGTGTTGTAGTATGGGGTAGTGATTTACTGAGATGGCCAATAACATGACAATTTTAATTTTGTTATGCATACTCAAAAATCTCATGTTAACCTTATGCCCTGGTTCTTTGTCAATTCTGAACAATTTCTATTTCCTTTGGATTGTTGCTTTGTATAGGGTTTAACTATTCTCACTAAAACTATGGTTTTACGTTTTTATCCCAAGGAACGAAATTTCAAACAGAGTAATAGATTTGGTCCCATTATTTCATTACCTTTTTGGTTTTGTCTAAATATTAAACGATGTAATTCTTTGTTTTATCTGAATTATTTTTGCAGGTACGTTAGGAATCTTCCAAGCAATCAGAGCTTTAGCGTGGCACCTTTCAATATGCAGGGGATGCAACCTACATTTGTGCACTATGATCCTGCATTCTCTCAGTTGGGTCAGATGCCAAGGACTCCTTCACCACTGAGCTATGGACCTCCTTCAAACCCAGCAATGAACCCTTTCTGTGCCTTGGGATTGAATCAGACATCAAGAGATGCTGCATGTGTGCAATGGTCAACTGCTGCTATGATGTATGCTCATTCATATGAGCAATTCAGACCTGCAGGTTTCCAGGTAGACATTAATTCCTTTTTTTTTCTCTGTTTGTGATTTAAGTCCTGTTACCTTGTCTGAAAATAAAAAGGAAGTTATTTCGGCATGCAAATAAGTGTTGCAGTGCAGACCAATTTGGTGTGTTGCTGTCTGTAGCACCACCAGAAATTGAGATTTTATTTATTTTTTATTTTTTTAATACAGGTTAGTTAGGAAATTGTTATTGCTAGAAAAAGAATTCCTAGATCTAGCACAATTAAAAGTTTAACTGAAGTATTTTACAATAAAATTGCTCTACCAGTCATTTTGCCACTAGTAGAGCCGCCCTTTAATAACCAGTATATTCTAATTATTTTTTCTTGAATTGGCTCAAAATTTGAGAAAATAATATATTTGTTTCTTTTGGAATTTGGAAATATTAGTATCTTCCAAGTCCCAACATACTCATAAAGCAGATTTACAGGGCCAAAGTAACATTATTTACCTTTTTTCGCCCTCTATTATAGACTTGAGATACCTTGAAAACTTACAATGTAGGCTGTGTTAAGTGTATTTTGCAATGTAGAAATTTGAAATCAGTGACACACCCACGTCTTGTATAACTTACATTGTGAATTTTCGCACTTGTCGAGGCTAGTTTTCCTTCTATTTTATTCTTTTGGGTCACAAACATTCTTCATGTTTTGATGCAAAATTCATCTAATTTTTTGAGTCTGATGGTAATTATAACAAAATTCAAATGTTTTTTTTGGGTAAATTACAAAGATTTTTAGGAAGTTTTGACTTTTAAGCAACTAATGCTCACTTTTTGCATGTATGTTTTTTCTTATATGCAGGCTCCATTTTGTCAGCAACCACTGAGCTTCGATTATTCTCAAAATCATTGAAATGGGATATTGGGGGGGGGGGGGGATTGTATAATTAGAGTTTACATTCAGACAGATATTTTTCTATATTTCAGTATTACATTAAAGACCAGTTTTATTATTGTATCAGATTAAATGTTACAACCTCTTATTCAAGCTCTAGTTTGTGACCTTCATTTGGACTGTTATGCTATGTCGTCAGTAGCAAATTTATATCATTCCTAGTCCTGTAGTTTTTTTTTTTTTTAAATTGGAAGTTGTAGTATTGTATCTTGAGTTTGATATTTTGGTTTCAATCAGAACGTGAATGAAAATGAATTAGACTGAGAATGATAGGGAATGAAAAACTTAATTTTTTTTTATGAGTTTACTCTTAAATTGTAATGAATCAAAATGAGAATTTTTTAAAAAAATGTGTTTTTAAAAGCAATAATGATAAGTATAAAATAAAATATTAGAGTTATTGATAATTTTTATTTCATAGGTGTAGTAGTTATAGTTATGATTATTAAAAACACCTTTAGATACCAATTGTATTGTAATGCTTTAGTATATATTTATTGAAGGCATTGTGAGGTATGATTTTGAATTGTGTGTAAATGTTATTTAAAAAAAACATATTTAGATGTAAAAGAATGGGGGACTTTCTTGGTAGCTAGCTTAAGACCCCAAAATAGCATGATTTTGAAACTCAAGTGGAATTGGCTACCAAATTTGCTAGTTTGATAATGTTTATGGTAACTCCCAAAGAAGTACCACGCTTCGAATCAACACCTTAATATTGTTTGATATAAACAATCGAACATCATAAATATATACAATTCTCAAGTAAAAAATTAGGAATCATACCGATTTTTAGCATCAAAATATATGGGAAGAGAGAGAGCTACTTTACAAATTATTTCTAGAGGTTACCAACTCCTTTGCATTTTTTTTTTGATTGAGCTATAACATTTTTTATATTATATAAATAAGTTTAACTACTATTTACGTAATGCCATGAAAAATTATTTAATTAGTTGACCTTGATCATAAATTATAAGGTATGAAGTCACATGGTATGAATGTTTATAAAAATAAATAGCCTTATATAATTTATTTGAATTATTATTTTTGCCAGCACCGAATTGATCAGAAAATCATTATATTCTGGCTCCAAACCCTAATCATAGGTATTTGGCAACAACAACCCAAAAAAAAAAATAAAAAAAAAAATAATTTACAAGTGGCAGTAAAAGTACTTTATATTCAAAAGATCTTGAAATCGAGCTTAATTTGTTATAACCAAAATTGTATTTGAAATTTGTAAAACTTTCATTCACAAATTCTCATGAATTAAATTATATTTTACTTTGACGAATATAAATCAGTAGTATTCTTTATATATATGACTCATTATATTCTTCAATTGCTATTTTTTTTTCCAATTTTTTAAGTAAAAATGTTCTGATATGAACATTTAGGATTAATTACGAAATGCTCCAATAAATTCAATTAATTAAACTAGCAGATAATTCTCAAAGTATTTAGTCTAAGTATAGAAAGCCAATAAAGAAGTAAATATAGAAAGCCAAATTTATTAGTCTAAGTAGTCGATTATACAAAGTAGCTTTGTAAATCTGGCTTTTCTTCTTTTTTTAGCTTGTTTCCTCAGCAGCAGCTTGCTTCCTCAGCAGCAGCTTGCTTCGTTCCAATGTTTAAAAATTAAAAGTACTTAAGCTGCAACCAACTTTAAATTTTTTTATTTTTTTTTAATGGACAGTTGTTACTTGTAAGTTGCTTAGAGATTAGATAGGAGCTTCTATATTAATTACTGTCCATATCAATTAATTAAAATAAATAAATATCTACATAATATCCAATTGCTTTGGTGTGATACAGGTTGTCTTCCACCTTCTTAATAAGTTTAAGAATTAAGTGCTTCTTGGAATCTCACAAATCAATGTCGGCTCAAAGACGAAATTGGCATGCAGCCCAACCTAAAACACGTGATGTCTGGTCTGCTTGTGTAGCTATCAAAGTTATTTTAATTTAATAATGGCATGCTATAAAAATTTTTTAAGATAAAAATTTAATTTTAAACTCTTTTACTTTTGCGTACATTTTTGTTTTTTACGTATTTAAAAATACGGAATATATATGCTGTTTTTTTTTTTGAAGTAAAAAACATATTTTTTTTAAAGAGATTAAAATTAAAATCATTTAAATAACGAATAAATTATTTTTCTTGTTTCCTTGCATTTAAAGTATAATAAATTATTTATTTATTTATTTATATATTTGTTCTTGTATATCATAATTTCTCACCCAAATCTTGAAACAGTGATCTGCCCAACACAACAAAGCAAAATTCTTTTCTACTAATGAGGGTTTGCTTATTTAAAAACAAACATTGTTGCTTTGCTTAAAAGAAGTTGTCTGGAGGCAAAAAGGGTTCAAATTCAACCAACCAGAAAATTACAAGTTTAGACAGTGTTTTATGAGTCCAGTTCATGACATCAACATGAAACAAACACATGAATAAAAATAAATGATCGAAAAATATCAATATATTTTATAACCAATAATAAGAAATAAAAGTGACATAATAAAAATTAGGATAGATGATGAATTGATTCCGTGTAATATCAGTGAAAATTATAATTCAATCATATATTGATAGTTTCATAATCATGTTCACGTTAACGTATGGTGTCACAATTGCCATCCCTAACTTCTAAAAGGAGCCTAGTGAAACTCAAGACGGTGAAGTTTCATTATAATGCAAAAACTAGAATTACAGATTTTAAGAGAACAAGATAAAATGTACTCCAAAAAATCTATGGAAACTTCACCGATTCAATAATGTCATGCTCAGTGCAATAGGAAGATGACTATGATACCACTCAAGGATTTAGCCACCTATAATAAAATATTAAAAATACATAAAGCATACGAAGAGTTAATAATCTTAATAGTCAATTGCTCATCAAAAGAAATTTGGGGTTGAATAATGACCATTCATCAATAAGCTTGACAATTTGGTATAGACAATGCATTTTTAATTTGTGTTGTTTATAAGAGAAGCAGCAAATTAGGGTATGTTCAAAAAACAGTTTTAGAACAAACACGAAGTAGAAACAAACCAACCCTAAATAAATAACCGAGTCAAGAATCTCACATTAGGCATGCCATCGATATCAACCCAGAAAGACTACTTCATACATTGTAAATAGGGGTGACTATTCAAGCTGCAAACCAGAAAACCAACAAAAACCAACATGATACAAATTATTTTTTTAACTAGAATTAACTACTAATTATTTAATACCTTTATAACTTATAAATGTATTGAATTTTCTTATCAGTATAAATAAATAACTTGTTTAAAATTAATTTTTTTTTCTTCATAATATTAACAAATGTATGAATTTGGGCCAAGTAATACGAACACAAACACAAATATTACAAACAAACATAATACAAACAAGCATAATCCCCACAAATTTCCACTGCTAATTGTTAATGCATGGTCACTACAATCTCAAGCATATTTCTATCTTATAATAAGTTCTATGTGTATAACCTGAAATAAAAGAACACCCATATCTGTAAAAACCGACAAGCATAAAACAAAGACTGATAGATGTCTAGAGCAAGCACACGACAAAAGGAGGGGCAGGCTCGTTCGACAATCCTTTCAAGTTATATGGAGCTATAACTCTTACTTATCAATCAGATTGTGAACTACTCAACTGCCAACCATACTTAATGGCCCATCAAAGAATGTATCATGTTGGTACTTAAAACTATAAATAAAGTCAATAACATTAATCGAAAATAGATACTTAAAATGTTAATGTAATATCAAGACAGGTCTAATGTACTAAGAAGATTTGTTATAGAGAACCCCTCACATGAAGGGGGTTATAATTTATATCTTCTACAAGAGTCACACAATGTACAACAAGGACAACTCATCTCTACATAACAGTAAAGTAAGGGACATAAGGCACATTTCTAAAACAGAAAATGTTCTAACCTGTAGCCTAGATACTTGCCAGCTTAGCCAGGACACATGAGACTCCATGTTTAGCTTGCCAGCTTTATTTATCCTCACCAGCAAGCTCAAGATTAGTTGATTTTGAAGCTTCAGCCATTCCTACCATTAACCATCAATCAGAAAACTAAAAACCCAGCCAATATCCGAAATAACCCGGGATTATTAACCTCAAAGAAACCCAAGTTATCTATGATCACGACATCATCAATGTTGCTGCTATAGAAGAGTTCAGACAATGATCCCCGTTGCTTGAGTAACATCATGGCCAAATTTCCACCACAAAATGCAGACTAGGACATATAGACTGCTACAACAATCTAATTACGCATGTAGAAGTCCACAAAACTAAAGGACACCCCAATGAACACTAATGAATCCTAATCACCCATATAGGATGGGGAATTGACGAGTTGTAGTCAACTCTGCAACCTACAATCCAAAGCTCACCACCAGTTACTACCAGAAAGATTACTTAAACACCAACTAAGTCAAAGACCACACCTAGTCCCTTAAACCAAACTCTAAAAGGTACCACAAGCCAACAATTTCAAATAGAAACCAACTTGAAATAAAAGCAACAACTTTTGACAAGAAAGCTACTCGATTGCCAAAATATCAATCTTCCCCTGTTGGAAAAAGTGTGAGAACCTTCCTTCCAGCATTTGCATTAGCAGACTCCAAGTCTTCTACATACCCTGGCACTGAATTATGCATCGTCGGTGCACCGATCCTATGAACAGGCTGTGACTGTCTAGCCAAAAAGGGATGCTCGAATTGCCCATTTGGCGGTGAACCGTAATGCCCCACCTGCCTGTGGTACTGACTCTGAAGCTGGGGATGTACCGCAACAGCTGCTGCCATTGGATGCTGGTGATGGTGGTGCTGCAGGGCACTCACGGGCACAAAAGGCAAGAAATGGTCCGAATTGGTTCGACCTGGATGCAAGAAATGGGGTGGCACTGGTGAGCTAGCAAACAAATGGTCAGTGGGATCAGCAGAAGAAGCTAATCCACCAGCACCCCCTCCAGCAACACCACTACCAGATATCCCCTGCATACGCTTCAGATAAAGCCTATACTTTTGCAAATGACTGGCAACATTCTCTCTAGTCAACCCATCAACACTCATCAGTTGCATTATGGTCTTGGGGACAGCATTCTTGATACCCAAATGAGCCACAGCATCCACAAAGCGCTTGTGGAGCTGAGGGGTCCAAACCAACCTAGGCCGTTTAAGGGTCCTTGCCGGCTCTTCCCCACCGGCCCCTGAACCCAAATCGGCAGAGTCAGCAAATTCAGAGGAGTTGGGTTGGGCAGAATTGGAAGAGGGAGGCAGAGGATTAGAGGGAGGAAGTGGTGGGTGTGGAGTTTGAGATGGGTTGGTGTTAGAAATGGTATTAGGGTGGTTTCTGATGTCAAAAGCTAAAGCGAGATCAGGGGTAATTAGGGTTTGGGAAAGAGGCATAAGTTCTTCAGGAGATGGGAGCTCTTCTTCCCATTTTGAGAACCAATTGGAGTCATCCTCTCTCATTGTTTCTCAAATCTGGGACTAACCCAATCTCTCTCTCTGATGTCCCTTCTCTTGTTCTTGGGGTCACTGGGTTTGGGATAGTCTCGAAAAAAAGAAGGTAAAAGATCTATCAGCCCACCAATAATTTATGGTATAATCCAACACAACAACAGTAATATAAAAAAAAAGCTAAAAAGATTATCACATAAGATAAACAAATGCCAAAAGCAGTGGTAGACTAACAGTGCTATAACAAAAATTATTGGATTTTTATAAACCAAAGTCTTTCTCTCTGTCTCTCAGACTAATTTGAATCTAAAGAGGAGAGAGAAGGTGATACTGAAGATTGTGATGATGGAGAAAAAGGAATTGGGACTTTAGAAAGAAGAAGAAGAAGAGGGTAATGGTGGTGATGACTAACGAGGATGAAATTGAAGGAGAGAGGTTCGAGGTGGATCTTGTTTTCTTGTTTTCAGCTTTTAATAAGGAAGTCCTATTGTTTGATGCTTTTGTTATGATTTTTATGGGCTTTTATTTTCTCTAATTTTTTTTTCCAGGATTTGGGGGTGTTATAATAGCGGTGAGTGTTTGTAAGATCAATAGATTCTTATTCTCTCCACGGCTTTTGACAGAGGGTGTTATACACGCTCCATTCTGTTTGGATATTGAGAATGTGTTGACCCAGTGGTGCTGGTTGGTCTATTTATGTTGTACGTAGACAAGAATAGGTCTATTTCGTTTGGTGTTATCTGGATTTCTTCTTGGTTTATGTAGGCAAGTATGATGAAGGCTATGCCCAATAGACTATTATGTTGTGGTAAAAGTATCAAGGTGGTGCTTTGAAATTTTTGATATGAAAACTGTGTATACACGCAGTATACTTTTTATTACATTCTTATTAAAAAAAAACACATATACAGTACATAAATAATTATAGATTTTAATATTATATTTATATCTACAAATCAATAAAAATTTAAGTACCACCAAAAACAAATAAAATTACTCTTTTTTATACACTCTCCTAATTTTACATGGAATTACACAATTTTTACATGTTAAATGCAATTAAATTTGTATACAAATATATTATAATATGTAATGTTTTAAAAAAAATTAAATTAATTTTTTTAAAAAATTATTATATAATATATCATAATTAATATAAATTTATCATATTCATATAAACTTATTTACTCTTAATAATTGTCTGTCTCAATTCTCAATACTCTTGAGTCAAAATGGTTCGCAAAGTATATTATTATATTTTTAAACATTATACACTTTTACTAATAAATAGAAATATCAATAAAATTCCATAGTTGTTTATGAGTCAACATATACAACTACCCAATTACATAGCTTGATGACGTGAAACTAGATCCACACAGCCGTGCCAATAATATTGAGGATGTAGGTTCAAATATTATTTAATAAATATATATTATTTATAAAGATAATGTTGGAACAATTCTTTTTAATTAAGTTTTATTATTTATTTATTTAATTAAATTATAAAATATATATTTTTATTTTCTTGGGGTTAGTGTTGCAAATAATATTATATTATAATGTTATTTTTTTTTATTAATTGATTAAAACGTTGGTTAAGATTTTTATGATTATTTTTTTTATAAAATAGTTTTTATAATATTTTTTTTTATTTTCATAATTTTTATTTAAATATTATTATCGTTTATTTTTAAAATAATTTAATATTAAATTTAAATTTAATCCACTCATATTTTAATAAATAATGATTAAAATAATATTATTTTAATTAACTTTTTTTAAATTAAAGATTAAAAATATATTTTATAATTTGTGAAATTAAACTATATAATCTTTAAAACGTGAATGCTTCTACTTTCACTCCCTTGTTTATAATTTGATTCACTACCAATAATGATTTCATAAGTTCTTTTTCCTTCTTCACCTAAACTAAATTCAATTTTTTTAATATAAAAATTAAATTAAATTTTGAATTAGAAAAAAAATTGTAATCAAGGATTTAAGGTGTTAGGGGTGAAACACGCGCGATATGTTGAGGGTAAGGAAGGGATTGATCAATTTAATAATTTTTTTAATTCTTATGGGTTTGTACGGGTAAAGAGTTTGGGATTAGGAAAGGATTATTAGATCATTAGAGATAATAAAAAAAAGTGGTATTTCTTTTTGGTTGGTGATGGGGTATCAACTCAGTTTTATTTATTTATTTATTATTTTTTCCTTTTTATTTATATATATTTGGAATCAATTGAGTTGGTTTTTGGCTTTTTTACAAGTTTAGATTATTATTATTATTACTTGATTTGACATGTTTTCTTTGGCTAGGAGGAATACCTTTATCTTTAATTAAACTCAAAAGGACTTTGAGCCAACTTGATTTGATTATAGTGATAATAAAATGAGTTTGACTTACTCGAATAACTTTATAATGGAAGGTTACATGTAAGAATACGTGCCAATAATATAAAGGAAAGCGTTAGGGATATTTTAAGTGAATTTTTTTAATTTATTATTATTATTTTTTGTTATAATTAAACATTTATGTTATTATCATTTTTTTTAATTAACCATTTCAAATATAATTGATCCAATAATGTCCTGTCACGTGAAAATATAAGAATATTTTATATATTTTTATTTATTAAAAAATTATTTCATATCTTACTTTTACCTTTTTATTTTATCATAACTCAAATTATAATATACATTTAAAACTCTTAATATCATTTCTCTCTCTCACACTAAAGTAAAATTTTTAACACTTTTTTTAATCCATTTCCTTCTAATAAAGAGATAGAATTTCGAGTTTTAAATGAATGTGGTGATTTAATCATGGTTAAAAAAAATAATAATATAAATATCAAAATTAATTTTTGCAGATAATAATCACAAATCTCGATATTATAATATAAGTCATTTTTTAATTGAATCGACACGATAAACATATATTATTAACTATAGTTATAAGCTAATAGCTATAAATAGAAATTAAAGCTTGTGTAAATTCCCTTTTAACATCACATCGATTTAGTCTCTCTAAGAGAAAAAAACAACAAAAGGAGAAGTAGCTTTCTTTAAAGTGATACCATATTGATCACTCATATCAAGCCTTTTTTGAGGCGTGACTCCCTTAGGTCATTGAATTAAATGAATGAATGGTAGAAGCCAACTTCAAACTAACCATTAAATCAGCTAGAGACAAACCAGGACAAATCCTTTTACCACCACCAAATGGTAAGTACTTAAAGTATCTAATCTACCTTTGTAATCAATATTAGACCGCAAAAATTTCTTTGGTACGTGAAAATCTCATTGGGTCGGCCCAATACTTTGGGTTTCTTCCAATGGACCAAGCATTTGCTAAAACATGGTTTCCTTTTTGAATTGTGTATCTGCTAACTTCAACATCATTTCTTGCAACATAAGGTAATAAAAGTGGTCCTGGAAGGTGGAGTCTTAGGGTTTTTTTTTTCACAATTTACTGACAAGTATGGGAGTTTATCAAAGTTTGATTCTTCAACTTGTCTTCCTTTTCCAATGACTTGATCAAGTTCTTGTTGTGCCTTTTTCAATAGTTTAGGATTGTGAAGTAGCTCTGCCATTTCCCATTCGGTTGTTGTACCGGCTGTGTCACTTCCCAAAACATGTAAATCCTGTATATTAGTACTTATTGGTTCATAGTGAGACTTTCATAAAAAGTATACTTAATGTTGATCAATATATTTGTTATCAATACTTGTTTGCATATAAAAAATTATGTCATTTAGTTCTTTTTTGAATATAATGAACATTAGAAATGCTAGCAACGTGACATGTTAGGCATACGAGACCTTAATTGCTATCACTAACTTGGTGAGTTTAATAGAGATGCTAAAGTGTTGCAATGAGAAGTTTTGTGAACAGTAAATAACCTGTGAACTAGATCAAAAATGTAAGCATTTTATTTTCTATTGCACAAATTTGTACCTAGTCACCTCAATGTTCCTTCATCACATGCAAAGAAACAAAATTAAAGTATAAAATGGGAATTAATAATGTGAAGAAAAAAAATTATGATGTTTTAATTAAGAGAAAAATATCAAAAAAATCTTTTAAATTAAATTATTTGTGTCATTTTATCTTTTAACTTATAAGTAATTTCATTTAATTATTTAGTTGTTAAAAAAAGGATCAATTAAGAAAAAATTACATTGTTTTAATGTTTTTATATTAAAATATTATTTTAAAAATAATATTTTTAATAAAAAAATCATTAAAATTATATGTTTTATCTTTAATTTATCCTCTCTTTTTTTAAAGTAATTCAATTAATTTCCATCACTTTTAATCTAAAGAATCAAATGGCACTAACAATTTAACATAACAGAAGTCTACGATTATACTCTTTTTGATTTGTTACTTTAAATTTGTGACTTGAATAGTAAAATACTTAAAAAAGATTAAGAAAATAATTAAATAAATTAATACAAACATGATTTGACTTAACACACTATTTTTAATAAAATAATATATACATTAATACACACTATTTTGACATAGCATTTTCATGAATTCTATTGAAAAATGTAACATTTTATTATGTGTGATATTTTAAATCATAAAACCTTGAAAAGAAAAAAAAAGAACTAACCGAATTATGTAACGACACCAAGATCATCATGGGATTTGATAGTTGTAAGACTAAAGCTATCATCCTTCAACTCACATTGATCAAGAAGTACATCCAAGAAATCACCATACCTCTTCATGTTATCAATTTCTCTCTCTTTCAATCTCTTTCCAATAATATCATTAAATATCTGATGCATTTTCAAATACGACACCAACATGTCGTATAATTCCTTGCAAATCAAAACTCTTTAAAATTTGGAAAATAGTATGACAAATTTGGCCTCCCAACATCTTCCATAATCCTACGCACAAATTATTTAAGCTCTCGAGCTTTTCAAATTCAGGGTCTACAATATCAACATAATATATAGTATTTGATATCAAATTCAAAGTCATTGCAAAAAGTCAACAAACCCTGTATGAGTCGCCATATTGTTTTTCAATGTCTTTGATAAGTTGTTGCACTCATTTGTGACGTAAGTGGCTGAGAGAGTACAATCGTCGAGTAGTGAATAACTTTGCTCGACAGATCCTATGGCACAATCTTCACAGGTGATTGGTGGGAATCCAAGCAAGGGTTCCTTCAATGTAAGGTTGGCAAGCCATTGAGTCAGAAATTGGTCGGGTTGATAAGTTTTGGTCTAAGGTTTGAATGATTTTACGAGGAAGAGATTATTATTGTTGTGATTGAACTGAGTATAAGGGATATGAGAGAGCCATAGACTTTGGCAGTTTCTGAGAATGACACGAGTGGTTTAGGACAAGTTGTAGAATGTTAAGTATTCTTGTCCCATGTCGATGACGGATAAGGTAATAAAATTGATTATAAACCTGAATAACCTTTAACTTAATAAGATCTTATTAGGTTGAGTTAGAACTTAGTTTCTAATATGGTATCAGAACTATGCTCTTAGTCTCTATGTGTTTGGATCCTAGGCTCTATCATAGTTTCATTGTGGTGCTTATGTTCATCTCTGTCTGTCATGTGAAATAGGGCTGTTAAGTATCCTTATCCCACTTCGACTAAAAGCAAGACACTTATAAATCTGAACAAATTTTAATTTAATTAGATCTTATTGTACTAAATTAAACTTAAGTTTTTAACAGAAAAGATTGCTTAGAATTGATAATGGTTTTGGACATGGTGGGAGGCTTTTTGGTAATTTTGGTTTTTGAAGAGAGATTTGACGATGATTATAAAGAAAAATAATAATATAGATGTAGAGAGAAGATCCATAATTATTATGTGCTTGCAATCATTATGTTCTATATTGTTTAGTATATAGGGAAGGGTCCTCTTATTCTATATTTATAATATATGAAAATTTTAATTTATTATTTTTGTTTTAATTGATTATTTTTATAATTTAAATATTTTTCAATGATTTTTTTTATTTTAATCAAAATATTTAAATCTTCTATATGATAAGTAAAATTATAACTTTATTATCTCAACATTTTCCATAATATATTAAATAATATTCCTTTTTATTAAAAAGTTTTTAAGTAACGTAAATAGCATATTTAATAACTATAGTTTTATTAAAATCAATTATAGCTATTGTAAGTGTTATAAATACACACATTTGTAATATGCAGGTTGGAAGTGTTAGGGCAAATTTTACTTCAAATAATTTTGAAAACACACTATAATTTGGGGTTTCAAAGTCAAGAATTTTTTCCGTATTCTAGGATAAAAATATATATAAAACGGATTATATTATCTAATCTCATATTGTATTTTTATTGTTTCATTTAAACTAATTTATTATAAATGAGATATTTAAATTAGTATCATTACAATCACATTTAAGATAAAATTAATTAAGATAAAATAAATAAATTTATAAAATAAATAAGTTATTATATCATGAGTATTTTACAACCTAATTTAATAACAAACAACTACTAGGAAATAATAATAATATATATATTAAGTTTTTCATGTAGAGTTAAGGTTATTGTTTCATTTAAACTAATTTATTATAAATGAGATATTTAAATTAGTATCATTATTACATTTAAGATAAAATTAATTAAGATAAAATAAATAAGTTATTATATATCATGAGTATTTACAGCCTAATTTAATAAAAAAAACAAATAGGAAGTAATAATAATATATATTAAAGGTTATTTCAAAAGAAAAAAAATTGAAAAATAAAAAAATAAAAAAATCGATGTTACATTGTGAAATGACTTAATTAGGTCAACTGTTCATCGCCCACTTATGACATTTGCACGGTGTCATGACGAATTTTGAAGGAGTTACCACAATTTATTTAATAAGATTTTATGTTAAATTTGATGATAAATAAAATTATATTTATATTGATGGATGAATATAAAATATTTATAAAATATAAAAGGTATTATATATTAATGATAGTTTTAATTCTCTCTGTTCTGAAAAAGAAAAAAAAAACATATATATCATCATTATATACTCAAGTGGTTTTATGAAATCATTACTTCATTATATTAGTTTTTATTTGGTACAAAAAAAGAAGTTAATTAATAGATATTCTATATATTTTTAACTACATCAAAAAATGAGTTTTTTATTGTTAAATTATTCGGTAAATCATTATACTTACCTTTTTGATTTACCAGTCCTACGAATATTTAATGATTTGAATCATAATGTCAGACCTTTTTTGTAAATTTAACATTATTTGTGTACTATTTTTACAATTATTGTGTACGTGTTCATATGTTTTACGAATTAAATAGAGTTCCATAATTGTAGTGGACGTGGTTCTTCTAGAACTTACAAGAATATTGTTTTTACGAATTTGTATCTCCATAATAACAAAATATTCTAAAATTACAGTATCGAAATAATGATAAAAATTAAAATTTATAAAATTATTGAGGTAAAATTAAAAAATAATTTTTTTAAATAAAATAAAATAAGAAAAAATTAATAAAATGATACAAAAATATTTCTAAGCGATACGAAATCATTCTGTTCCAAACAGACAAATCTTGGAATTATTTTTATTATTGTAAACTATATACTTAGCTAAATGTAATTAATATAATAACAAAAATGAGCATTGTTTCTAAATAAATTAGTTTTGTTATTACAAAAATCTAGTTTTTGCTCCATCGCAGAATTCTTGGCATTATTATATATTATGGAATTAGCATTAATGAACTTCGTTACATTTAGCGTTTGTTTGTGACCCAAAATAAAATAAAAGAAATGTAACATAATTTTGTGCTAAACTATTATTATTAGAAATAATCAACTTAACTATTGGAAAGAAAAAAAAAAGAATTAGTCAGAGAAGATAAAAAAAAAAAACAGAAGAGAGATTTGCCAATTCAACGTTAAGAGTAGTAAATGAAATAATCCATCATTATGCAGCAACCAAGCCATCAGGCAACAAGAAAGTCTTGGCTGGTGGAAGCAAAGCAACACCTCCTTTCTCAGAAGCAGAGTACTTCTTGAACACAGCCTGAAGCTTGCTTTTCACAGCTACTGAGTGATAGCTCACCAGCAATTTAGCACAGTCTCTGTTTCCACAGCAAACAAAAGATAGAGAGAGATTGTTATACATATACATATACACATGCCATGATAACTCAGAAGATAGATTCTTACATGAGTTGGGATTCTGAAAAACCAGTGTGAAGCTTCAAAGTCTCATTCCAAGATGGAGTCTTATTTAAAGTACAACGAGCTGCATAGACTGCTGAGGCAGCAATCATTGAAGGGCAATATATTATAGTTTCATAGTGCATTAAACCCAACTCAGCCAGAAAGTATACCATATTTTCTACCTGCACACAAACAACCAAAAGAGAATCTGTTAAAAAAATTAATCTATGTAGGATCGTGCCAATTACACAAACAATTCACATTAGGTTTTTTGAAGCTACAAAAAGATTCCGTAGGTTTGAAAAATAATAACTAGTCCCTTTCTTGTATGTATTTCTTAATTATTCAATGAAAAGGATGTCAAAATAAAAGTTATGAAATTCAAAGGAGGTTTGAAAAACAATAACTAGACCCTTTCTAGTATCTTAATTATTCAATGAAAAGGACGTCATAAT
This sequence comes from Hippophae rhamnoides, assembly GCA_033030585.1. Classification (NCBI taxonomy): domain Eukaryota; kingdom Viridiplantae; phylum Streptophyta; class Magnoliopsida; order Rosales; family Elaeagnaceae; genus Hippophae; species Hippophae rhamnoides. The sequence continues at coordinate 2,803,694 of CM065436.1, read as the reverse complement.
AAAAGTTACGAAATTTAAAGGAGGTAATTGTATATTTTTAAAACTTTGAAGGATGTTTTTGCTGTTTTAAGGGGTTTCTGTAGTGAATTTCTCATATTTTACTATATAGACATGAGATATTTGGATTACTGACTTGCTGATCAGGAATAGATGCCTTTATAAAACGAACAAGGAATACATAAGGTGTAGGAACAGTCAAAGTCCATTCCAATCTTCCCAAAATCGTTTTCTCCATTATTAAGATCTGTTGATTAGTGTAAGCTCTATCTGAAAGGCATACAAAGTCATTCACCTACATAACATGAACAAACAAACTTCAGAACCCAAATTATAGAATTAAGAATTAGTGCAAGAAAAAGAAAAAGAAAAAGAAAAGAACTGAGACATGTAATTTACCTCAGGAGCCCAAATTTCTTCATATTTTGAGGCTACTAACATAGCACTCATACCAACTAATTGTAGTTCTCTTCTTGGAACAGTCTTCACTGCAAGGAATCGATCGATTATGTTGATAGTTAGATAGAAAGTTTCAGGAGAAAGTTCAAATTTCCTATGAACTTCTATCAACCAATCCACCAATATAGCTCTCATGTTTTCATTTATCTCAGGTTGTAAATCAATATAATCACGAGGCCTGCTCTCATTCTGCATCAAACAATGTATAAATTCAGATTATTTAACTTATAAAAACAAAACAAAACAAAAAAAAAGGAAAAAATAGTATAGTAGTATAGTTAGATTTAAAGATACCTCAACTAGCTTATAGAATTTGTACATGTCTTCTATGTATTCAACAGCAGCCAATTCATTGTCAGCATCTGATTCATCAATATCAACAATCTTCTCTTTGGGTCTGTTTGTCAAACCATAAGCAGCCTATACCAAATGGAAAAACACTTCAATTAAACCACTCCATACCACTTCATAAATATAACGGTTTGTTTTAATGAAATTTAGTCAATGACGATGAGATCCTATCCACCTAGGTGTTTTTGGTGCCCCCACTAGTTTTGCTCATATCAAATAAAAATCAGAGGATTACAAAAAAGTGCCCTCATAATATTATGTATCTATAAATTGATAGGTGAAAAAGAGAAAAAAATGCTATCTATCACAAATTTATGATCATCAAATGAGGTGTCAAAGATGGACAAAAAAATGAGGTGTCAAAATTGGGCACCTTCTAAGTCACCGCCAATCACAACATCATCTCATTTGTGAGATCATAAAATAAAAATGCTACCTTGCTTCTAGCAGTAAGAACCGAAGTAAGAGTTGGTGCTTTCTTCTTTGCTTCTCCATCTTTCTTGTTAACAAAAAGAGGCTTTTTCTTGTTCTCTTCTTCAGTATCATCAGGGCTTATCTCAATTACTTCTTCAGGCTTAGGCTTAGCAATAGCTTTCTTCTGAGCAGCCTTGGGTACCCCTACTTTCTTAACTGCCCCAACTCCATCACGTACAGGAGGAACTTTATTCACATTGACACATACTTGTTTCTTCTAATTCATAAAAACCCAGAAGGAAAAAATTAGAATACAACAAGTTATGGACTTATTATGATCAATGAAACCAAAACTTAATCAAAGAAATTAGATTTATTTGAACCTTATTGTTCTCTGCTGCTGCTTGAGCTTGTGCATTAGCAAGTAGTTGTGCACAGAAACTTCTATATGGGAAAATAAAATGAGAAAATAAGGAAGAAAGAAAGAAACAAAACAAGACATTGAAATATATAAGCAAAAACAAGAACCCAAGAGAGATGAGATCATAGACCTTGTTATGGGACGATTAGGCTTTGAGTCAATTCCTCGAACAGTTGCTAGGTTTCCAATATCACCCAGTGCCCTTCTGTTTCTGCCTTCGTCCACAGCATTCTTCTTCTGAAGAACCTTTGCTTCTCCACCAATAACTGCCTCACCTGAAAATACCCATCAAAATTAACTAAAAAGTCAAATATCTATAAAATTCATTAAAATTTCCTTTGTTATCCCAAAAGATAGAAACGTAGAACAATACAGTCTGATCTTTTTCAACATCCCAACATTGTATACAAAAAAAAAATGATTATGAAATTTCCAGTAATTACGAAAAGAAAACCAACTCTGTCACATAATCCCCAAATTTTCCATAAAAGGTTATGACTTTCAAGTAAAAAGGCAGCAATTAAAAAATGGGTGTTTTCTATTTCAAGATTGAACAGAGACATTTGGAACAACACGGTAGATGTAAATTACCCAGAACTATACTAATCTATTCAAGAACCCAACATTGTACTTAAAAAAATGATTATGAACCTGAAGAGTGTAACAGACCATACAATAATTAGTCCTCCCAAATCTTTCCATAAAGAATATTACTTTTTAGCAACAAGCCAACAATTAACAAATGGGTATGTGCTATTTCAAGATTGAACAAAGAAATTTGGAAGAACACGTCAGTTGTAAACTACCCAGAAATAGGACTAATCTAATTAAAAAGATAACAATCTCAAAATCAAATAGAAGCCTATATAATACCTCTGGCTTGTTGTGGAACTACTGCTCTTGAAGCCATAATCGATCACGAAATAACACAAAAAACTAATTGGTAAATCCAAAGGGCGACTATTTTTTAGTTTCTCTCTCTCTATCGATCTCGATCACTCCCTCAGTCCCTTTGAATCGATCCCTCACTCCCTTCTTCTCCTGCTCTCTTGCTGTCTGAAACTCTCCTTTGATGCCAAGAATAATAATGGATTGATAGAACCCATTTCCTTTTGAAGTAGTGGAGCCAGCGCTTCACTCCAACGGTCATATCGTTTTTTTGATTATCGACCATTGGATCTTGTTACAATCCAACGGCGCACAATCTTTACTGATAAAGTATGGGCTTATAGCCGTTGTGGTTCAAAAGTTACCGTTTTTAGTTTCTGTTAAAATATATAATTTTTTTGGCGTGGAGAAATTAATCACAGGCCGTCTCATGGAATGTTTTATGCAACGATATCGCTATTTGACACGTATACAAAGGTGACATTTACTATTTGGAATCCTTCGGTGAATAGCTTAGAGTTTGGGAGAAGATAATTGTTTTATATACTTATCATATTTTATACAAAAGTGAAAAAAAATTAAAATTATTTAATCACATAAAATATTATAATTATTTGAATTTAAATTTGTATATTTTAAGAATATCTAAATACGATGTACTATAGTTCTATTTGTTTTATATACGTAATAAAATCATAATATATCGAAAAAAATCTATACAAATAGATATGTTTAAAATGTAAGAAAATAAATTCAAACAACTATGCTAAATGTTAAGTGGTATTGTTATACACGAGTGGTGCTTGGTTCGTATTTCGTATTTTGGACTATCCCTTCCCATTCGAACCGCATATGCAATAGGTGTCCTCTTACAACTCTTTTATTTTAAAAAAAAAAAAAATCATCCTTGTGGAACATAGTGTATTTCTGTCTTTTAAAACAAAAATATTTTTTTAATGGAAATATACATTAAAATAAATAAATAATAATAATATTACTAACATTAATTTTATTATTCACAATAAAAATATATAATCTGTTCATTTATTTATTATTAGATAAATTTATTGTTAATAAATTATTTTTTTAATAATAATAGTTTTATTTATGATAATATTGTTACCCATAAAAAGCTAAAATAAACACAACTTTAATCCAGCCAATTTTAGAGTTTTTAAGATTTTGGCTATTTAATGATACGAAAAAAAAAACGAATATACCAGATAACATATTTTCCTTTTTTACCCTCAGAATTTCGTTTATCTCATTACTATATGTTTTATTTCTTTTTTTTTTATCGGTAATCAAAATTGAGTAAATTGTAATTCAGTTTTTTGGCAATAAAATTGTAATTCAATTTCTGCTGAAACAGAATACATAATATCTATACTTAAAAAAAATGATAAATGAACAGAATTGTGCACAGTCTATTTATTGCATGTAATGGTACATTATAATTTTACAATTTATCAATTTCATGTATCTATATAATATACTAGATATTCTTTACAATAGATAAAGAAGATAATATTGTAAAATAATAATAATAATAATAATAATATATCAGGTCTCACACTTACATTGATAAATAAAAGATACACTATGTATTGATATCTAATATCAAAAATAATAAAAATAACTTATTTATTAATTAAAATTTGCAGTTTAAAAAAATAAAAACATTATTGATAATATAATATTTTTTTTTATTTAAAATATGTATTTTAATTAATAATCTTCTTTTTGTCTATCTTATTCTTCGACAAAATATAATATTTATATCAATCTGAAACTATACGTTAATATAAGTGAAAGATAGGTAAAAGAAAATTAAATACAAACTAACATTGATTTTTATCCAATTTAAGATATATTCGAAGTTTATGCATGTGAATTGACACGTGATAAAATGAGTTCAATTTAACCCATCATTTTTATAAAAAAAATTATATTAGAAGTGAATACAAAATAAACAAATTATTATTAATAAGAAACTTGGTATATATTATTTAATCGTATTTTACTATTTATTATTCTTAAAATGATAATAAGATATAAATATTGGATGATTAGTCAAGTACTTAAAGATAGGTAGTAATGGATTCATATTTTAAACTTATTTTAATCGTATTTTACTATTTATTATTCTTAACTTTTTAGAACACCGTTTAGCTCTAAGAAGTCATTAATATTGCAAAGTAAATGGTTAATTTTTTATACCCTTCATTAATTGGGTATGTATATAGTACCCTGGTATTGGGCTTTCTTTAGGTAGTAATGCCTATCTTCAAAACAACAATAATAATAATAATAATAATAATAATAATAATAATAATAATAATAATAATAATAATAATAATAATAATAATAATAATAATAATAATAATAATAATAATGATGATGATGATGATGATGATGATTAATTTGCCTACATGGTTGTAGCACAATGACTTATGAAACGTGTAAATGTAAAGTTAGGGTTTTGGATCCAAGCATGTGGGAATTGTGAAATATTATTTCAAGTATTTATAATATTTGTATTTACAGATACATTAATCTACCCAAAAGAGTAAGCAAAATATATTTAATAGAGAAATAAATTTTAAACTTATTAACAAATATATAAATCTTAATTATATAGTACAAACAAGGGATTGGGTCATGAAAGAAACTTGGAAGATCTCATGGGTGAAAATATTTCAAAATTAGCAGCTTGCTGTTTATGTTCATCAACAGCATCAGTATTACCAAACTTCTTTTGGGATTCTTCATTTCTCATCTCCTCTTTATGGCTATTATCAACTACATGCATTGCAACATAAGAATTAGAACAATAATTACTATTACTGGATGATGATGTATTGCCTGTAAGTCGCTGAACAAGTTGCATAAACTCTTGAGGTTGCACATGAATAACCTTTGGTGATCTTTCATGTATAATAACAGGACCATTACTACTTTTTTGTTGAGTACTCGATTTCTTAATCTTCATTGAATTTCGACTTATTATTAGATCACTAGGTTTTGGACCTTCTAAGCTTGTCGACAATCTACTTGTGAACATCATTTTTGTATGTGATTGTTCATGAATTATAAATTTAAAGGGAAACTCATGAAAAGATATTTATTTCTTCTTTGAAATTCTTCTTGTATTTATATTTGGGTTATTTGGTTGGAAAGAGAAAATTATGAAGTGATTTCATGATTTCATCCATTGAATTAGTCTTTTATTAGATAAATTATTTGATCGTGAGTAAGTAGACATTGCCGGCGTTTGTCTTTTTCTTTTTTCAGAACCTAAAGAAATTATTATTTTTTTAAATAAAATATGAATATAGTTGAATATTAATTAATTGGAATTTATGTGGATGGTTAAAGTCAGAGTCAAAGTCGAATTTACATCCTGTAAATCTTTCTCTCTTTCTTTTTTTTTTAAATAAAAAACTATAATAAATAATATTAAATTTTGATCAATTAATTAAACTCATTTAATATTAACATTTTATCGATTATATATTATCCGGATATTAATATTTTAGGTTTTTGATGCGTTGATTTTATGCTGTTTTTCTAAATTGTTTTTAGGTGAAAATTTCAGCACACCATGAGATGGACTTTGAACTATTTATTAAGATTAGAAAGTTAGTTTAGTTTCCTTTTAAGAAGGGTTTTGTTTTTGTAGAAACGTCTCAAAATTAATATGGCTTTTGGATTCTTGCCATTCAAAAGAGGCAAGAAAGGAAGAAAGTTCAAAAAGTAATTGCATTAGCTTATGTTTGACATTTCAAGACTATGTCACAGTTTTGGCTGCACGTTCATGTTAATTTCTTCATTCATGGACAATTTAAAAATTTTGTAACCTACTAACAATCTTTTTTTTTTTTTTTAGTATTGTTATTGATCCCCAATGGAACGGAAAACCAACAAGTAGTGTAGAGTATTTATTAAATAAGAAAATAAGTTTGTAGCAAAAAATAATAATAATAATAATAATAATTGTAAAATGAGAGAACAAAATCAACTTAATATGTAAGGATAAGAACATATATTTACGTGATAATATATATTTCCTGAGAGAGAAATATAATATCTCAATTGATTGATATTGGACTAACGTTGCATTGATTGTTGGATTGGTATAAGATAGATTAATCGACATCATATTGAATTGAATGTAGGGATTTTATTTTTTTTAATAATTAATTCATTGTTGATTTATTCTTCTTTATTTTTTTTTTGTACTCCATGTTATATCATCGGATAAGTTTACATAAAAATCAATTATATTATGTCATTTATATTGTTTAATCTTTTAAATTAAAAAAATATGTCATTTAAATTTTTAATTAAAAATAAATTATATTATTTTAATGATTTATTAATTAAGATATTATTATTTTATATCAAATTATTAAAACACGATTTAAATATAAGTATTTAACAATAATAAAAATAAAAATTTTAATATAAAATAATTAAGAAAAAATAAACAATAATAAAAACTAAACAAAAAATTATTTAAATATATATATATATTTTTAATTTTAAAAACAAATATTTTATAATTTTTTCTTACTAATTATAATTTTATCATTATTATATATTAATGTTTTAATGATATTTAATTATTTGATAAAAAATAATAATATTTTAATAAAAAAATATTTAAAATAAGATAATTTATCTTTAATTGATCTCTTTTCACGTTACTAACGAATTAAATAAAATTATTTTTAATATAAAGAATTAAAAAACATAATTAATCTAATCTCGTATACTTGTGAAATTTTTCTCTATATTATTACCAAGCAACTATTTAGTTTCCAAGTTAATTATTCATAATAAAAAAATAATAGTTAAATTAAACAACAAAAGGGCCCGATACCTTCGGTTTATTTAAAGATAGTCCCATCGTTAGAATAGTTTTTATTAATACTTTAGCAATATTTCAATTTTTAAAAACATTAAAGTATTAAATTATTTCATAAAAGTGTCAATTGTTATAACGTGTTAAAGAATTATTAATTATCCTACTTAATTATAACAAATAATATTAACGATTTATCAATAAATTAAGTATAATATATAGATGAATTTTGGGTATTTAGAACCAATCCAACCCCAAGGAAAATTGGTTCGTTGAAATTAAAATCCAGACTAATTCCAACACTAGGGCTAAATTGGTTTGACGGGATTGCAACTAGGTATTTTATTATAAAAATAATTATACTACTAACACACTTATAACTAAGATTTAAATTCCTAATATTCTATATACTAAAATAAAATCCATACCATTAAACCACAACTCCTTCACACAACTAGGTATTTCTTGAACCACCCTAATGTCAACTTGTAGCTATTTTCATTTTGGTTAAGAAAAATGCCAAATATCTAAACTCGCTCTTGGTATCCTCTATCTTAAATCCTATTTTTAATCTATCTTATAATGATTTGTTATTTTAAATATTAGTCTTAATGTAAAATTCCTAACAAATTAGTGGTTCTTTTTTAGTGCATGATCTAACCACTTATACCTACGTGGGGTTTTGCATCAATAGCTTGTCATTCTTCTACCAAGTTTCTAAAAATAAAATAAAATTAATCCTTTACAAAGAAAATTTCATAGATAAAGGAACCACTTTGCATCTCATTTTTCAAATTCTACAAAAGGAACAGCTCGGTACACAAAATCAGCCACAAAGAACCAATTAAATATAACTCAGAAAACTCACAATTACAACAGATCAGTAGGCAAACAAAAAACAATGCCTAAAACAATACAACCAAATTAGCAAAAACTCAAATCAATATAACACATTTTCTTTCACCATACCATACACACACATAAAAAAAAATTATTCAGTACAATAAGACCTCTTCTTACTCCGCCCGTTTAAAAAATACACGAGTCAGTTAGGTTTACTTCTATACTTGATCATCCGGTCCAGCAAGCGTAACCTGTCATTAGAAAGATCGGTAGACCAAATAAACCTTGCATATTTTAGAGCAAAGAGCAATGTGTACCAAGTGCAAAAAGATACTTACATTGCTATCTAGGGCATATTTCCTAGCAAGCATGATGGCTGCATTTCTATCTCGTTCTGATTCGAAAGTCAAAACGAATGAGAAACCCTTCCTTGTTTGCCAAAACAATGCCTTCTCTGCAGTAACAGTGTCTCTTCTAAAGCCACATAGCTATAGTCAGAAGAGAGTCAATGTAACAATCAGTTATTTATTATCCCATAATGCACAACATATTCAATAGGAAGATATCTGAAACCAGATTTGTTAGTCACACTCTACTATTATGGTCTACCATTGCCAAATTATCGAATAAGCAGTTTGAAGAACCAAGAAGCTAAAATCAAGGGACAAAGTTGATTTTGTACATTATTTCATCAGTCTATCTCCCAAGATTCATTACCAAAATATGACAATAGTATAACATACCTGCATTGATGAGGAATATATTTCTCTAGCCTTTGTAATCCATCCCCTACAAAGCTTCATCCTTGTCTTTCCCACATGAAACACATGAGCAGAATGCGAAGAATAATCTTTCCCACTCATTTGTGAAATAATCACCTACAACATAGCATATGTCAAAATCATACAAGAATTAACCTTGTTAGTAAGTGCGACAGTACACTTCTTTTTCTTTATTTTTGGGTCAAAATTATATGATGCTAGCATGAGAGGAAAACCAATAAACGCATACCAGTTTGGCATTATTACATGGGAAAACAAAAAGGTTGTGACTTCTAGGCAAATGTGGCATGCATTGATTGGTTTGTGTGAAAAAATGCGTTCAATTTTGTTTGCAATTAGCATTCCTCAACATGCATACAAAGACAAATCCTTCTTATGAGATAAATAGATAACTAATTGTATATTACTTATACATATGGCAATTGTTGTTTATCTTTCATTGAATTATCAAGACCTATGGATTAAATAAGCAAATATAGTAGCAAGAAACTTACATTGAATTCAGCATTAGATTTTCTCAAAAGCGTATCAACATAGCTTCTGTATTCCGCAGCTGTTAAAAGTAAGAGATTCGGCTTTTCATTCAATTATAAGCATTACAATAAGGCAAAAGCCTAGATATGAAACTTGAGAAAACTAACCAGCATCTAAGGGTCCAGTAGTCATCACAGTGTCTTTTAGGCCATTGAAAATTATTTCTGCTTGTAAGATTCGTCCAACATCTAAGGGTTCTGGAGCGTAAACCGATGTATTGGCACCTACCATATAAAATCTAGCCAATTAATTCATAAGCATGAAAATAAAGATGAAATGTACGAATCTAATTAGAATAGGTAATATAACAGAAAAAAGATTGAGGGTCTGTTTGTTTTTGCTTTTGAGCACTTCTGACAAGAAGAAAAGGTTTTTGAACGAATTGGTGAAATATGCTGCAAATATTATAATGGTGATCAAGATAATACCTGCAATAACTTCATTTCTGCTGCATTCTGTTGATACACGGTACCACTGAATCAAACATTTTGAAAGTTGTGGAGCTCGTTCTGAACGAGGCTGGACACGTAGACGTGAACCTAGTGTTTCGGAACCATCTAATGTATATAAACTGGATTTGTTCTCTTCAGCCATCTTGCTTATTTCTAGCTGATAAGAATAAGAGACTATCAAAATAATATTTCTTACAGTACTAACTTTAATTTTAAGCTTAAAAGGGAAGATCTTTGGATATGATATGCACGCACCTCTTTCTGAAGCTTCACCGAAACCATAAATTTTTCTCGTATTTGAATTCGTAGTGCACGCAGCTCATGTTCCATCTCCATCACCTTCAAATATGTAATATGTCATCATATTAAAACAAAAACAAAAAGAATCGAAAACAAAAATGACAAATTTGAAATGCCTAACTATACTGAAACAAGATGACAAAATATGCCTAAAATTAAAGAGCAGAGAGTTTGCACCTTGATTGGCTGATGCAATAATCTAATCCTTCTAGCCTCTTGAACCTCCTCTAACAATTCCTCGACATCCTTACATCACAAATTGTCAAACTCAACATCAAAATTTATGGCTACATGTAACATAGTGCAAAGATAAATAAATCATGGAAAATTATAAGGATTGTGAGGATGTGGATGGCCCAATCATCAATGTTACAAGACACAAGTAGAGAATAACTTTGCTTCTATTTCGGTACATGACTATAGGTATCTGTGAGGAAGAAGAAGCGGGAACTAATATAAACCTGTTTGTTTGAAGCATAGGAACTTTTTTCTTGCTCATCAAGTGCCTCTCCAATTCTCTGCACTACTGCTCTTGCACTCTCAATTTCAGCACAAGCAAAAGATTTTTCTTGGTTAACCAACTTTTTAGCATCTTCAGAAGCCTATGAATAATAGATAATGGTCAGTTTTGGAAAAATACTAGTTTTGGACCCGTGCTTAGAGGATCAAATCTAATAAAAAAAATTAAATAATCAAAGTGTATAATTGGTAAAAGTTAGCAACTATAAGTGTTGTTTAGCCCATAAATGTATGACCATGATGACAATTTTGAAATAAATAATTATTGTTAATAACATAAATTTGTGTGTAAATTTTATTAGATTAAAAATTTGTAATTTTAAAATAATTGTCAAAGAAAGTATAAAATGTCAAAAAAAAAGACTTTCAAACAAAAATCAATTCCCACTTTTATATAAAGGTAAAGAAATATGAAATAATTTCGTTTTTAAAAAGATAAGTTCCAAATCTTGTTAAAAAAATAAAATTTAATAGTATAATATTCAAAGAAAATAAAACGATTTAAAAAATCAATTCTCAATTCTATAAAATAATATAGAATCAAATAGTTTTTTTCTTTTCTTTTTTTAACAATTGTCAAATCTTGTAGAAAAAAATAACTTATACAGGAGGGAGAGAAAAAAAATGAAGTAAAATAAAAATGTTGAATATGGTCACTAACCTGTATAAGATATTAAAATTAGGTCTATAATCTTCAATTCACACAATTTAGTTGTTTTTAAATTTAACAAACTTAGTTCAAAATTTCAATTTTAACAACGTTATACTTAACTATCACATAATTAAAATGTTAAGCAACAAATTATACATATTTTCATAGGTAAGGGAGAAAATTATATATTTTGAAATATGTTAACTCGACGGAAATTAAAATTTTGGATTAAATTTATCAAATAACTAAATTATATGAACTGAAACGTTAAGGATCAAATTGTCATATCTTAGATAGGTTAGAGACCAAATGAATAGATAAACCAAATAAAAATATTAAAAAGAAGATGGTTAAAGAAAATTACTCACTTTTAGCAATGCATAAATTATCAAACAAATTAAAATATCAAATAAATACATCATCACTAACTCTCATTCATATATATACTAATAGAAATAGAAGACATGATCGAGAAGATAAGAATTTAAATCCACCAATATGCAAAAGTTTTCACATTAATAATGACCAAATTGTGCCTTTGTACGGTCACAGTCACATAGTGAATCCACGTTTTGACCATTGAGCTGGATGTTCATTTTGTTCTAGCTATTACACATCCAAATCCAAAATAAGTGAAACACAATTGCTTAAGCATGCCTAAAGAAAAGTCATTGTTGTCTTCTATCCAACTCAAATGGGTCATATAAAACCGAGTATGGAGGAAACGAAAACGAAATGGATATGTAAATTTAAGAGCAACACATTACCTGTTTGAGAAAGTTTACTAACTTTTTTACTTCAAACTTCTCCTGAATCAGCTCTCCCTCCTTTTGAGTCAACTGAACTGCTAATGCTTCCACCTGGATCAGAAGTCACAGGTAAAAACAATCACAAAATGAAGATATGCTAGACATAAGTTCAGAAACTTTGAACCAATACATGTCTAGTTTTTTTTTTCCGTGTAATCTATTACAATAATAAGAAATAGCAAGATCTGTAAAGACAAAAAAATATTATTGATTGATTCTTACTAAATATTTTTTCCTTGTTGTGTCATGTTTGTATCATGTTATCGTGTCATGTTAGAAATTGCACCCATATATAAGAAAGAAACATTATAAGCTAGGCTAACCATTGAGATAGCTTTCTCCACATCCTCTTTATTTCTCCCAACCAATCGTCCTCTCAACTGTTCCAGTGCATCTCTAAGTTTCTTTAGAAGAACATGCCCTTCTAAAGAAGCCACTTCTCTTAACTTGGCCTGAATAGCAAGAAAGTAAATAAATCACTTAATCTTACCCTTGTAGCTTTCTTCAAACTAAGCATAGGAAATTCAATTAAGACAACCAAGAAAAAGAGTGATCTTTGGCTTATTTATAGGGATGTCTGAACTGCAAAAGGTGAATGAATAACATAGTTGTCCAGCAGAGCATAGAAACGAAGCACATTTAGTGTTGAATGTGCAAACATGTTAAAAGTAGTTTTGGTCAAAATTAGAGCTTGCTTAGGTTTGTAAGGAAATCAAAAAAGGGTTCCATTTGTTTGTGATTTTGTTAAAAGTAGTTTTAGACAAAATTAGAGTTCGCTTAGAAACATTTTTCCTTTTGGTTGAAAGTTCTTTGATTTGAAAGCACTTTCAAGGGTGTCTGGATCTCTATAAGAAGTGTTTTCAAAAGTTTAATAAATGCTATTTGTATTTTTGAGAGAAGTAAGCAATACTTACTATTAGAATAAATAGTATTAAATACATGCTTTCATCCTAAAATAATTATATGATAAAATAATTAGCCCACCTCCTATCAGCTTGAACTTTTAGGATAATTGGTTGCTAACTCTTCTCTAATATAGTATCAAGACATAAGGTCATGGATTTGAACCTTCTTAACTCCAAAATTTTCACCGATATTAAATGAGTCTCTTTCTTTCACTGCTACATTACTCAAAGTCTATGTTCACTTGATGGACCTTAAAATTATCTACTCAACCCACAAGTGGGAGTCCATCATACTCGTTTACTTAGCCCACAAGCGAGAGCCCATTAATTTAGGAAGAGTGTTAAAAAACAAAAATATCCATCAAGTGAGGGGGTGTTAAGACACAAATATAACATATAAGAGAATAATTAGCCCACCTATTAAATGCTTGAGCTTTTAGAAAAATGTTTTGCTAACTCTTCTCTAACATATTATCAAAGTGTCACTCAAAATTACTTCTAACATTTTTATCCCAAACACCCAAATACTTGTCATAGAACAACTTTTAACCAAACCAATTCATTTTAAATCATTTTTCATGAAACTACTTTTAAGATAAGGACATCCAAATTGTCCCTTAGTTTCAAAAGAAAAGGCTTTCCTATATATATTTCGGAACCCTGGAATCACTTCTTAAAAGAATTTCATTTTAGATTCCGAAGAGCTTATTTTGCAGTCAAAAGTGTTGTTATGAGGATTAGAAGCAGAGACTATCGGACCCAAAGTGTAGCAAACATATAATGGTGATATTTTGATACCTCTTCAGATATCTTAGCAGCAGCAGACAAATTCTTGTCAAATTTACTGGCAAGATCTCGAACTGAGAGACGTTTGTGCTGATCTGAGAGCTGGGAAGTTTCCCTTTCAACAACCTCCTTTAAAGATGGGCCATTTTGATCCTCCTTTGGCTCTTCTAGAATCTGATTATCCACTCCTAATTTATACTTAGGGAACCGACTAGAAGTAAAACTCACATCAGCAGAGACAGGCAAAATTGCCTCCATATGCATCGCTTCTTCAACTGCTGGACTAACCTTTGTCATTATGTCAAGATTATTTTATCTGCTCAACAGAATCAAGTAATCAAAGTATCAAACAATAACCACATTGCCTTTGAGATAATAAAAAGGAAATCTTTTTAAACAGATCCTGATGAAAACTAAAGATCAAGTAAGGAAAAAATAATCATTTTTATCTGAACTCTGAAATGCAAGTTATCAAAGCAATGTAGAGAGCAAAAGATTTTTTTTTTTTTAAATAATATCAACACAACCACATATGTATACACCGGAGAGCACATACCCTGCCTAGAAAGAGTATATACCATTGCACTAAAATAGCAAAAGCTTGTATTTTTCAAATAGCATTTTGAAAAAAAAATTCAGCAGAGGGAGAGAAAATATTACATCAAAAAGTTGCAAACCCATGTAAAAAATCAGAAAAAAGGTTAAAAATAAATAAATATTGCAGCTAAGAAATAGTAACCAAACTTACAAATTGTGAGCACGAAGTCTGATCAAAACACCCAGAAACACTCTAATGTTGCTGGTCCATGTCAAAAACGTCTTCTTGAAAGAGGGAGAGAAAATAAAAGTAAAAACAGATGAGGAAGAAGAAGAGTCTAAGGAGATGATGGGTTTTCAAAAGGCAAAATAAAAGAGAGAAAAGAAAAGGGTTCAGAGAGACCCAAGCTTGACCTCTATGTCTCCTGGTAATTACACAACTAACAGCTTTGAAATGGATTTTATTTTCCTTGTTTCATCATTCCAATTCCAGCTCTACGAGATAAAAAAAAAAGTCTACCGGGAAGCTAGAAAAAAGAGAGAGAAGGCAAGCTCAAGTTCACGCGCTGAACCCACGTAATAAAGTATGGATAGTAGTGTATATTAAATTGTTTATAAATAAAAGATGCAAGATACTGTTTTACAAAATCAGAAATCTAATTTTGTAATTTATGGTTGAGATATTACTATAAATTTATTTTTCCATAATCATATAAAAATCACTTATTTGTTACTATAATATTTAAATTTCATAAATAATATAATTAAAATTAATTCTAAAAAAAAGGTACATCAAGGCTACTTTGTTTATACTAATGTGATTTTTTTCCCTATAAATAACAAGATGGGTATAGTGCGAGTGGTAGAACTGCGAATGGGGTTAGATGTGATGGAGTGTTGGGATAAAGTGTTAAGTTTGTTTGGCACCAATTTTTTCTTTCTTTTGTGTTTTTTTTTGTTGTTGTTGACGGGGCAGTGAGTTGTTGTCGTGTAGTGAAGAATAAACATTTTTATTTTTTAAAATTACATGATATTGACAACCCTTAAAATTACATTCATATTTTTACTTAAATTATTTTTAAATAATATTTATAAATTTTAATTTTTTAATATTTAAAAATAATAATAAAAATATTAGCCGTAACACGAAGCAACAACATTAAAACTTATATTAATATAAATAATAATTAATAATATTAAATAAAATTTAATTAGATGATATTAAAAATTAAATAATATATAATTAAATATTTTTCATATAAATAATAAATTAAATTCTTATAATAAAAATATATAAAATTTTCAAATATCTCTATTTATTTTAATAAAGCATAAATTTATCTGTACTTTAATTATATATTAATTTTTAAATATAAATAAGATATATAAAAAATATATAATGTATTTTTAAATAAGGATTTTAACTAAAATTAAATTTAAATAATTATAATTATAATTAAATTAAATTAAATATTTTTAGAGTAAAATAATATACATAAAAATATGTGATTTTATGATTATAAATTTTAAGTTTATTATTTGTATTATTTTTTAAAAAATATTTAATAAAAATAAAAAAATAATATTAAAATATTATGCTATAAAACAACATAAATATGTATAATGTAATAGACGAAAACAATTGATATAAGGGTGTACAAAATCCAAATTAACCGCCACAATCCAATTTAATTAGATTAGGTATGATAACTAAAATATGCTCTATATAATAAGAAGGTGATGACTTTATTCTTTTGACTTACCTTAACATATTTTGAATAACAATAAATAGATATTTTTATATCATATAAACAAAAATTGTGAAAAAAGTTATAATAGTGTTAAAAAAATTAATTATAAAAATAACATTAATTATATTCTATAAATATTTTTTATATAAATACAGTTAAATATTGAACTTTAACAGACTAGATACTAATAAATATTATTTGAATATTATTTATATTATTATAAATTTTAAAAATATGATTTCATGTGTTAAAAAAACATTGTGTTTAACTTATTAAATTCAGTTTTTTTTTTAATTAAAAAAAAATGAATTGGAAGAAATTCTCAAAACTTATCTACTTAATTAATAGATGAAAATTTCCCAACTTATACCATTTAATTTGTCAAAGTATACATGCCCTAAATTTCAAGAAACTGGGAATACCTCACTATCGGAATAGTCAATTTTGGGCAGATTTAAAAATAAAAAAATTAATTAATTGCTATATATCAATGAAAGAGTGGCATTTTTTCTCTCTCTCTCTCTCTATATATATCTCTCTCTCTCTCTGTCTCTCAATAATTTAGGTGGATAAAGGAGCTCCCCTTAAAAGTTGTACGTACTCAAAGTGAATTCATATCATATATATACTATTGGCGTGAATAAATAGTATAATATTATAGGGGACCGAAAACAGCTTACTTGTAATCCTAAGATTATAAATCATGGTGTGTTTTAAATCTTAAGAATAGATTATTTTTGCATCGAATAAGTAAATAATTAATTTTTTTGTTAAATTTATAGCCGATAATATTTTAAAAAATTACCGATGATAAAAAATATATATATATATATAATGTATTAACATCTCTTGAAAAGTTTGTTATTATTTAAACAAAAAAAATTAACTTATTTAATTACAATTTAGATGTGAAGGTTGTTAGTTTAGAACGTGTATAGTAGTAACACACTTCATCAATTCTTTACTTTACTTTACTTTACTTTACTTTCTTTTTAGGAAGATGTCAGTTCTCGATTTTCTTTTAAGTGGACCTCCCTGCATCAAGCTTTTTTATAAGTTATAGATTTTGCTCCTCGTTCTAACAGTTATTATTATAGTAGTGGTAAATTATGTGAATGAAAACATTTAATCAATTTATTAATAAAAATATTTTTATTATATCATACGGCTGTTATCTTATTATTAATTAAAAAAAAACTCAATAAAATATATTATTTTAATTAAATATGAATTAATAAATTCATTAAAATCGGATAAAAATTAAATTTTAGTAAATAAAATAATATTAAAATATTAAATATCATGTTATATTACTTCGTATCAACTTCATATCATATTATTAAATTATGTAAAAAAATTATCACTTTTAATAATAGGATACTTTGTAGTGTTAAACACTAAAAGAAAAAATTATCATTAATATTCTTAATTTTATATTTATTTTTTATAAATATTATGTTTTAAAAAAACGTTTATGATGATTTTTTTTAAATAATATTTGATATAAATAGAAAATATAATTTGAATTTAATATACCTATAAATCTTACTATTATATCTTAAGTCAACCATATCTTTAATAATTTTAACGTATCGTGAAATAGTTTTTATTAAAAAAAATATTGGCAAATATAATGATATTGAATTTTAGATTATTTTTTTCTTGGTGATCTTATTAAAAAATAAATCACATTTTTAGCGTCAAAATTTAATTAATAAATCATTAAGTTTAAAATATAATAATCTTAAAATAGACTATAAACTTTAAGGATTCAACGGAAATAAAGTTTATACCAATCACATACTAAACTATTAAACAATATAAAATGAAAATACCTAAAAAACATAGCCTTGATTTTTCGACTCATAAAGAAATTATACGGTAAGATCTGCGCTTTCTTTAAAAGGACATTACATTATTGTCCTTTTTTTAATTTGACATCAAACACAAACAAATAAATATTAAGAATTTAATAAGTAATTAAAGCTTGAATAATCTTTACAATAATCTTTAATCTTGGGATGTAAGAAGATATCCTTAATAATAATAACAACCAAAAATTAATTGTAGAATTGTTTCTTCTTTTTATTTATAAAGAGGACAATTTAAAGATACAGATATATTTTTTCTTCGATAATTAAGACCGAGAGAATATTATTATGTAAATATTTTCATATAAATATTTTCAGTTTATTAGTAAATTTAATTAATAAAATTTTATTTTTTTTTTGTTTTTAAATAATTTGATTTTCAACTGCTACACAAAAACAGTAATATCATTATTTTCTTTTCTGATTAATTCTATTTTTCTAATGAAATCAATAATCAAACTAAAGTTGGATGGAGATAACAACCTTTTTACAATAGCTTAGGTCTTAATCCAAGTAATAGCATTTTTTTCCAAACCATAATAACTAATTTACACCAAATATTAATTAATATTCTATAAGAAACTTATATCTATATATAAAAAGGCGCGTGGTAGGGTATGTAGGTGAAATGATGACTTTATCTGAATTCCAACGGCTCATGAGCTGATGGACACATATCACATATCCTTTTGAACTTTAAGTTTTTATTAATTATTTATTAATTTTTAAAATATATAATAATGTTATATATTAAATTAATAAAATTTAAAATTAAAATAAATGAATAATAAAAATTAATTTAATTGATAAAAAATATATTTAAAAATAATAATAAATATACTTATACACTTTAATATTAATAGGTAATAGAGGGAGGAAATTAACAGTGGCAGTGATTATTAAGACTGAAGAAAAGGGTAATGCTTTAGGCATATAGACACATAATTGGCGACAAGAAAATTATTTATTAATTCTTGACCGTATCTTGTGCTATTGAATTAGAAAAAAGAGTTATCTCAGGGTTATTTAAATTGTAAGTTATATTTATATTAATTATGATATGATATATGATTAAATAATTTTAAAAATAAAAAAAATAACAAAATTATTAAAACTAATACCATTTCAATTTATAACGATAAAAAATATCACATATAATAATATTGAACATGATTTAATTTAACGATATTTTAAAATAATCATAATTTAATTTAAACGGAATTCAATTAAATGATATTACTATAAAATAATCGATCATAATTTTTTTAATAATAAAAACGTATGATTCATACACAATATGTTTTATTTCTATGATTAAAATTTTTAATGATGTTATCTTTGTTATTTTTTTATTTTTTTCAAAAATTTATTTATTTTTTAAGAAAATATGAGAATATGTTATATCATAATTCATACGAATGTAAATGCAAATACAAATTTATATTATCATAACATTTCTCGTTAGAGAAATAATTTACAACACCATTAAATTAAATAAATGCCATCGAAAATACATAAAAACATTATATGAAACTCTAAGGAGAATGAAGCAATTCACAATGCGGTTCATGATAGTTAATTTTACAATGCAGTCATCTATACTTAATTATACACATTAATTATCTGGATTACATAAGTACTTACTATATACCCGAATTTGGAATGATTAAATTATGTATATTTTTCAATAATTCTCATAGGTATATTAAGTTAGGAATATAAACTTTTTGGGCTACTTTTAGTTTACCAGTATATATGTATTATTACCAAACCCTTCGCATACATGTGGACAAAGATCCTTTCAAATAGGAAGCAAAATAACTTTAAAATTAAATATTTTTGTGTCACTTATAAATGTTGCATACATAGTACAAATATTCATACAAATATACAAATTACAATCACATAAATGAGTCGTTTCGTCTGCTCGATTTCTCACAGGATCTGCTTAATTTTCCTGGGCTTTCTTGGCCCATGATCTTATCTTCCATTATTAAGCCCACTTCTTCGTTCATATGAGCAAAGATGGCCCAAGTCGTTCACATCAATTTCTATTTGGTTAATTTGCACTTTGAACTCTTTTTCTTTTTTTTCTTTTCTTTTTTCCCTAATGTTTTGCACCTTTTTTTTTATATGAAAAGGAAGGAACTTTGTTAGTTGGACCTAATCTGATTATGATTCAATTCAATTATAAACTCTAAAACAGCCCGAGTAAACTTTGCTAAGTTATGAGCAAAGACATTTCTTCTTCTTGAACAATAAGTGCATAAAAAGAAAGAAGTTTGACAAATTAAACTCCCAAGTCAGCCTTATTGGTTTTTGGTGTAACATTTTTATTTTTATGTCATATATATTGATTTCATGTCATCGAAATTAGGTTTACATTACGATTGTAGTAATTTTTTTTTTAAATAACTACATTACTCATACATTATAATTGAAACTCAAATTACAAATATTTTACATTTTTAAATAGTCTATATGTAGTTGAGCTACAAACTCATTGACATCCATCTATTATCTGTAAAAACTAAAAAAAATATCTTAAAATTTATATATTTAGGAATCATATATTTAGATCATGAATTGTGACTTGATGGTGTTACCTAAGATATATTTTAATGGCATGATGTACTTCAATGAAGTTACAATTTTGATGGCGATGAAATTTACAGTTAACATCTAATAGGAACAAACACACTGTTATTATTCCTCGTATTATTCAACTCCATCAATTTTTATCCCTATACTAATTTCTCATCTAATTTAATCCTTAAACTATTAATACTATATCCACTTTGATACAAAGTCACTCATCTTTTCGAAAGCTATTACCCCTCAAGTTCAATGGTTATTCTAAAAATAAAGAATAACAATAATATTTATTATTAATTAAAAAAAACTCAGGGAACACCACCTTGCTTTATGAGAATCAATTTGTTGAAGGCATTTAATAAAATTAGAAACCAAAATTGGGTGAATCACAATGAAGAAGGTATGATCGCCACCTTTTATACATTCAAATAAAGGTGCTTACAGTTTTGATACTTTGACAATGCACTTTATTCAGTGCAGACCTATATGTTCATTCCACTGTATAAAGACTCCGTTGTCATGGGATAAAATTGTTCCGAGGATAGTCAACGAAATCGACTCATCAAAAATCCAGTTTTTCTCGAGAAATTCATCTCAGAAAAGTCACTATAATTCAGACAGCATAGAGTTATGACCAGCCTCTCAACTTTACAAGGGAAAGGCATCGAAATCTCAATGTCATTAATTTAGCACAATTGTCTCAAAAGTACAACTCTACAACAGAAATAGCCCTTTAGCCATCAATAATGGTGAGTCAAACTTCTTATTTTGAATTTGCAGGTGGGTAGGTCAGGTCGTCAGCGTTTTCCGGGAGAGTTATTTACAGTCTTCCACTTAACACCGCCCATGTGCCCAATTTCGGTTATGGTTCCCGGGTTTCACATATGGATTTCTTTGTACGAGCCCTTGCTTTGGAATATCATGCAATTCCATAACCTGTATTGTCCTTTGCTTCTTGGCTGTAAGACAATATTTAGATTATCGTCCAAACATTGAAGTATCTATAATTAAAAACACTAAAAACTTGAAAGATGTACTAGGAGAGAAGACATACCATTCTCAGCTTGTTGATATCGCTCTTGGAGTTTCCTTTTAGTGGCTTCAAGTTTCATATTAACTGCATCTTCATCCGAACACTTGGATTTCTAGTACCACCAAGAATAGCAATAAGATATAAAACTTGAGTTCAAACCATCAACCATTTCATTTACTTACGTTTTGCAAGCCACAGGGCGGCCTCCTTTGAATGCTACTGTTATCGATTTTTTGCTGGATTCTTGCTTCATGTTTGACTTTTTGTTCGTTATTTTGTCTTGGAGGCCTCCCAGGCCCGTAAATAGCATTTGAGGGCTTACTTGGCTTCACAACAGCTTCCTGTTTATTCACTTGTTGATTTTTGTTCTCCTTGACAACCAAATCAACTTCATTGGAAGCCTGCTGTTTCAGCTTTGTAATATTGCGATTCTCTTTTGCGAGTTTTCTTCTATTTTCACCCTTATTGTTAAATTCCCCACCGTTTCTAGGATCTGAAACAACATTTCCCGTAGTTATGAATCTAGGTAGTGGAGAATTCAAATAAATAAATGAACATCAAAAGCTATCCAATAGGAGGAGGAAAAATCAACTCACTTCCATCATCATCCATGCCATCGAAGAACTTTATATAGAGCAAACATTCGACAAGAGAAAAGCTTAGGTCAGATTATAAACATCATATTTCAGGTTAAAATAATCTTCTAATAAAAAAGTAACAAAAAACAAATAAAAAAAGTGAGAGCGCCATACATCAGAGAGCTCCATAGTGGGCTGAGTAGAAAACAAAAATCCTTCATCAAGAGGAGGGGAGGGGAGCCCTTCTTCATCGTCAACAACAGAAGGATTTGCAGAATCTGGGGTACCCTCTGTACCTATAAACAACCCAGCACATTCAGCTTTTGCGAACACTTGCAGTTGCAAGTTAACATAAAGTATAAGAAAAGAGTTAATACTTGGAATAGCTTCTGTAGCATTGACCCATTCCTCCACCAGGACTTTCCATAGACTGCAATCAATAGAATTGTATTAGAAGAATATGATTGGCAGTGATATCAAAATAATCAAACATTGATACTGCACCAATTCGCAAAACTTCACTCTCAATAGTATTAGTAAATAATAATGCAATACAAAAAAAGTAGGAGTTACCATCTAAAGGTTTTAAATGAAGCTTCTCTAAGTTAAAGCTTATCCAGACTAACTTTAACCCCCATCATTAGCTGTGCTCATTAACTTGCAAATAAGGGAAAAAAAGTGAAAACGCACAAAAGCACAGGTATCCTAGCAGAATCCGTAAGACGCGTGGATGATAACAAGAGAAAAAAGTCTAAGAAGTTAAAATCAGATCTAGAACGTAATAGGAATAGAGGATAGTATCACAGATTTCTGCCAAAATAAACACAACCACAATAAATATGGAAATCAGCACATTGTGACATCCTAATAACTGGTAACTAACCGATAAGCGACAAAAGTTTGAGTTTAGAATAAAATATGAATACACAGACACAATAAATGTAGAAAACAGCAAACCACATCGTCAGCATAGTTGGTTATTAATCGAAAAATGACAAAAACAACATGCTCGGTAACGCATGCTCAAATGGTATCATAAAATGTGAGGTTACTAGGTTAAAGCATGTTTATGTTTAACAAGTGACATAGGAAATCAATTAATGTATCCAAAAAGAACAAAAAAAAAAGAAAATTGATTGATCCAACAATTGGGGAAGCAAATATGGGGAATCTAAGCCTGCTAATGGAGCCAAAAGAACATTACAAATTAAAGGATGTAAATGCATACTCAATTAGAGTACGAGCGAGATGACGAATCTGCTCTGATCCATGCTTGCGAATACCGTTCACTACCCTCCCAATCTCAGTTGCCTGGAAAAGAACGCAGTTAGTTCAAAAACTTGGATAAATATCAAAAACTTCTCGGCGACATAGGACAGTCTTATTCAATGAGCAAAGGAAGATTCAATCAGACCTTAAGAGTGTCCACAGTCAGGTTCATCAACTGAAGCCTCCTCAGTGATTCAAACAGTACAGATTCAGACTGTCAAGCAAATAATCAAAACACCAAAATCAGAAACCAAAGTACCCAGAAGAACAAGAAGCATTTTCAGCTGACCTAATTATGTTAAAAATACAACATTTAGAAACTAGCACAAGAATTCTTCAAAACTTCTACAAAAATCCATCTCAAATATGACTTATAAAACTTATGGATTGACATGCAAACATGAAGAAATGAAGCAGAACACAAACAATAGCATGAGAACAGAAAACTTAAGCAAAATCAAAGAGGATATATTGTACCTCTTCTTCACTATCATGTAGAACTTGTTTGATCCTCAACACTTCACCAAGAATCTGAGTTTCTTCCTCAATTTCATCAGTTAATGCCTCAGCATCTACAAATCTATAATTGCTAACATGGTTCATGTTCATTTCTCCTTGATCATCTCTACTACCATTTACCTTACTCTCTTTGCTAGCTCCAGCTTCAAATTCTCCTCCATCTCTACCGAAACCACACTTACAAATTCTTCCATCCTCGTCTTCTTCTTCTACAACATCGCTAGGAACAGCCAACTCAACTCTTTCACAACCAGAGCACTTTGTCAATCTACAATTAAACAAACGCTCAGCAATTCGATCTCTCCTCAACCTAAACTCCTTGGGACAATCAGTAGCCGCCACCATGATTGCATGATCAATTATATAAAAAATATCAGAATTTGCAGACCGAAAATAGGTCCTCCAATCGTCAAGTGAACCTGACTTCTTCATTTTGATCGAAACACCCTGGTCCCGATAGAAATTGAGAAACTAGATTAGGAAAATCTGTTTTCAGTAAAAAACTGAAATCGAAATTTGAAACTCAGAGTTGATTTTGACAGTACCCAGAAACGGAAGAAGAAGACAAAACATTTTTTTCGAGATTTTATGTGTCAACAAGATAGCAAAAACCAAATTCCGATACAAAAAATCGATATCCACACAATTTTGATAGATACCCAGAAAGTGAAATTTAGGTTTCATTTCGAATTGGGTAGCAATTGATTGACACTATATAAACCAATATTGTTCGATTCTATCGGTTTTACCAAACAAATGATGATGAAATAAGAGGATTGTTGGTCAGTGATCAAATAGATTACATAGAATATGATTCAGATACCTAATTGGAAACATAAAATAGACAACAATCAATACAAAAACGAAATCAATAATTGATTTTTCATCGGATTTTCGAGGGAAAACTTTCCTGGAATTTTCTAGACCAATAAATAAATCTCCAAAAATATAAAAAAAAACTACATAAATGAAAACAAAAGCAAATACACGAAAGTGTGTATCCGATTTACTCTCTCTGAAATATGAGGTGTTGAAAAAACGCCAGAAATAATTTTGATTTCCAAAACCGATCTTGAAATATAAACCAAAAAAGAAGAAAGTTGGTTTTCTACAATTTCACAAACCCAACAGGGACTCACGGAGGCTCTTATGTCCTTTTTCTGTTCATTTTTATTATCTTTTTTTTATTTAAATTTTACTATTCTGTGTGTGTGGCCTCTGTTTTGACCTCTAGGGTCACAGTGGTTTAAAGGAAGAAAATGAGAAATATACCAATTTTTAGTTGTGAGCTGTGACCAGTGAAAAGGAGTTATAAGTCTGATTTTTTTTTCTCCAACAAATATTTTTTTCCTGTAAATTATTAATATTAAAAATGATCATTGTATTTATATATTCTGTATACTAATTTTTTATATATTTTGAAATATTAAATTTCTACAACAATCTCAACCCTAAATTATATGTTAAAAATAAGAATATATAATTTCATGGTGGATAGGATAAATAAACATTACAATTCATTAATCTTTTTCATAAAAAAATATTTTATTTTTATACTAAGTTAAAAAAATATTTTTATTTATATTATAAAAAAATAAAATAAAAAATTTGTATATATAAAAATATTTATATTATGTAATTAAATTTTAATTTATCACATTTGTTAATAATATATATAGATAGAAATGTTATAAAAGAAGATTACTGTAGTGAATGCAAAACCAGTTTCACCCAAATATAAATAAATTATTTACGGATGAGAACAAACAATATATAATTGTTTATGAAGCCAAGTCTTTTATTTATTTATTTATTTATTATTATTATTATTATTATTATTATTATTATTTGTTAAAGAGTTTATAAAGTCAAGTCAAGTCAAGTTGCGTAAGGCTGTGTCAATAATAAAATAAGACATTTTTCGGTTAAGTCAGGTTAAAGAAATATAATTTTTCAAAACTTGGATTTTTAAAATATAATTTATAAATTAATTTATTAAAACATATAATTTATCAAATTTAATAGATTAAAATATATAATTTATCATAAATATTTTATGAGTACGTAGTTGCATCTAAATTTTAAACGAAAGAAGAATAATTTTTAAATATGCTTGGAGTTTACTTCTTTGAGAAAGATACGAGAAGAAAGTAAAAAAGAAAAAGTGACAAGAAAATAGAGTTTGGTAATATATGAGTATATATAAATATTTATAAGAATTGGCATTCATATATAAGGTGCTATGTTTGGTGAAATTTATCTATGTGTCGGATGATATTAAATATTATTGATCTAAAAAAAGAAAAGTATATAATCAAACTCATATCCTATTTATAATCATAAATAATCATTATATTTATTATGTTACTATAATTTATATAAATAAAAAACAAAAAAAATATTATTATCCTATTCTATAAAAATAAATAAATAATACAAATAACAAAACGTTCATATTTAAACAGAACATTCACATCGAACATTTTAATACAAATTTATCAATACTTATGGATAAATCATTTAAATCTAAATTTTTCTCAATTTCATAAGAAATAATATATTTAATTTTTTATTATTTGTAGATTACAATTATATAATGTATTCAATTATTTTAAAAAATTTAACTTTTTATTTTATAATATTTATTAAAAAATAATATATTTTTTATTATATAATATTTTAATTAATTAATAAACTTATTTATTATTATAAATATTTTAACTATTTATAAATATATGTTAAATAAAAATTAATTTAAAATATAAGTAATTGGTTATTGTGATATTTTATAAAATTCTATAAAAAATTCATATTTTTAAAATTTTTGTTAATAACAATAATATTTTTATAAATCCGGCTACTCGTTTGAGAGCTACAGTTACAAGCTTGTCGCGAAAGGTTGGATAAGGAACTGATTCATATAATAACACGTGGATTTTGTGAAGAGGTGCTCAGTATATGGACTCCTTGTGTCTGCGTAAGTGTGTAACCAGGTTTTTTAGTACAAAGTCGGTAACGGTGGAGCTGGATTTACGTGGAAAACGGTGGAGCTGGATTTACGTGGAAATCACTGAGGAGTTTTATAGAGAGTGGTAGTTGTTGAAGCTTATTTGTACGGTATTTTAGATATTTTACTTTCATGAGATATTCAGGTTATTATATACTTTAATAATTTTATAATAATAAAATATTATTTTATTAATAAAAATTACAATATAATAATAAAATAAATTTAATATAAACAAACGTATAATTTTATTTTAATATTTTAAAATTAAAATTAAATAATATAAATTATAAAAAATAATATCCGTAAAACTTATAATAATAAAAATATTAATTTAATAATATTAAACTATGTCTAATTAAATATTATTCAATATAAACTTATAGTTGTAGTTTAATTTAAACGGTTTAATTAGATAGCTTTTAATATTATTGAGATGTTATTTTTATAATTTTTTTTTTAAAATATTATGTTATTTAAATTTAGTTTCAAACTGTTAAAATAAAATAATATTATTTTTCTCTATTAAATTTACTTTATTATTATATCATATTCTTTATTAATAAAATAATATTTTATTGTTAAATAAGTGATTATCGTGAAAATAAAGTAATTAAAATATATATTTTACACAATATAAAATAATATGTCATATTTTTTAAAAATAATAAAAATGCATGAAGTATACATAAAAGATGCAATTTTATAGTTATAAGTTTTAATAATACTATTTATGTTGTTTTTCTCTTCTTTCAAATTTTTTTATAAATTTTATTTTTATTGAATTTTTATATATTTTTAAGCACTTTTTTTGTTTTTTTAGGTATAGTATTTTGATTAAGCTTTTACAATATAAAAAATATAAATTACATATGTTAAAATATTATACTATCAATGGTGTTAGAAACACATAGATGAAAGCTTTAGTCCACCACAGTAAGAAATTGCATAGATGACATAATGGTTGTCTATGGTAGACATTTGAAAGCTCATCTGTGTGGTTTCAAAACCACTATGTATCCTTATTTTTGATATTTTAAAATCTATAATTTTTATTCAAATAAAATGTATTTATAAAAATAATTGATCAAAAGAAATTATTATACTTATTTAACTTATTTTTAAACGGTTAAAAAAATAATAGTTTTAATCTTATTAATTTTATTTTATTATTATGTCATATTTTTTATTAATAATATAATATTTTATTTTTTAAAAAGCGACTAAAATATCTTATTTTTATTGAAATAATGACTAAATATCCTTTATGAAAATAAATTGATAAAAATATCCTAACAACACAATTAAAATGATTTTTAAAGTACTTAATTCTTTGTCCCAATATATGTTTCTTCGTTTTTCATTTTTTTCATAAATAGTAAAATAAAGTAATAAATATTAAATATATTAACATTAATTATGGTATATTTAATTTCAATTTTTTTATTAAAATAATAATTTTTAAATTTAATTTGATATATGATATATCATAATCATATGAGAGTATATCAATAAAAATACATAGATTTAAATTTTATAAAAATATTAAAAATATCACAGATATTGAAATTTATTTTGAAAATTATAAATTTTTTTATTAAATATTAATATAATTAATTATAATATTATTTAGCTAGCATAACTATTTAAATAAGCTTTTTTCTATATAATTTTGTGATGTTCCATAAGCACTTCCATATCATTTATCCGACTATTTTATTTATTTTTGGGGATTTTTTTAACAATAAGATATTGAAATTATTATGAATTTAGATATTATTATTGTACAGCTGGACTTTATATTTTAGGATCAAGTTCTCACATGTGGTATTTAATTGAAGTATTTATCTCTGACCCGAATAAAAAAATTTGTGTTTGGATAGATTACTCACACAAGAGGTTTTAATTGAAATAATTTTAAGTATTTTAATTAGAAATTCAGTATAAATGTAATTTAACGCTTAGCAAAATAATATTAAGAGTACGTGAAACCCTTGGCAACGATGTTATAAAAGTGTGTTTATTTTTTTGTAATTACTAAAAAAATCATACGGGAATTGATGCGTGGGTATTACCCATATTATTATTGTTCAAATTTTGTATTAGTAATTTAAAAGTACTTATTTAATTAAAAATAATTTTTATGTATAAAAAATCAAGGATAACTTTAATCATTTTTATTTTTAATTTTTAATTTTTATATTCTCTTTTCTTTTTCTATTTCTTTTCTTATTTTCTTCTCCTATCTTTCTCAAACCCGTATTTATTTATATAAAATTATTTCTCATTTTTTAAACACTAAATTCTAACCTTAAATGCTAGACACTAACAGATATTTGATTGGTAAAAATATGAGTAAAAATATAATTAATTTTATACATTCTTATGTTTATTTGTGTTAGATTAATAATGGAATAGAATTCATTACTAAAAGAGAATGAATAACAATTAAACCACACTATTTGACTATCCTTATTCTATTTCTATATATATTTTAATTTTAATTTTACTATAAAAAAAATACAAATAAATCCTAATCCAAAAAAATTACCAAAAATATTA
Source organism: Hippophae rhamnoides (assembly GCA_033030585.1). NCBI lineage: Eukaryota > Viridiplantae > Streptophyta > Magnoliopsida > Rosales > Elaeagnaceae > Hippophae > Hippophae rhamnoides. The sequence goes on along the minus strand of CM065436.1, from coordinate 2,773,993 downwards.
TGCTTGTTTTTAATCTTTTTATAAGATTAAATAATATTTTTAAGTAATAATTATATAGAAAAATAATAAATTTAATAATATATTTTATCTGGTAGAAAAAATAACAATTAAATGATATTATTTAAATTTTATTGAATATAAAATTATTAAGATAATATATAATATTTTTCATTCTATTTAAGTTGTAAATCAAACACTATAATAATGGTCAAACCAACACAATAATAATATTAATGTTTCATTTATGTTCAATTCCATTACTATTCTTATTTGCATTCTTTTTTTATTTTGTGAACTAAACGTTTTAAAAACCTTAAATCTTAAATCCTACACACTAAATCATAAATCATAAACACTAAATACTAGGTTATAAACAAGAGGAGTGGAAATAATAATAAAAAAATTTAAAGGATTAAAATATTATTCAATTTTTTATACACATTTTTTTCTTTCTAATCAAATGGGTACATTTTTAAATAATTTAGATACTTTTAAGATACTACTCAAAAATTTCTCCAAATGAATATCATCACCATAGTTAATAATGGTATGATAAAATTAATAATATACACATTTAGGGTAATTTTGTAAAGGTTAATTAATAATAAGTTGATCCCATTATTTTTGAAGTATTATATATTTTTAAAATAAAATGATTTATCTCCAAAAAAATACTTTAAAAGTGCTTAATGTGTGACTCGAAGTTCATGAAAATAATTTAAGCTTTTGTCAAGCACAAATTAAATCACTTTTGTGTCTTAATACTTCTATTTCGTTCTAAATTTCATCAAATAAGCAATTTGAACTTCCTTTTCCACCCTATTTATTAAAAAGAAAGTTTATACACTCTACATATTACTCATTATTTATGAAATATACAATAACGTATTCCAAGTGTTTCAAATTATGTAACTAAGAAAATAAAAATCTTTACTGTATTCTATTATATATATTTATAAATAAATTACATATTCGATTCTATGCATGTATATCATTAGTGACATTAGATATTGTCTATTTGTCAGTCATGGGTAGTAAATGCCAAACACTCAATTAGTGTATGCTTAAAAGTTCAGACGCGTGTATTATATTTTAAAAAATGAGTAATGAAAGTCTCATAAAATTATATTTTAATCTTTTATATAAGATAAATTTAAAAAGATAATAATAATTTGTTATCTTTATAAAAAGTAAAACAATAATAGATTATTATATTATTTTTTATAAAGATAATAAATTTATATTATATTATCTAATAAAAACATACACTTTTATTAAATATAATAGAATTAATCTATTTTTCATTCATATATATATTTTATTTAAATTTGTAAATACTTTGTATTTAAAGAAAATTGAAATTACCATCATTGCAGTATAGGTTATTAAATGTATCCGTTTGTTGTTCTTGGTTAAAAAATGACTTTGATGGAAGTATTCTAAAGAAAGCAATTAATTTTGGAAAAAAGAAGAAAAATAGGATTGTGTCAAGAAACACAAAACATGCTTTTGAGTTCGAAAGAGTTTCTGATAGATCGTTTTAGAGTCAATTATAAATAATTCCCTTCATATTTTTCGAAAATCCATAAAAAATATAAAATCGAAGAATATTGTAATAAAATAATAATTGAAAGCGTATAATTATTTATTTTTTAAATTTAAATGATATTTTTATAATTTTGAAAAATTTCAAGGAGTTTCGTAATAACTTTCCCATCCTTTTAAGCTCAATCATGAAAAAAAAAATACAGTTAAAAATGATTTTGCACAATATGAGATTGAGAAAAAGAAAGGAATCAGCACTTATTCTTTTAAAAAAAGAAAATAATTAAAATTGTAAGAAAGTTATTAAGTAGTTGTTTGGATGTTTAATTTAAAAATTATTTTTAAAAGTTGTTTTTAAATCATAATTTAAATACAATTTTCTATAGCTTCTAAAAATAACGAGGTGTTTGGATATTATTTTAAAAAGCTATTTTAAAAATAAAAAATAAAAAAAATGATTATAGTGTTGTGTTTGTTGATAATATGGTAATTTAATTACTTAATATATAATAAGAATAATAATTTAGTAATTATAATTTGTTGAAAATTATTTTAAAAAAATATTATTAAACTTTGGTGATTATAATAATTACAATTTGTTCAATATTATCAAAAAGTTATTATTAAAAAAACTGTAAAGGTGGAGAAAACTTTAAACCAACTTATCAAAGAAAAGAATAGAAAAAAATCTACTAATGTTTTTAATTTTCTTAAAAATAATAAAAACATCAAGTTATATTCAATTTTTATTTTTTAAAATATATTGTTTTAAAAAATAATAACCAAATATATTATTATTTGTGAAAACAAAGTTTTTTTTGTTTTGTTTTTAAAATCAGAAAACAATTTTTAAATCATTCAGTTAAATAAGTCCTAATTAACCGCATCGGTCTTCACTAAATTTAAAAAAAAAAAATTACTATTGGAGTAGCAATGTTCTTGAAGAGAGAGATAATCTTAATAATATATTTTATCTCACATTTCTTTTAACTCTTATACGTATTTTGCATTTATTACCCTTTTTAAAAGAGTATGTATTATGAGTATTGATAAAACTTACGGTCTCTAAAAAATAAATAAAAAAATATTGTACTAAAAAAATTTCCTTCACCAGTCAAGTCAAGTGGTTTCATTTTCATATCAGGTTCTTAAATTCCTGAGAAGAATATTCGTAGGTCAAACTCAAAAATTTATTTCTCATATTATATAAACGATTATTTAATTTAATCAAATTAATGAAAAGTATTGGCTAATTTTTTATTTATTTAGTGTCTTGTTGTTTTCTAAAATGTCAAAGTCAAAAACTCACGTGTTTTAGCATTTTAAGTTGGGCAAAAAACCAAATAATATAATATAACAAGCCGTCTCATTTTCATTAATTTTTTTTTAAAAAAAAACACAGTATATATTTTTTATTTAAAGAAAATTAAAATAAATAAAATCAATCTAAACTTTCCACTTTGTTAATTTGTTGCAGGATATTTTTTGGACCTTCGAATATAATACTTGTCATTGCATTTGGTGTACCTTCATGTAATTTATTTATTTTTGGCTAAATAAATTGCAAAATTTATATTTTAACTTGAGTGTCATAATATTTTCAAAACAATTGCAAATTTTATCACTTTATTAGTGGTCGTTTGGATAAATTTTTTTTTGTTGTTGATCAATAATAATTTATTTATACTAAATATATAATAATTCTTAGAACATCTTAAATATAAGTCACTATACCTTTTTTATTTATTTATTTTCTAAAAAAAATGTTTTTCATGTGAAATATCAGTACATCCATTCATGTGAAAAATGTTTTTTCATGTGTCCCAGTTGAATTAGTTAAACCACCTACCAACAAACTTTATGTATATCCTGCAATATAATACAGTATTATTAATAAATAATTAAGACCACGTGTTGTATCCAATGAGAAATGGGTTATGATTACTATATAATAGTTCTCATGTCAATTATGCCATTAAAGTTCAAACAGTGAACTACTTACACATACCAAAAACTTGCACAAAAAAGATAGAGCCGCCCTCTAAAACTATCAAATTGTTCAGAGAAATAGAGTTAGTTTGAACACCAGCTACCAATGCATCACAAAATGACTAAGAAATCTCAGAATGGTTGAACCATGAAGATGGAGATTATCACATACTCCATCCATCTATTGACACAAAATATGCACAAACTGCAGACAAAAGGAAGGGGAAAAAAAGTTGCATGATCTAACACTGTAGCTTACAAAGCCATGAGGGCACGGACATCATTTAGTCCGACTTCTCTTCGATCTTTAGACACTTTCTGTCCGAAAGCTTCCCTTGCGAGTTTCTTCTTTTTTTCTTGCAATTCTAATATCCTCTCTTCAATGCTGTTTCTAGCAATTAACCTTACAATCTTCACATTCTCCTTTTGCCCAATTCTATGAACCCGGTCCATTGCTTGTTCTTCAACTGCCGGGTTCCACCATGGCTCCAAAAAATAGACTGTAGATGCTGCAGTAAGATTTATACCAGTTCCTGAAGCCTTAAGGCTTGCAAGCAAGATTGTAGGACAGGCTTCCCCTGTAACTCCAAATTCTTCTATTACTTGGGAGCGTTTTTTTGCATTCATTGACCCATCTAAGCGCAATATCTTGAAACCAGCTGCTTTAAGTGGCTCCTCTAACAATATCAACATCTTTCTAAATTGTGAAAATATAACTGATTTCCTAGCCGGGTTTTCATCCCTTGTTGCCACGAGAAGTTTTACTAAGGCACTCACTTTAGAAGATGTGGTTGGTTTCAACGAAGCCATGTTGTCTGAATCAGAAGACTCAGGAGGAGCTGAGAATAGGTCAGATTGTTTCAAAGGATATCGGCAAAGAGGACAAGTGGACTTAGTATGTTGTAGGGTCTTTACAATACAAGCTTGACAGAAAATATGAGCACAACTCGTAATTATAACATCAGTTGGTGGAGATATGCAAATTGGACAATCGAAATCTTCACCATCTTGCAAAATCTCAACCATCTTTTTCAGCAAATCCGGGTTGTTAGATACATCTGTTAAGAATCAGATTTTGTTAGTGTACACGAATATCATCCAACAATAATTGGTAATGTAGGTAACAAAATATGTCAAATATAATAGCTATCAAAAATATATAAACATTACGAACAAGGAAGCATTACTGAAATGTATCAATATGTAAACCATACTTGTACAAGTTAATTTCACTAATTTCTCTACGTCTAGAACTATAGGTTTATTCTAGTGTAACTCAATCATGATAGGCAAATTCCTTAACTTCAAACTAGCAACATACTATCTGCCGATCCCCAAATCGACTTAAGTTTTGCTTTTAGATTACGTAACTTCATGGTAACGTTGATACAATGCAGTAGATAATAATTTGTGCTCTGACCGTGGAATTTGGAACGAGACTATATAAGAAGATTATCACTGTCATGATTCTCCTCAATGCATACCTTTCTATCTTCGTAATCACTAAATGAACATAATATTCATTAGAAAAAAATATTATTTAGTTCTCTAACTTTAAAAAGTTGTTTATTAATCCTTTTACTTAAAAAAAAATCACAGAAAATATTTTATTGATAATTTTTTTTTAAATATTAGTGAGGATATTTTCGTCATTTACCTCCACTCTTATCAAACCAAAAAAAATTGCAAACATAATTGGTGAGGATATTATGGTCTTTTACTCCCACCTTATGACTGGAATACCACTGATAATTTTATTTTTTTAAAAAATAAATTCTAAATTATTAAATGTTTCTTTTTGGCATCGTTTTTATAAATAAATAGACAAAATGTTACGTTCTCAAAGTTAAGGTATTTTCGTCACTTACGTCCACTCATTAAGGTAATTGTAAACAGTAAACATCAACAAATAAGAAAAATATTAATTTTGCAGTACCTTCAATGTTGTGAGAAGGGAGCAGTGACTTCATATCTGAAGGGCACAAGGCCAAATCAGTACATATTTGACGAAGTCGTAAGATTATACTAAGCACAGTTGAATAGTTATGCATTAAACTACCAGAACCAATATATCCCCGAACAATATTTTTCCCTTCTTCTTCCATCTGATCATACAGTTTACGCTCCTCCCCAGAAAGTTCCAGATAGCATGTCTCTATAGTTTTTGATGGCAATCCAATTAGTCCACTTTCCTTTGTTCTTCGCAAAGAAATGGTTGCCATTAAGATCTGAAACCATTGCAGCATGAATTCATACTTAAATACACAGTGTTGTCCGTACATATATATGAAAAGTATATAAAAGACCCAGTTGATGTAAGTTATGAGAAAAATAAAAGCAGCTTTTCCAGTGGACTTCAATTCTATGTAACAATCTCAAAGAGAATAAATTTTGAAAAGTCTAGTAAAATCCAACTAAGCAATAATTTTCTATCATGGCAAACATCCACGCCACTACACGAAAAGAGATTCTTTAAAGGTCTTCTACTTAAGCAAGAAAGTTTGACACAATCAACAATCAACAAAATATCGAACTTAAAAATTCTTGATTCATGCAAACTTTTGAGAAACAATTAATTTTTGTCAGGGAAAAAAACACAATCATAATAAACAAACTTCATGCAAATATTCACGGTACAAAATGAAACTCTGTAATGGACAAATATAGCATCCACCAAAACATGCACAATTTGGAATTTTCTCATAGTTTTCAATTAATAAAACATCTCCCACCTGCAAACGTGAGAGCCCCTTTTGATTACCCTGAGCAAGTGGACGCTGGACCAAGCTTTGCCAGTAGCTCTTGATTGAAAATGGCTCAAAACGCAGAAACACCATCAGAGAAAACAAATCAAATGAGCCATTCTGAATGGGTGTTCCTGTAACTGCCCACCTTCGATCAGCCTTCAAACTACTGACAGCTTTACTTTGAACAGAATTCACATTCTTAATCATGTGTGCCTCATCCAAAATCACTCTTCTCCACAAAACATCTTTAGCAGGGGAATTTGACCAAGAATATTCAGTTGCTAGTGTACTATAAGTAGTCAACACAATGTCATACTTTTTAAGCTCTTCAGCGCTCTTAGTTCTATCCCCATAATACATATACACCTTCAACTTACCAGGAATGGTGTGCTCTCCTAGCTGAGTCACCCATGTTGAAAATACAGAAGGAGGGCACACAATCAAAGTTGTCTTACTACCGATTCCTTCTACATTCTTATCCAAAAGTATATCCTCAGTCTTATGTTTCTTCCTTGACCCTCCACCTTTTTTAGTCGTCCTCACCCTCTTGCCTTTCTTAGCACCTAAGCTAGAAGACCCTTCAATGTCTTCCTCTATTTCATCTAATTTCACATCCACAACAATACTACTAGTTCCAGAAGTAGTTAGGCTACCGCACTTATCCAAAGCAATTAGAGAAAGTAAGGTTAAGGTCTTACCCAGTCCCATATCATCTGCAAAAATCCCACCTCTTAGTGGCTCAGGTCTCTTATCAGTTTGATAATTAGTCAACACATTCACAAAAGACCCATCTTTATCTTCCCAAAATGGAGGCAATTCACCAGAATTCTCCCTATGCACCAACCATCCCAACCCTTCTTTCTGATGTACAAAAAGCTCAGACTTTATCACTTCATTTGGCGGATCCAATGCTTTCAATGCACCCTTTTTGCTCACGTTCTTATCCACCAACTTGAAAATCTGATCAACACTCTTAAATTTCTTGTCAGCTTTCTGCTCCTTAACCACCATAGCCTCCGATAATGTGAACGATGCATCAGAATCCGAAATCAACTGCAACCCACCTCTTGAAATCCTCTGTTTTATATTGGGAAAAGCTTCAATTTGCGCGAAAATGTGAATTTGACAAGTAATTTTAAACCTGTTAGATAAAGCACGCGAATTGGGCACAATTCCCTCAACAGCTATCAAATTGGAATCTATAAGTGGTGCTAAAATAGCAGCAACAGTGCGTTCAATATGACCAACCTGTTGCATCCTTGTATTGAAGACTTTAATGGCGTTAGGATCGTAAGGGTTTAGGGGTTCGCGTACTAGACCCACCATTTCTCTGCCACTAATAGTGCCAGAGTAGTACTGAATACCAACAATGTTGGAAATTACAAAGCCAAGCATGTAGGTTTCAGAGGGGGAAGAGGCTGATTGTGAGTCTAGGGAAGAGAAAGGAGAATCACTTTCTGGGAAGAACTGGTCTAAATAAAACCTGTAGTCTTCGTCCATGGCGATTGAAAGCAAAAAAGAGTAAAACTTAAAATTGGGTATTAGATTTCGTTGGATTTAGGAAGATTAATGAAGGTGGATCATTCGAAGAGTGAGGGAAGAGTAGGGAAGAGTTGGTGCGTGTGTTTGTTATTTAATGGCTCTAAAACATCAGTGTTTAAATTTAAGAGTGGAGGGCAAATCTGTAAAGTGGAATTCATGTTATATGTTTTTTATCCAAAGGGTCTTTATAAATTATTGGGGGGGAGAGAGAGAGAGAGAGAGAGAGCCTTCGGAGTTCGGAGCTTTCAAAATTTCCAGGAAATGAGACCTTTTATGAATTGATTTCTGTATTTCTTCTTTTTTCTTCTTTCTGAGATGCCCTCTATAGTAATTAGGAACTAGAACAGCCTAATTAGTCCCCATTTTTTCTTAATTAATTGACATTAACGTGGATTAACTAAGAAATGTGGGCTAAAATGGTTTCTTTTGGAAGAGCTTCTAAATTAGCCCACAATATTTATAAGTTAACGCACCTTTTAAGTTAGTTCACATTTTTTATTTCAAAAATTATAAATTTATTAAATAAATTTATAAATATTATTGGTAGGATTCATTTGGGAGAACTTAAAAGAAATTATGATAATTGATTAAATGTGTGTATCCTATAAGAAATCTATCTATTTATAGAATAATACAGATATATATATATTGATTATATAATGTGTACATATATTTACACATAAAAGAAGTATAATTGATATAAAATACATTATATTATAGGTCGAGGTTGATTCTACCTCAGTCGGATGATAAACCATATAAGGGATTCAACTTCTTAAAATCGATATTTTATTTATTGATGCATTTTGAGTTATTTTGTCTCATGACTCAATTTGCTTATAAGCTCGTACTTATTACTGAGCTCTGGTTGATCTACAAGTAGGATATTTGAGATATTTTATCTTTCATTTGGAATTGGTGAGTTTGATTAAACGGTTCGAATATATCAGATACTAAATCGATTCAAATATTCAAACAATTATATCATAATTTTTTGTTCCATGATCTCTATCAATCATTTATCTATCCTTATTCTCTAAATCTTCTAAGATCGAGTAAAAAGCCTATCAATCATTTATCTATCTTTACTCTCTAAATCTTCTAAGATTGAGTAAAAAGCTTCAATGGAAAGAGAGGGGAGAGGAGGAAGAGAAGACAAGATACATGAAATGATAATTTTAAAAATGTACTTATATTTATTTTATTTTAATTATTTAAATCTTTTTAGATGGAGTTAAAAGCTACACCTTGGTGAAGAGAATATCACATGAAAATGATCATTTTAAAGATGTACATATATTTATTTTATTTTAATTATTTCAAATTGACTATTACGTAAACATATAAAAATAATATGATAATATGAATAAGTGGTAAATTTTTTGAATATAAAAATATTTATATTTCTTCCAAAAATTAACAATTATTAATTATCTTCGTTAATGACAAATCCATGCCGTATTCACAACGACAAGTGAGTTTTACATATCTCAATTGTAATCAGATTAAAATAAAAATAGTTAGTCTAAAATGAAATTGTGCCTTTTGAAAATAAGTAATAGATTTATATTACTACTTTTAAAATTTTAAGGATTAAAATACATCCGTTTAAAAGCCAAGGAACTCCAAAAGCTATTTTACAAAAAACAAAAACAGGAAAAGAAAGGTGAATAAAAATTATGATAAAACCATAAAGAAGAAAAACGATAAGACTAATTAAAAATAAGAGATATTGAAGCTATGCATATCTTGGAAAAGTAAGGATGACATGTATCGGATATGGTAGGATGACTATTGTCTTGCTTTTTTTTAGTTCAAACAATAAAAATTGATTTTGAGTATTGGGTATAAAAGTTGGAAATTAAACCTTAAACTTTTAACCAAAGGCACCATAACCATATCAAATTATCTTCTCGCTGGATTTATGGATATGATCAAAAGTTAATATGAATAATAAAATGGATTAGAACACACGGGCTACCTAATCATAAATGTAGGCTAATTTAGTAGCCTCTTCTTTATAATACTCACGTCCAACCACGAAAACGAGAGGCTCCAAATTTGCAGGTTTTTAGATTTTAAAAAAATAATCTCAAAATTGTAAGTTTTAATAATATTCAAACTATAGATAATCATTTGGTTGGATATATGTTTTCAAAGTAGATAAAGCATGATCAATTCCCACCAATTCTTAATAATATCATGACCTAAAGAAATAATATCAAATTGTACATAAGTTATGTACATGCTATAGATGAGCCCTTTACTAGTTGTGCATAAATTACTTACATAATTTTGAGATATATTTATCAAATCTCAAAAATCCATTTATTTAGGGCTTAAGCTATGAAACAACGGCTAGCATGTTAGACAAATCTTACAGCTCCTGCTAAGCTTAGTGATTAAATGTAAATGTTATCGATTCACATTTAGGATTTGATGATCCTTAGCATCAAGGTTTAATGTCTACTCCATGAATATCAAAGAACAGCCCTCACTGGAAAGTTTCTCAACAAGCTACAACTATTGAAATGCCAAATCAAGCAAGTGGTTAACGAATCATCCCAAAACTAGTGAAGTTGTATATCAAAAATTTATGTAGACATACGGCACCCAAAGTTAAGTTGCAAAACTGCAAGTATGTGCAAGCCTAACAATCTACAATGCAGTCTCCTTGACACCTAGTTGATCTTTCTTAATGTGTTCACATAAGTGTAGCTAGAAAATGTTACAAACAGCTTGCGGAACCTGTAAGAATAAAGATATGATTTTGTCAACAAGAGAAACAAGAGGGTTCTTCAAACACGTCTTTGCATAATGCTATTTGCATCACTTCACGTCTTTGTGAACTGATGGATGCATGATAAAAAGCATTTTCCTATTTCTTTACATAAATGTAGAAACAAATCCAAAGTAACAAATAGGAAACTAGCAAAGAAAGGTAACTGAATTTGTTTTCCTCCAAGTCCTTTTGAAAAGAAGAAGAATGTACATACCAAACCCATTGGCTTGAATGTTGTGCCATAGCGTTAAAGCTCTTTCGAGGATGCTCATTTAGCAAGCAATGCATGACTACGCTAGAGTTTTGCTTGGCATATAAAAAGGACAGCCACATATCGAGAGGTCCACTGTACTTGCGGAGTATGTTGGTACTCACCTGGTATTCTCAAAGAGACAAACATATAAACAAGATTGGCTAACAGATATGAAATGGACGAATACCTTTGGTATACATGTTGAGTATGAATATCAAATAATGAGATCAGCTAGAACTATCATAGTTTGTACGGTCAGATCAACAAAGCTAACAGAACATCAAAACCCAAGTATAAAGTTGTATTGCATAATGAATAAAGTTAGGGTAAAACAAAGAAACCAAAAGCAAGTAGGAGAAAACATACAAGTTCCCAGACTTCAACATTCTTTTGGGAAGTATCATTCAGAAGCTTGCTGCTCAGAACATGGATAAAGAAATATTATATACAAATTTCAAAATAAGAATTATATTCAGCTATGCAAAAGTTGGTTGAATGTGATCACAGAAAAAATTCAACTTACCGGATCCCATGGTGAACGTCGCAATGATTACAATGACCAGAAACACCATGGCTATCAAAAGTAATAATCTGGGAGAAACTCGTGTAAAATTTAATCAGAAATGGACAGCATAATTATGTTATAAAATAACTGCATTGAAATAGTAACCAATGAAAAGATGATTATTGAGGGTTCTGTGCAGAAAGGCACCAATAGTCCCCTTCTCATATTTGGTGCACTTTGGATTGTTACAGATAGTTAAATTAGAATTAAGCATTAAAATAATCTACAATATTATGAAAATAACACAAACTATTATATGCAAGTCACGTTGCAACAATTACAAGAACAAATACGTCATTTCCATTTTTATTATGGTTCAAAATAATCTAAAAATATTTCTCCCTTTTTTTACATTGTTGGTCCTAATTATTTTAATGTCTAATTCTAATTTTACCACTTAAAATGACACAAAGTGCACCAAATATGAGAAAAAGAGGACTATCGGTTCCCTTTTCCGAGGTAAAGGGACTAAGGTGCACCAGTCCCATATGGCCAAAACAACACCGAACTTATTATTGAAACAGCTTTTAAACCTTCGTAGTTCCACAATGTACGTCTAAAAGATCTGAAAAGACAATTAAAGCAAAAGGATAGAAGAAACATTCCATTTAGACATAATCTTACCAAGTCAATGCCATAGTTAATAACCTCTGTTTTGATGATGTTTGCCAGCAAATCATGGTTCCAAACATTGCCAAAACCATCCTAATGATAACACCAGATGAAATTATAGATGCTTCAACATGGTATTTCAAAGTTCAAACAACAATACATACGTATGGATAACCTGCAGATTTGGATGGTTCAAAACTTTCACTTGATTGAGTGGAACCTGCAAATCGAAATCACACTTTAAACCATGAAAAACCAACACAAAGGAAAAGGTTTAAATGTGCTCTCCTAGGTCCAGGGTAGAATGCAACTATTATATGCAATGACATTGAATGTTATTTATTTCTGATAGTTAACAACATATACATCACTTTTTAGCAGTAATGCAAATGCTTGCCATCCTTTTGTCCATATGCAAATTTCATTACCACGCCATAGTAGCAACTAGCAAGTAACCAAGATTAACAGTGGGTTAATCACCTTTAGGACTGCACATGCCTGGTAAAGCTCTTCTTTTCTAACATTTCCTTTTCCATCTGCATCACCTACAGGGAAGAAGAAAGTAAACTATAAAATGAGCTAGAGAACATTACCAGAAACAAATAGAATATGTGGTCAGCTAAAATCAGTAGAGATGATAAATAGGGAATGATTGATGAAGCAATACCAACAACACTTAATCAAATGGAGTCTAAGACACAAAATAAAGAAAAAGGACCAACTAAAGAGTGTAATTAAATAAACATAAGAATGAATATTATGGTTTTAAAAAAATAGTATTACCAATAGACAAGCACAATACATGTAGATTTTGCCCTCTCGAAGTTAAGTAGTTTATCGTTGGTGAAAAGAACCTGCAGAAAAGTTGCATAAGGTGTCAACAAGCATGAAGTAACATAAATTAGGATTTGTATTTGGAATCTAAAGTGCTGCTAATTATCCATTTGCCATTATAAAGAACCTATAACTCATAGAACAGAAAAGCTTATATAAATTGAAAATTTCAGTTGGACTGATATTATGAACAGTTCTAAATGACTACTTTTAAGGTAAAATTTTAGAATGAGCCAGATCAACAGAATATTCAAACATCAATGATGCAGGATACTTGACTAGTTATTAGTTCATGCAGATTTTAGTGAACCAACATTTTGGAAAGAATTAGAAACAATCTATAATATAAAAACAGTAACAGATGAAGACAACTTTATAATATATCTCCCCACAAAATGAAAAATTAAAATTTGAAGCTTACATGGACTCATCATCTGGATGAGCGATAACCAGCAAAACGTTTCTGTGCTTATGATTGTCTCCTGATATAATATATGATGAGTGACTAAGAGTTAGGCAATAGTTATTACAACAAAAGATATCAGAATATCACCCACCATTATTTAAAAAGACACCCTTAGAAGGTGAGCATGAACGATGGAGAATTTTGCAAAGAGAAGCAACCCAGAGAACAATCACAGAACTAATAATCAACAGCCATGCCATTTAGAATTCACGTGCAACCAATGAACTCATAATCTGCGACACCATATCATCAAATCAAAAAGGGTCAAACTACAATTGAAGATTCTTTTTTTGATAAGTTAATTTTTTGTTTATAAGACCACAATTGAAGATTCCAAACAACTAAAATCAGTAATAATAATAATAATAATAATAATAATAATAATAATAATAATAATAATAATAATAATAATAATAATAATAATTGGGCGGGTGATCCAGTAGCTTTTGCAGCTGGAATACTTGGATACACTAGTTATTTTTGTGATCAATTTAGTCCACTTGTTAACTTGTTTTATAAAGATGATCGCGCAAGAAGAAAGTAGTGAACTTGGTTCAAATAGGCATTTTTTTTTTCAACTACATTTGATAAAGAAATTTTTAACATGAATAATTATTAAAAACTTAAAACAATTTTTCAAAATAAAAAATTTTAAAAATAGAAAAAATAATGAAGAAAAACATAAAAACGAGTGGTTGTAGTCACCTTTTCAAAATTAGTGCACTAAAATGCTAATAAAGATAGTTAAAGGATCTAATTGCTCCACAGTGGAAGGTGGTGACATTTGTTCCAACTTTTAATCATCAAATAATCTCTCTGCCACCGAAATGAAATCGAAATGCTGATTCATATTTAGATATAAAAATTGGGGTTCTAATTAACAATTCCAAATTATAAATTAAAAAAAAGGCAAATCTCCTCTATAACCCATTAAAATTTCCAAGACAATTAAATTATGAATTTATAAAATATGCATCCTATCTAGAAAAAGTCTCATGGCCTAAAAAAATTTCTTTCGTATGCCCATCAACTCACCTACAATTTTCTCATAATAGGTCCTCTGAAACATTCTTCTTCTTCGTGCTCAGCTGAGAATATTAGAATCTTGGAGTTGGGTGTCCCTCAATTTCTACCTCCAAGGAGAGAAATATCAAAGAAGGAATAGGCAAGTTTCTGCGGCAATTTTTTACGAGATCCGAATAGAGAGAAAATTCGAGTTGCTAAATCAGCCCATATTCTTCTTATGTGAACTCACACTACACAGATCTAGCAACGTGGGCTAACTTAAAATGTGGGCTAATCTAATACTTATAGTTTTTTTTTATTCTAAAAAAAATCTCTAATTTTAGTCGAAGGCATCTCACTAATTATAAATATTTTAAATTAGTTTAAATTATAATAAAATGTTTATTCTGTGAGTCCCTCCTACATTTAAGAGGAAGAAAACACAAGTGGTAGGTCGAACTACCATGGCCAGATGTAGGTCTTATTCTACAAATGGTAGGTCTGAACCACAACGATTATAGGTGACAATCCAGATGGTAGATGTATCTAACGTTGATATCACTTTGCTTTATAAATGAAAGAATGTCTTTGCCAGCTTAGAAACATCAACACACCAAATGAAAGAAAGAAAGCCAAATAACAATTTCCTTTGAAGAAATATAGTGTTGTGTGTAAAGAAAGTGGGAGAGAATATCTTGAAAAATATCGGGATATTTTTAAAAGTGAGTGACAAATAAATGAGTTTGGGAAACAGGTGTGACATTTATTTTGGGTATTATCTCAATTATTTATCGCTTCCCATTCTACCATTAATCTTATTAGTGGAAGAAATACTTTTTCTTTCGCGATGGGATTTCAAATTAAAGTAATAACCACGTTAAATTTCCTGTCGGCTATTATTCTACTCTGTTGGTCATTTTATCTTTCTGCATTGTGCCAACAACAGGTATCGAGGCTGGTCTAGTAAAATTTTAATATGCTTCTGTGGTAAAGATGTAGATCGATCTTCCACATCGGAAAAGATTTTATTAGGTCAGGCGTGTATTATTCTGAGAAAAAAAGAAACACAAGAAAAAATGTCAAGCCAAAGGTAGATATTGAGAAATTTAACGGCAATAATAATTTCTCTTTATGGCAGCGAGGATGAAAGATATTCTTATTCAACGAAGTCCATAAGGCGTTCTTCGGGAAAAGAAAAGAAGCATGAAGAACCGTCACCGAAACGATGGGAGGAAATAGATGAGATTTTCAAGACAATTGCCTAAATCTCTCAGGCCAGTGTCTTGCAAAACATTGAATCAAAAAATTGGTAAAGGCGCTAAAGAAACATGGGAGACTACGAAAACGTATTAATGTCAAAGAACCTTGCCCGATAAATTTTATTTGTGGAAGGAGCTATATCGACGAGGAAGGAAGATAATGTGAGCGTGATGCAAAGGCGTGTTAGCAATTTCAACAAAGAAGCTTTCTCACTTAGCAAGATTTAATGTGAGTTTTGGATGAAGAGAAAGGCATGGATGTTATTGGCATCACTACCCTCATCATATAATCATATATCACAACAACTCGACTTATCAAAAGACAAGATGGAGTTTGAAGTTATTGTAGAAGCCTTGTTCTCATAAGGAGAAACAAAACAAGGAAAGAGATTGAAGCACAAGCCCTTATCACAGTGCAGAGGAAGGAGACGTAAAGAACAAAACCCGTAAGAAGTAAAGTAGGCAAAATCAAAACAAATTTGCCAATGTTGAATGCCATCACTGTAAGCAGGAAGGCCACATTAAGAAATTTTGTCGGGTGTTCAAAAAGGAACAAGAAACGAACAAAGGCAAAGTAGCGAAGAAGGACGACAATGAGTGATGATGAGCAAACAAATACCATAGAGCGAGTTCAATATCGTTTATGATTTAAGATTTTGTCATAATCTTGCATCACGAGACCACCATGATTGGTGATAATGGTGTTATTCACGCTTACATCGCGTAGAGAATTTTTTCTCATCGTACACACCTGGAAGTTTTGGTGTTGTTAGAACGGGAAATGAAGTGTCAAAGCGTAGTAGCAGTAGAGACGTTTGCTTGGAAACGTAGAACGGAACCGGACTATTCAAGGATGTCGGGCATATTCCGGATATCGCTGCGAATTTGATCTCTCTGGCAAGCCGATCAGAATGAAGGATATTGTAGCTCCTTCATTTATGACAAATGGAAACTTACAAAAAGGCTCCTTAGTAGTGGGCTTAGGTGAGAAGCATACAACTTTGTATATAATGCAAGCAAAACTTTCTACCGACACAAGAAATGCCATGTAGAAAGATAATCTGTAACCGGTATGGCATAAAAGACTCGAATAATGGGTGAAAAAGGTTTGACAAGTCTAGCCAAAAAGAAGATATCACTGGAATGGATGAAGTACATTTTGGAGAAATGTGTTCATTATCTTTGCTCTAGCAGGAAAGCAAAATAGGGTTGCTTTCAAGAGCTTCCCTCATTCCGCACGAATAATACTTTAGATCCGATTCATTCAGATTTATGGACCAATGCCAAAGTCACTTGGTGGTGCTTCAATACTTTGTGACTTTCATTGATGATCATTCAAGGATGACGCGTGGGTATATCTTCTAAAGACAAAGGATCGGAGTGCTAGATGTCTTCAAAGAAATTTCATGCCTCGGTTGAGGCAATTTGGAAAGAAGCTAAAGTGCATCCGGACAGACAATGGTGGAGAATACACTTGGACCTTTCCATGCTTATTGCAAAAGCATGGTATTCTAAGATCGATGACACCTCCAAAGAACACGCAGTTGAATGGCTTAGTGAGAGGATGAATAGAACTTTGATGGAGAGAGTTAGATGTCTACTCACATGCAAAGTTGCCTAAAACTTTTTGGGGTGAAACCGTACTCACACAACGTGTGTTGAATCTTTCACCTTGTACTCCTCTCAAGATGGATGTTCCAAATAAAGATGTGGTCAAGAAAGGATGTTTCCATGATCATCTGCGAGTGTTTGTCATGAAAGAATTTGTTCATATCCCCAAGGATGAGAGATCCAAACTTGATGCCAAAACAAGACGGTGTATTTTTATTGGTAAGGCCAAGATCAATTTGGCTATAGATTTTACGATCCAACAGAAAGAGACTTGTCGTGAGCTAGTGATGCTATATTTGTTGAAGATGAGACCATCATCAAGATATTATCAAAATGAAGAAAGATGTTCCTAATTCCAATGGTGACCATCGATTTGGAATTAATTCCTCCAACATCGCCAAGACAAGTTGGAGATGAAGACCAGGTTTATCCACCCTTTTGATGAAGATGATGCCCCCATAGAAGTTGGTTCAAGACGCAGGAAATAATGATGTTCATTATCGATTAACCAACAAGCGGCTTCTCTGTTCCAATCGAGAAGAAGTGATAGAGTGAGACGACCACTACATTTATCTCATATCCTCATTTAGGTATGTAACTTTCAGTGGGGGAGAACACCGAGAATTATGAAGAGGCTATGGATGGCAAATCCAAACAAAAATGGATTGAAGCCATGCAAGATGAGATGATGAAGTCCTTGCATGAGAACAAAACCTTTGGTTAAACTGCCCAAAGGGAAGAAGGCCTTG
Source organism: Hippophae rhamnoides (assembly GCA_033030585.1). Lineage (NCBI taxonomy): Eukaryota > Viridiplantae > Streptophyta > Magnoliopsida > Rosales > Elaeagnaceae > Hippophae > Hippophae rhamnoides. Next base: position 2,756,034 of record CM065436.1, on the reverse strand, counting down.
AAAAATAAATGGGTGTTCAGGCGAAGGCATGAAGGGCGTAGTTCCGGGCGATCTGGCTTGATTGGTCATTAAAGGATTGCCAAAGAAAAGGTGTTGACTTTGATGAGATTTTCTCTCGGTTGTGAAAATGACATCCATTCGTCTTGTGCTAGGTGGTTAGCATCTGTGTCTTAACTCGGAGGTCGAGCAAATGGATGTCAAACCTGCCTTCCTACATGGTGACTTGGAAGAAGAGATATACATGGAAGCGACGTAGGGTTTTCATCAAAGGGAAAAGAAGATTATGTCTGCAAATTGAAGAAAAGTCTCTACGCTTAAAACAGGCACCAAGACAATGGTACAAGAAGTTCGAGTACGTTATGGGGGAGCGAAGGCTACAAAAAGACTACTTTAGACCATTTGTGTTTTTGTGCGTAAATTCTCTAATGATGATTTTATTATTCTTTTGCTCTATGTGGATGATATGTTGATTGTTGGCGAAATATTTCGGAATCAACAACTTGAAAACGATTGAGTAAGTCTTTTTCCATGAAAGACTTAGGACCAAAGAAGCAATTCTTGGCATGCAGTATTATTAGAGACGGGCGCCAAGAAATTATGGTTGTCACGGAGAAGTACATCGAGAAAGTACTTCAGAGATTTCATATGAATAAGGCTAAAGCGATTAGTTGTCCTCTTGCTAATCACTTTGCCAAGTTCTAACGAGCCCTTCTACCAGACAAAGAGAAGGAAGAGATGGAAGAGGTTCCATATGCTTCGGCGATTGGAAGTCTAATGTATGCCATGGTTTGTACACGGCCGGATATCACTCAAATGCGGTTGAATTGTGAGTAGATTCCTTTCAAATCCTGGAAAGGAACATCAATGCAGTGAAATGGATTTTCAGGGTATCTTCGAGGTTCTTCCAAAATATGTCTATGTTTTGGAAATGATAAACCCGTGTTAGTTGGATACACGAGATGCGCAGATATGGCTGGTGATGTGGATTCCAAAATCCACTTCAGGTTACTTGATTACATACGCAGGGGAGGCGTGTCGGCAATCAAAGTTACAAAAATGTGTTGCATTGTCCACTACCAGAAGCGTAAATTCATAGCGAACTAAGTACGTAAAGAGTTGTTATGGATGAAAAAGTTCTTGAAAAGAGCTTGGTTACAACAAGACGATTATCGAGCTATTTTGTGATAGTCGAGTCGCATATCCATCTTGGAAAGAATGCCTCCTTTCATTCGAGATCAAAACATATTGATGTGAGATATCACCTGGATTAGGGATGTAATGGAGAAGAAGCTTATTACAACTTGAGAGAAGATCCATACTGAAAGAAAATGGATCGGACATGTTAACAAAAATTCTCCCAGAGACAAAATTTTGAATCTTGTCGTTTAGGCTTGGATTGGTGGAGCCTGCATGTAGTCGGAGGGGAGATTTGTGAGTCCACTCCTACATTTAAGAGGAAGAAACACAAATGGTAGGTCTGGCAACCACCACCAGATAGTAGTGCGACCAATGGTAGGTCTGAACTACAAATCTGAGGGCCAGTAACTACAAACAGAGACAACCACTGATGGTAGGTGTATCTAACATTGATATGCAATTTGCTATAAATGAAAGCGATGTCTTCGCTTAGAAAACATCAACACACCAAACAAGAAGTGAAGCAAAGTAAAGCCAAAGAACAATTTCCTTTGAAGAAATATAGTGTTGTGCTACAGAAGAAAGTGGGAGAGAATATCTTAGAAAAATATTGGGATATTTTTCTAAAGAAGATGACAAAATAGTGAGTTTGGGAAACACTGTGCGACACTATTTTTGGGTTTATCTCAATTTGTTGTATCGCTCCCCACTTTGTACCCATTAATCTTATTAGTGGAAGAAATACTTTTCTGAGTTTTCCGCGATGAAATTTCAAATTAAAGGGTGAACCACGTTAAATTTCCGGTGTCATTATTCTACTCTGTTGAATTCATTTTATCTTTACCCGCTGTGCCCAACATATTCTACCAATATATGTTTATCCTATTATTTTTTTATAAAATATTTTTTCTCACACGCAAGAAATTCATTACTCATTAATACAAATTTTAATATTTTTACTATCAAATACTTATATTAAGATTAGATTAATTTTAATTAAATTTATTAAAATCATTAGAATTGATACAACTTGCATGAATTATCACCTCTTATTATAAGTATTATTTTAATAAAAAATATTTTTTTATTAAAATAACATTTAAGTCCCTATTTTTTAAAAAAAAAACTTTTAAGCCCCCATTTTATTAAAATAAGCTTATTTGAACAAAAGAAAAATTATCATAAAAATTATTTTATTTATATTATTTGAATATTTTGATCGGTTAACTTTCACAACAAATACATAAATCATTTATTTTTAAAAAAATATAGTAATTTAATAACTATTTATCATAAAAATAGATACTTTAGTTATATATTTAACTAAAATTATGATATTAAAGTGTATTAATTTTTTTAAAAAAATATATGACCTGTATATCTTAAAAAAACAAACGTATATATTTTTTTTAATTAAAAAAAAAGAGAATTTAACTATATTTTATCACTTTTTTTTTCAAAAGATGAGGTATTATTTTAATAATTTTTTTATGAATTTAAGATCGTTTGATCATTTAATTATTTTTTATCGTAAAAAATATTATAAAAAGATAAATGTTACTTATCCATCAGAATTTTAATATTTATATCATTTTAACAAATTTTAAGATTTATTAAAGAGATATTTTCATAATTTTATGCTTTTTTTTTTCAAAATGAATAAGTTTAACTCACTCTATTTTTGTTTCTTTTTAATAATTAAATTTATATTTATATTATTAATTTTCATAAATTTACATTCTTTTGGTACGATTAATTTTAAATTTAACCTTTATCAATATTTTTTTAATAATTAAACAATTAAATAACACGTAACGCTTAAACAAGGGAGGATTTTTAGCCTTTTTATCCCTGCAAAAATTCATAGCCATAATAGAAACTTCGTTCCAATTTCTAAGAATATAACAAAATAATAATTCAAACATTTTGAACACTTTTTTTTTTCTTTTACTTTTATGGAACGGTAACTTAAGACGCGTTATAAAACAAGACAGACTTCTTTTAAGTCTTTAAAAATCAATATAAGTAAGTGTCTAGTAAATGCTAACAAACTCACTCGCTTTAACGAATTAAGAAATCCTGTATACCAATTAAAAATATATACATAAAAAAAAATAGAAATGACTATAAGATTTATCAAAGTCAATGAAGTAAACTTCATTCTTATACAATGGGTATATACTGTAATGGAATTAAGTAATCTTTTTATTTCATTTTTATAAAAATTAAAAAATATATATATATATAAATTAAGAATAAAATCAATAAAAAAAGAGGGTATTTTTCTAAAGGGTTCGATTCTGCTCTATCATTTTTAATTTATTATTATATATATTATAAATACATGATAAATAAAAATATAAACTTTATTATATAAAATGTAATCCACGTATTATTAACTAATTAATGTTGATATACAAATTAACACACAAAACAAAAAATAAAATATATTAATTGATTATTTTTCTAAGATGCAATAATAATAATAGGTGAAGCAAAGAATATATAAAAATCAAAAGGCAAAGCCTTAAAGGCTTACAAGTGTGAACATCAAAATACACAAAATTCACAAACAGAAACAGAGAAGAACAACTCACTCATGGGGAAAATAGAAGAGTTGATTAAGAAAGCTCTTCCTGTGGCTATGAAAGCTTGTAAATCTAATGAATGGTTTGTAGAGAATACTAGTTGCTCTTCACAAGTTCTTATTTTAGGTTTTCGATGTTCTTGGTCTACTACAGATTGCTTCTTTGACTCAACAATCATCGATGAAAAACTATTTCCTTCAATGAAAAACGTGGGTAATGATGAGGTAGCTAAAGTTAATCAACAAATTTTCGACTTGTTTAAATCAATACTGCAGAATTCGCAACTCAAAACTAAGGTATGCACAATTTTTCTCTGCAAATTAGGTCTAACCATATTCTTAACTAATGGATTTAGCTGCAAAACTTGCAATTAATACATTGACAGACTCTGCCAGTACACTGATTAGGAATCATTTTTAATCTCTTTCTCAATCATTAGAATGTAATTTTCACTCAAGTCTATAGCTAACTATCAACGGTAAAACCCAAATGATAACAAAAACTCTGATCACTCCGTTAAACATTTAACGTCCGTCCGTTTCATGTTATCCCTCTGCAACTATGGTCAACGATTATGGTAAGAAAATCGCTGTATATATCAAAATTATTATTATTATTATTATTATCTTTTAGAATCGAATTTTAGGTGTTAGTTAACTAACGGGAGCATTAACAACAAAAGTTAAGCGTTAGCGTTATAACAATTTAAAGTTGAGTTGTAATTTTTTAACTCAACAATAATTGATTGTTAGACAAATATATATATATATATATATGTACTCTATATTTATTATTGAGGAATTATTATTAGTTGGTCTTTTGGTGTCAGATACACATTTTTTGCTTTATTATATCTCTTATTTATTTTTATTCTCCCTTTTAATTGGCTTGTACCGTCAAATATGACAAAATTAATTAATAATTTTTCGTCTTTAATAAGGTAAAAAAATAAAAATAAAGAAGAAGAAGAAGAAGAAGCAGGAGTGAATATTTTGATTATGCTTGCTTGCTTCTTTGGTGAATATTGTTAAAATACTAAAGACATACGATTTTCTTTTCTTTTTTTCAAAAAAAAGAAAAAAAAAGAATTATGTATTACCAAAAAACAACGTTTTTTAGAATGAAGTTTTTAAATATTTTGCAAGTAATTTATTTTTAATTTCTAATATTGATTGTTCTTTTTTCCAGGTAGATAAAGCTGTGAAAAAAAATAAGGAAATTATATTTACAGGTAAATCAATTGGTGGTTCAATTGCTCAGCTTGCTACAATTTGGTACTTGGAAAACTATGTGAAGAAAGAAAATAAAATCCCACCACATTGTCTCACATTTGGTTGTCCACTTATTGGTAATCACATATTTTCTCATGCTCTTAAACGAGAGAAGTGGTCTGGTTACTTCATAAATGTTGTGATGAAGTATGATATTGTGCCTAGGATTTTGCTCGCACCAATTTCCTCTATTGAAAAACAATTTAAGTCAGTCTTTGATTTCTTCAAATCCACATCTACTGGTGAACAATCTTCTTCAATAACCGAAACTGATGCTTTCGAATTTTATGATTTTGTTATGAGGAATGCATCAACCGTTGCTAGTCATGTTGCTTACACTGTGATGGATAGTGGAAATCTTTTGTTGGGAACTTTATCAGGATTGATTGAGTTAAGCCCTTATAGACCTTTTGGGACATATTTATTTTATACTGATAGTGGGAGGCTGGTTAGTTTAAGCAGCAATCCAAATGCTGTTTTGCAAATCTTGTTCTATTCATGTCAGTTACCAAGTAAAGAACAAGACATTATTATCAGAACCTTGAAAGATCATTTTGTATATGAGAGTAAACTGCAGGGTAGCTCAAAGCTGCAAATATATGAGCTTCCGTTCTCATCTAATATTGGAGGAGAAGATAGAGAAATAGTTCACAAGATAGATGAGGCTTTGAATGAACTTGGCTTGGTACGTGTACCACTTTCTAAACTAATTTTGTCGATAAATCATTTTACAGTTACTAGTCCCTTACTTGTGGCCAAAGAAGCACTTTAGTCCCTTTCTTGTTCAAGCACACAAATCCTATATTAACATTGACCAAAAATTTATAGAATTATAAACAAATTTATGAATAATATGGAACTGTATGTCTTAGGTTTTTAAATTTGAAGTTTTTACTACTCATAAACTTATTATTACAAATTCAATAATTTGAATGTATTTAAATTAAGATGAGATACATTTAATATATTTATTCAACGAAATGCAAGATAATTGAAAAACAAGGTTATATTATTTTTTTTATTTTTATAACTATTTTAGTAGTGCCTCTCCTAGATTGAAATTCTAGATCCACCACTACATGTGGGTCACATTGCTTAATTTTTAAGAGTGTGATTCACTTTGTGGTCTAACAAATAAGAATCCAACCCCTATAATGCTAAAAGCTCACTTTAATGACATGAACAATACATTGAATCTCATTTTTAAGTGTAATTGGTAGATTTTGTAGATTTGGGTTTTTATCAAGGGTTAAATATAGGATTTATGTGACCTACCTTGTTCACAAGAAGGAGACTAAAGTGTTCTACTTTAAAAAAGAATGGGACGAAATGCTTTCACCTTGAAAAGAAATGGGCTAAAGTGTTCCACTTAGGAAGTAAGGGATTAAAGTGTACCGCTAGTCATAAGGGATGGGTGGTGCCCTTAACATTTTATAAATTTCTGTTTTCTTTCTTTCTCTATTTTCTATTAATTAGAAATGTTTTGCATTAAAAAAATAATGTTAGAATGAACAAAACATTAATAAAATGTTGAGATTGGAATTTCTTTAACAATTTTATGCGAATCGCAGAGTTCAAGGGGTAAACTATGTCTTCTAGCTACTATAGAGGAAGAGAAGCAAAAAATGAGAAACCAAGCAAAAATGGAAATAAAGAAGCCAAAAATTGAGCAACTTTTGAATGAAGTAGAAAACTATAAGATCAAGTGCGAGGCTCACAAAGTAGGGTATTATGATTCCTTCAAACTTCAAAAGAATCAAGAAGACTATAAAGCTAATATAAAGAGGCTAGAATTAGCAGCTATATGGGATGACATAATGGACATGATAAGAAAGTATGAACTTCCCGATGAATTTGAAGGAGAAGAAGAATGGATTAGGCTCGGAACACGTTTTCGCCGGCTTACTGAGCCTCTTGATGTAGCCAACTATTATAGACATTCAAGAGATGCAGGTGGTAAGGCTTACATGGATAGAGGAGGTAGGCCGGGACGTTATAGATTCCCACAAAAATGGTTGGAGCATAAGAAAATGATGGAGAAAGGGTCATGTGGGGAGTCCTGTTTTTGGGCAGAGGTTGAAGATCTTTCAAGAAAAAATCCAATTTCAAATGACTTAATAGAGAGAGCAAAGAAGTTACAAGTACAAGTTGAAAAATGGTATAATCAGAAAGATATAGGAGAAGATGTTTTCTTTGAACAGTCCACTTTTGTTAAGTGGTGGAAATCACTTCCTCAAGAATTGCAATCTCATAGCATTAAGGCAAAGATTAATGGTTGAGAGTGAGAACTTTGAAATTTGGATCATGATCTCTTCCAAATGTTATATTTCTGTTGTCTTGGTTAATAGCTGTTGTTTGTGTAATCAAATAAGAATTTGTTTCATTTTATTTGGAGAATAAGGTTTCAATCTGTTTTGTGTTTGTATGGTAATTTTTGTTGTTGTTTTGATTGTATGAAAAATAAACATTGCATTGTTATATAATAAATATCAGTCATATATAGAATGGTGACAACATTTTGATTTTAAATACGAAGAAGTATAAACTATATTATTAGTTATTAAATTTTAACTAAATTTTCAAACTTTTAAAACTTTGTATTTAAGTTTTCAAACTTTTAAAATTTATTCTTAAATTTTTAAACTTTTACATATAAATTCTAAAATTTTGATATAAAATATGTATTTTAATTGTCAAGTTAAGATCCATGAGTAAATTTTTAAAAATTTAAGATTAAATTACAGGATTTAAAAGTTTGAAGACAAAACTATAAGATTTAAAAGTTTGAAGATCTATGAATGAAATTTAAAAAATTTAAAAATTAAATTGTTAAATTTAAAATCTTAAATATCTACGAGAATTAAGAGAAAAGTGATTATTAAATAAAATCAATATAACATTTTTGATAAATATAAAATAAAAGAGACCATAAGAAAATTAATACAACTTACTAATTTCAACAAGAGTAATAACATCAAAGTATATGATAATATGATATATAATGAAATGTGTTTTCGTGATGGTACTCTACTTTTTTTCTTGTATTTGAGTTCGTTCACTTCATATCTCGCGAAACTTAATCTTGTTTCTCATATTTATAGAAAAACTGTTAAATCTTATTGAAAACCCTTGGATTTAAGTTATCATCTTGTTTTTGAAAAACTTGTCTTCTTTGTATCATTTTTTTTCTCAACTTTTGAAATTTTTATCTAAGTTGTATGGTTTATTGTGTTCATCTCGTTTATCGTATTTGTTTACTTGTTTGTTAGTGGTTGTGATATGTTTAATTGTTGAAGCAATGTGATCTTGCTCGATGATTAAGGCTTCGTGTTTGTAGCTTGGTTCGATTGAGGTTGGGCTACTACATTAATATTCTTAGGTGATCAATGATACTTTTTAGTTTGGTAATGGGTAGATATAGGTGTTAGGATAGTCTGATAATTTTATTTAGGAGTAGAAGTCAAAATTGTGCGTATCATGGTAGGAGTTTGCTAATTTAGAAAAGTTAATTAAAATTACAATATTAATTCAAAAACTTCTACAATATCATATAAAATTTGGGTTTAAAATTATGCATTTTAAGTTTGTCAAATAGTGGGTAAAACATACAACTTATTTATAACAAAAAATATATTTATTATAAAATTGTGATATTATCATGATTAATATGATAGTTAATTATTTTAATCATTAATCATATGTTATATCAGTTATAATTATACCACAATTTATAGTATAAAAAAATTTCTATTTATAAATTACATAACATAAACTTGTAATTTTAAGACAATTAGTTTTTATCATGTGCAACTTACGTGCTCCATTGCATGTTTTCAAAACTTTCCTAATGATAAAAATAAAATAAAAGGGGATGAAATTTATTAATAAAAATTGATAAATTTAATATACTAATTAACAATATATATATTAAAGATATTAGGGTAAAGTATTTTAATATGTAATATTTTTTAGATAACTTTTCCTTTTTTAATCTTGATATATCAAATATTTTTTAAATATAGATCAATTTAATATTATATTATTTTAATTTTATCCATTTAATACATTATCTTTTTTAATTTATCCAATCAAATTATTAACTTAGATTTATGTTTGAGATAATTAATAAAAGATAAATTAAATGATCATATGATTGTAACCTACTTGTCTAAACTTATTTTTAAAATTAATTATCAATTTGGTACTAAATTTAATAATTTGATCAAAATAGTATCTAAAATTTTTAATTTTTATCAATTTGTTACTTTATAAATATATTAATTTTTAAATTAAAGATATTATATATTATATTAGTATTTTTAAATTATTTGATACTTATAAAATTTAAATATGTGGTTAAAGCAAAAAAAAGAGTGAATCTTACACCACAAATTGAATCACACTAAAGGCTTTTTTATTATTTGAAAAAATATTAGTAGAAAACAATCATTTATTAGTTGAAAAGCATTATTTACATTAAAATAAATCAAATAAATAAAATTATAAAAATAAAAATATGAAATAAATACACTTTTAGTAATTATCCAACAAAAATATATAAATTTATAAATAAAATATGCCAATAAATTAAAAGTAGACAAAATCAATATTCTCAAGTAAAATATATCGAATAAATAAAAATCTACAAACTCTCATTTATATATAAAATTATACATTTTCATCGATTATCTACTAAAATTTATAAATAAAAAATATCAAATAAATAAAAAGTATAAAAGATAAAAATTATTAAATAAATAAAAAAATCAACGACTCTTCTTTATATATATATATATAATCATTAATTTTTTATCAAACTTAAAAGAAATAAAATTCCTTTTTTGAACCTCAAATAATATTTTATTACTATAAATATTTACATATATATAATTTTTTATTTTAGGTAATTTTATCTTTAATAATTAATAAATAATATTTTTTTCTTTTAATATTAAAACCAAATTTTATACACATATATTTAATATTTTTTAATTCTATAACTTTAAATACCATACTAATTTAACTACCAACGATGGTTAATTAATAATTAAGATATTAATTAACATATATAATAATTTAATAATGTATATATAAATTTTTGTTTTTAAAATAGTAATGGTTGCAAGTTGGGCTACTAATTTGATATTTATGGACTTTTTACTGGGCTAGAAGAGCTGTTGTCCCATTATTAACAAAATGGATTTGACTAAATTCTTTTTGTTTCAGATTCTGATAAAAAGTAATTAACAAGCAATGTTTGCTTATAGCCTCAAACAAAAAGTTGATAAAGGAAGAAGATCCTAATTATTTTTAGACAGCTTTGCTAATTATGACTGAAGTAACCACCTTATATGAGTAAGTAAATATTAAAAATATATTTATTACATAATAATTAATTATAAATTAAAATATATATTTTAATAATTTAATAAATAATTAACTGTAACATAAATTATAATTATATCACAATTTACTCATTTTATATACACTTACAAGCAGTAACATCGTCAATGCATATATAAATTTGATTATTAATTATATTTCGTTAAAATAGTAACATTCATTATAACGCAAATCTCACCAAGTGTTAAATTTATATTAATTTATAAATATGAATTTTGTTATTAACTGGGTGGGATGAAAATGATATGAAGAATTTTCTATTTTAAAATACACAAAACTCTAAGACATATAGATAATATTGTAGTAGTATACTAATGGTTTCAAGTATTTTTCACCTTAAAGTATTTTTTTAATTATACTATCGGTTATAATTCAATTATAATTAATATAATAATTAATTATCGATAAAAATAATAAAATTTATTTTTAAGTTATAATTAAATTACATAATAAATAGAATTTTTGCTTATACATATCTAACCAATTAGTTGTCCTGCCGCATGATAATAATTACTATTGATTTTCATAATCTCATTTTAATTTATTTTAACTATTAAGGAGATGTTGCCAAAGGAAACCAAAAGAATTAAAAGAAATAATAATGTAATATTATGTGAAACAACGCAAAATTACCTATTTGACCCTGGAATTGAAATTAAATTAAAAATTAAAAAAAATTGAAACAAATAATCAGATGTTTTTCACTATATACAGATAGTTTATAATACGTACACATAATGTATTTGTGTAACAATATATACCCATTATTTAAAACTATATAATTAATCATGAACAAATTATACATGATTTATATACGTAAATTTTAAGTAAAATTCAAAAATTACAATTTAAAGATTGAATTGGATGTTACCATTAAATGCTTAAACAATTAAATTAAACACATCAATTTTATTTGTAAAATAATAATTAATATGATATTTATCTTTTAATTATAAGAATATCGAATCAATTTTTTTTTGAAGATATTATTATAAAATTATATAATAAATTAATGATTTTTTTAATCGAATCTTATTGTATTATTTCTGTACAAATTAAAGGGGCACAAACAGATATGAATTGATCATCACGAGGCTAGTTCTTTTCTGCAAAATTTTGGTTGACCAATTGAAGAAAAGGAAAAGTTCTTTTGACTAAATACATGAGTAAGCTAAGACCAGCTTGTATTGCAATTTTCTTGCTTTCTTTTTATTTATTTATTTATTTTTGTTCAAAATAAGAAAAGCTCATATTGCAATATTGAAAGGTGTCAAAGGGGCTTCAAAAACATGATTGGTAATTACTAAGGGTGGTCATTTGAAGCCCATGATTAGAAATTTTCTTGTAGCAAGTTATGTCCCAATTATGATAACAGGAACTATGACTTTGACCGAAGGAAAACAAAAATGAAAAAGCAAAAACTATTCAAAATAGATCGCAATATTATATATATATATATATATAATAGAATTTAATTATATATTTACGTCTATTATATTGATATTCATTAAGATTATATAAAATTACTCAAAACTAATTATTTTCATCTTAAATCGAGATGAGATTTGAAAAGAAAAAAAAAGATAAAATTTAATTAAGTTAAGAAGTTTTAATCACTTAAATTTTGTGATACAAATTTTAAGTTGAAATAAGATGACTTTTTAAAAGTAAATTAAAGGTATGAAAAAAATAAATAAAAAAGACAAAATAATGGAAAGGAGAGATACCTAATTGCTTGCATAGCAAAGAAAAGATTTCTTTGTCTTAATCATACCACCTTACCTCATGTACTCATAACAACAATGCCCATCTATGGATTTATATCTTTGCTTCTTCGATCTCCATAACCTAACATATCCTACCTCAATTTAAAAGTGCAGGTGGCTATATAAAAGTTTAAATATATATATATATATATATATATATATATAATAAGTTTGTATTGAATCTCAAATAATATATTATTGTATTATTAATAAATATAATTGAATACATATAATTGTATACGATGAGATACTTAATCAAATCTTATATTATCTAAAATATTTATTATTATTTCATTCATTGTATCACTATTTATTATTTAGATATGATTTATTATATCAATATAAAATATTATATTGATACAGAAAATCATATCTAAATAATATTTTATACGATATTATTTAGATATATATTGATATGATTTAACAACATAAATAATTAGAAAACTAATTGTATAAATAAATATAATCATTCATCAATCATATCAAAGAAAATATATATCTCTTACACATTTTAAAAATTCAATATGTTATCACGCAGCGTCTTGTCCGTCATGGCCCCTAAAAATCCAAATGATGGTGCCAAAGGATTCGAACACGTGGAAAGTTACAGAGTTGCCTGAGAAGTCTAGAAAGAGCTGAAGTTGACGGACTCAACTCAGCTTTAAGACCACAGAGATGTTCACAGAGCCTTGGAGGAGGGTGCTAGAATGAGGCTGGAATATTCTAGAATGCGTCGGATGGTTCGGGAAAGTTGTAGAAGGCTGGCTGGAAGCTTACGGAACATCGAGAAGGTGCGTGGAAGGAGCTAGACAAACCTAGAAGACCTACAGAGTTGGCTAGAAGGTCACTAGAGCCTTGTGGCACATTGTACGTAAATCTAGAATACCCTTGTGCGTTACAGAGCTAGAATAATCTGAAAGTGGTGGCGTAGTCTTAAGCTTAGAAGCCAGCTATAAAATAGACCACTTGGTCTTACGTTTGCATTCATCTTGGAAATTCCTAACATTCTTGGGAGATCATGGGAATTCTTAGCATTTGTAACGTAAACTACTCTGCAGAAGCGATACAAAGCGTTCTTCTTGAAACTCTTTCTATTCTCTTTGGAGTTACATTTCGGATTGAAGGAAGGCTTGAGTGGAACGGACCGAGCTAAGTGCCGCGTGATCACTTGAGAAATTAAGGTCGTGACGGTTGGTATCGGAAGCGTTAGGTTGAAGCAATCTTACTCTTGGCATAATGAAGAACGTTGGTCCATCTACATGGACGTTGATGTTCCACATATGGAACGTGGACGTGAGGAAACCCGTAAACCATCGAAAGGAATCTCGAGGCAGTCGAAAGACATCTTTCTAGCTTGGGGAGCTGTTTGACGAGTGGACAACTTAGAGGAGCGTTGCAATGGCTTAGGGCGAGGATGTGGAGATCCGTACGGTTAAGATGTCAGCTCGCGAGCTTGATGGTGGGCTAAGGCGAGAGATTGATGGGTTGAAAGGCGAACTCGCAAGGTAAGAGATCTCGTCCGAATAGAACTCGCAAATGTCTTGCTTAGAGTTGAGGATATGGGTGGTGATCTGGCTCTTTGTAAGCGGGCTATGGCCGCGGGAACTAACCTGACCAACTTGTAATTGAGGCTAAGAGGGTGGATGTTCCCGAGCCGAGACCTTGATGGCGTTAGGAACACTAGGGAAGTGGAGAGCTGCATGGGGCCTAGAACAATACTACGAGGCCTCTTGGCATAACGGACCGTACCGGCGTAGTCCAAGCTTGTTGCTATGTATTTGTCAACCTTTGCTATCTTTGTGGTGGAGGCGGAAACATGGAGATATGCGAATGAGGGGTTTACCTGATTGACACCTTTGAAGATTTCAAAAGGGAGTTCAAGATGCGATTCTTCCCAAGTAAATCTTGAGGAGGAGGCGATGGACCAGGTGCGACGATTGAAGCAAGCGGGTAGCGTAAGGGACTATGTGAAGGAGTTCACAGCCACTTGTTGCTAGAATTCCCGACCACAACTAACAAGGATGCCCTATTCTTATTCATGGATGGTCTCTAATCATGGGCTAATTTGGAGCTTAAGCGACGTGGTGTCTGAAGACTTGTCTTCGGCCATTGCAAGCTGCGGGAAAGCTTTATCGACTACTCCACAGAGCAAGGGAGAGTCCAGCATCGGATAAAAAGTTTGGTGGAGAGAAGAGTAATGGAGGCCATACCAAAATTCAGGGTTCCAAAAATCATAAAGGAAACTCCTCATTCAAGCCACGGGATAAGGGGAAGGAGAAGGAGGATTGGAATGCCTCAAAGCCCCGTGTAACGTGCTTCATTTGCGACGGACCGCATTGGGCACGTGAATGTCCGAAGAGGAAGGCCTTGAGTGCCTTAGTTGCTTCCACTCATGAGCAAGATGGAGGCGAGTCGGACGCATGTGTAAAGATGGGTTCTTTGCGCCTACTTGGTGCAATGCAGAGCGCCCCAAATACCTCTAAAGACTTAATGTACGTGGATGCCACCATTAACGGGAAGGTCGCCAAAGCATTGGTCGACATAGGAGCATCTCACAACTTTGTTTCGGTGGAAGAAGCAAAGCGACTCGGCCTGAAGGTTGTCAACGGAGGGGATCTGCGAAGGCGTTAACTCAGCAAACACTTTACCGTTACATGGAGTCGCTCGAGGAGTTAAGGTTAGTCTTGGTGCTTGGGCGGAGTGGACTTATCGGTGGTGCACATAGATGACTACTCGATGGTATTCGGCGTGGAGTTCTTGGACCGGGTAAGAGCTTTCTTGGTGCCGTACTCGAAACTCCGTGTGCATCGTGGATGGTTCGAAGGCTTGCGTGGTGCGGCGGACGGGACCGCAAACGCCTGAACGAAACTCTCTCGACAACACCAAATCAAAGGGGATTGAAGAGGGATGAAGAGAGTTACGACCATGCCGAAGAGTACGACGAGGAGGAGTCGCGAATCGGAAGCTTCTTAGATGGACGTGCGAGTTGTCTCGAGATAAGTCCCATGAGGTGATGTTTGAGCGTCGCGAAGTCAAGCTTGCCAACGGAAGTGCAAGCTACCCCGAGAATGAATCCCGAGGGGTGATGCAGGGCCTCGCCCCAACGGTTACCTCGAGGAGGAGGTAAACCATGGTTCGAGTTGGAGCTCGACGCAAGACCACCGATAATGAGCCACGGCGGTGGAAAAATCGAGTTGCGTAGCGGAGCATGGTGAGCGATGCGGCTGAGTCGAAAAGGAAGACAAAGCGGCGTACACAGGTCTGCTAGACCGTTGCTATTCTAGAGAGACCGTGGGAGAGTGTCTACATGGACTTCGTACTTGTACGCAAAATCGAGAGGGCTTTGGCGGCATGGTGTCGTTATCGGCCGCTTGACAAATATGCAACATTCGTACCTACCTCTCAACGGATTTGCACGGTAGATGAGACAACACGTTGTTCCTTAAACATGTTGTGAAGCATTGGGGATTCCATCGATATAGTAAGTGATCGAGACCCACGATTCACGGGGGAAATTTTGGACGACGGAATTGTTGGTGTTAGGATCAATTGAACTTCTACAAGCTTTCATCCTCAAAGTGATGGACGGATGGAGCGTGCCAATGCATTCTTTGGAGTTGTATCTCAGCAACTTTGTGAGTGCTAATCAACGAGATTAGTAGAAGTCATTGGATGTAGCCTAATTTTCGTATAATCTGTGAAGAAGCGAGTCTCACCGTAGAGTCCTTGAGAAATTGTCATGGGCGACAGCCCCGTGACCCTGTCAGCCCACGAGTTATGAAGGAAAGAGCCCGAGTGCTTTCAAGTTTGCCAAGCTGGCATGAACAGCGGGATTGGCAGAACTGTTGCGTAAGGCGTCTAAGAGAAGATGAAGAAATGGTGACGAAGAGGAGGATGGTAGAGTTTCGGGAAGGTGATTTGGTCTGGTGAACTGTGCCCCAACAATTCAAGTCCTTGCGAAAGGTTCGCCAAGGGGTTGGTGTGGAAATATGAGGGACCATTTCCTATCTTGAGAAAGTCGGAAGGTGTCGTACAAGCTATGACTCACTAAAAAGCTTAAAATATATCTGGTCTTTCATGTAAGTATGCTTAAACCACTTTCGTGGAGCAAGGAAGACATGAGTAAGGGAGAATCCAAGAGAGGCGCCTACCGCGGTGATAACCTCCTTTGTGAGAGAAGTGGACTCAATTTTTGGCGGACGACGATCGACGAAAGGGCGTACCAAGTTATAGGGAATACTTGGTCAATGGAAAAACGCCCGAGGATGTAGAGACAAGTTGGGAAACCCGAGGGATTCCTTGTGGCAATTCGGAGATCTTTATAGAGAGGTTTCAACTTGAAGGCGCGACGAGGGCATCGCGAACTTGAGTGGGAAGGGTGTCACGTCCTTGACGCCCCAAAAATCCAAATGATGGGCTGCACAAGGATCTAGACACGTGTAAAATTCTAAGGTTACTGAGAAGTCTAGAAAATTTGGAGTTGGACGGGACTCAACTCAAGCTTGAAGACCACTAGAATGTTCTAGAACCTGTTGGAGGGTGCTTTAGAATGGTGGAATATTCTAGAGCAGCAGGATGGTTTGGGAAGGTTAGAAACTCTCGGAAACTTACGGAACATCCTAGGAAGGTGCGTGAAGGAGCTAGACAAACCTAGAAGACTCTAGAGTTGGCTAGAAGGTCCTAGAGCCTTGTGGCACATTGTACATAAATCTAGAATACCCTTGTACATTCTAGAGCTAGAATAATCTAGAAAGTGGTGGCATAGTCTTAAGCTTAGAAGCCACACTATAAATAGACCACTTGGTCTTCATTTGCATTCATCTTGGAAATTCCTAACATTCTTGGGAGATCCTTGGGAATTCTTAGCATTTGTAACATAAACTCTCTTTCTATTCTCTTTGGAGTTACATTTCGGATTCAAGCGGGGCTTAGTCTTGACGGATAAGACTAAGTGCCGCACGATCGCTACTTGAGAAATTAATGTCGTGACAGTAAGCTCTTGAAAACCTAAAAAAATGATGCGATTTTTGAGCAAAATTAAGACATTAGTTAACAAGACCAATAACAACCATCAACTATAAGATATGTTAAATACAACGCAGTCGTCTTTTGTCAATCTTGTTGGTAATGTCCCTAATTTTGAAAAGACATCAGGTAAAATATTTGCTCTCTCACAAAACAATAAAAACATGATTTAGATATTAGATAGTGGAGCTAGTGATTATATTGTATGTGATCATGTCCATCTTACATCATCTTGGTTTGTTCATAATCGTATACTAAAACTACCTAATGGTATCATATTACAAGTCTCCCATATTGGGATTGCAGTATTTTCCTCACATTTTATGCTGCATAATGTTCTCTACGTCTCATTATTCTACTTAAACCTCATATCTATTAGCAAACTTGTGTTGGATTCTTTTTATGTCACTGTATTCGTAAAACAAGTATGCTTTATATAAGACATTCAATCGGGGAGGATGATTGGGACGTGAGTTGAAAGTAAGGAACTCTACTACCTCAATATGCCTAAGAAAGGAACATGCAATGTGGTGCATACTAAAACTCAAGACTTGTGTAATCAACGACTCGATCATCCCTCTAACAAGGCTATTTCTTTAGACCCTTTTATGAAAAATAAAACTTGTGATATTAGACGTTGTTCTATTTGTCCTCTAGCTAAGTAAACTAGACAGATAGTCTTTTTCTTTAAGTTTTTCAACTAACACTTCTTATTTTGATTTAATTCATGTGGACATATGGGGTAGCTATCATGTTTCATCTCTATTTGGAGCTCAATATTTCTTAACAATTATTGATGATTAGTACAGAAGCACTTAGGTTTTCCTCATGAATCATAAGTCTGAAGTAAGAAATTTGCTCATTCATTTTATTAATTTAGTGGACACACAATTTTGAAAAAGAGTCAAGGTTGTTAGGATTGATAATGGTCCCTAGTTTAAATGCATCGAATTTTATTCTTCTAAGGGTATTTTACACCAAAGGAGTTGCATTAATACGCCTCAACAAAATGGCATCGTTGAGCGTAAACACAGACACTTGTTAAAAGTTGCTCGTACATTTTTTTTATCAATCACACTAGCCTAAACCTTTTTAGGGGATGTCATATTCACGGATACTTACCTAATCAATAGGACACCAACACTACTCTTACAAGGGAAAACACCATTTGAGATGTTGTTTCACAGACCATCGACTTATTCCCAACTTCATGTTTTTGGTTATAGATGTTTTGTTTCTACCTATCCGTTGTGGCCTAGTAAATTTACCCTTCGTTTTATCGAATGTATCTTTCTGGATTATCTGTATGGTCAAAAGAGTTACAAGGTTTATAAAAAGCTTAAAGGACAAGAAAACACTAGTGTCTTGGGATGTGATTTTTTTAAAACTGAATTTCTTTATCATGCTAGGAGTACTACATCTTTGACTCCTTATAACTCTCAGCCATTAAGTTACTTATTTCCTTCGTCCTGAACAGACCATCACCTCTCACCAAATCTTTTCAAACTTGTGTCTGATTCCACTCTTAACTCTCAAAATCTTCGAGGATCATAATCTGATTCCAATCTTAGCTCACTAAAATTTTTAGGATCACAATCAAATTTCAATCCTAACTTTACCACCTCAATCGTATCATCTAAAACTGAAAATCAATTTCCAATCATCTGAGACTCATTCATTTTCCCAATAATAGCTCCCATACCACGACACTCTTGCAAGACTTTCATATTGATGCCATCTTTCCTTCATGTCCTATACTATCATCATCTACATTGATTGAGAAAAATATCAGTGTAATGTTTACAAACAATATAAGATTTTTTTTTAAGTTAATTTTTTAGTATTTAAAGATACATAATTTTTATAAACTTTGATAAATAACTAACACATTATTTATTACATAAAACATTCTAATTCATAATGAAGATATAAATAATTGACACTATTTTAATAAAGGTTATAAATGTTTAAACAATTATAAGTCATTTTTAATTTAACAAATATGTTTACCCTTATTTTCACAATAGTTATATATAAAAAAAGATGATAATAATGTTTTATTAATTATGATAAAAATATATAAAAAATTATTAATATGTGAGATATTACAAGTCTATTAATTATTAAAAAGTGTAATAAAAATTTAAAATTTAAAAAATATATAAAAATTAAAGCTCTTGAACACAAATACGTGTATATTTTGAGTTACTTTTGAGTTACTGCACATTCCTAAATTAATTATTATGTTTTTAAACTTATCAAAATTTATATTTTTTTGAATTATAATTGATTTAAATAATATATATTAATTTTTTAAAAAATGTTTATATATGATAGCATATTTAATTCTTAATATTTTTATAAGTTTTTTATTCTTAGTATATTTTTTAATAATTAATAAAACATTATTACCTTTAATTATATATAAGAATTAGCAATAATTCTAAAGATATAAAAGTCCTCGCTGAAATTTAACAAACTTAATAGGAAGTGGAGTGGCATGAAAATAGTCTCTAGAGGCATAAAAATTAATGCTTGATTATTTACGAGAACACTTTTTTACGTCATAAAATCATAAATGATATAAGTATAATTGGTATAATAGATAATTAGTTAAAATAATAAAATTTATTTTTTATATTTATAATTAATTATTATATTAATTTTACTTTTTTTATTATTTAAAAAGTATTATATTTAGAAAGTATTGTATTGGGACCTTGAAGTTCCCTTTTTGTGGGTGCTATAAAATGATAAGTGTCCATGACTTTCATGGTTTGATCTTTCTTCTACAAAGTTTAAAAAAAGTAACCAAAAACATAATCATTTCTTCAAAGAAAGTTAAACTGTGTTTATATATATATATATATATATATATATATATATATCACCTTCCACCTCCTTATTCCCCATCCCAGCCCCCATTTCTCTCTCGGAAAAGTTCACAATATAAGTTAATTTATATTAATATTAACATTCTAATTTAAATTAATTATTTTTTATAATACATTTTATTCATTATTTTATTATACTAATTCATTTTTTTTAATTTTTATTTTCAAGTAACTGACTTACAAATGTATAACATTTTATACACCACATTTAACTTATCTTTTCACAAGATATAAAAAATTTCACTTACTCAAACTCTACCGTCTTCGCTAAAAGATTGGCTTATTAGCTCATTATCTTCCGTAAAATACGCTAAAATTGGATGTAAATGTGATGATTTCCGTTTTTTCCCCTCTAAACTCCAAAATTATAAAAATATATAATATATATAAAATTAATTAATTAATATTGCATTTTCATGATTATAAGTGAAAATATTTATTTAAATCTGAATATAGTAAAATTAATTGTGGAATATCATGGATTAAAATATACCTCAAAACAAAACAAAAAAATGTTGGATTTATGCACATGGGTTGAGGGTCTAATGTTATATCAACATTGCAGAATTAGTACATACGTGATGAAACAGAGGGAATAATTTAATTATAATTATATTATATTAGATTAAATTATATTATATTATATTTATTTTTTAACATGTTAGATAATAAATTATATAATAAGGTAAGATAAAATTAATTATAAATATTTTTTTACTATAAAATTTATTTAAATTAATATTAAAATTTTTTTATTATATTTTAAAATAAAAAAACTATTATTTTTAATCCGAGACGAAAGAAAAAATTACAACATATAATTTTATAATTAAAAATTCATACAGATTAAATTATGTGTTTAATACGATTTAAGTTCACATTTCTTAATTATACTAAATTTTTATATAAATGTATTATTTTATATTATATGATACAATCTGATTTCATAATAAATATATGATTAGACAAAAATTATACACTCAAAATCCTTAATATCATATAATAAATATGTACTTAGTTTAAGTGAGTTACGAACACAATATGATATCATAATCCATGAGTATATTTTTTCTTAGGTAATTTAATCCCCAAAATAGTATATTTTTTTAAATCACTTTATATATTATAATTATATTATAATGATAATTGTCTCCAAACAAAGTGGTATCAGAGCGTGGTTATTATTGTGGAATTTCTTGTGTTGAATAATGGAAGCAAATTTGAGTAGAATGATTACTTTGAATGGTTCTAATTATCACACTTGGAAAGGAAAAATGGAAGATCTCCTTTATGTCAAACAGTTTCATTTACCGGTGTTTGCCTCTGAGAAGCCAGAAAAGTTATCTGAAGAAGAATAGACTTTGTTACATCGACAAAGTCTGTGGGTATATAAGCGTGGGTAGATGATAATGTTTTGAATCATATTAGTGGAGAAATACATGCACGGTCCTTTATGGAATAAACTTGAAGAGTTGTATGCTCGAGGAAAAGCAGGGAAATAATAAAATGTTTCTTATAAAAGCAATTGATGGCTTTAAGGTACCAGATGGAACTCGGATTGGATCACTTGAATACGTTCAAGGAATAATCAATCGGTTAGGCAGATGGGTATCAAGTTTGATGATGAGATTCAAGGGTTGTGTTTATTAGATGAGTACGTTGCCGGACTCTTGGGAAACATTTAGAATGTCGTTAAGTAACTTCGACTCCAAATGGTGTAATCAACGTGGATCGGCTAATTTGAAGTAGTGTTTTGAATGAAGAAATGAGAAGAAAGTCCATGGAGTCTTACTCGGCGGTCGGAGATTTTGGTTACGAAGAAGAGGAGGAGTAAAAGTAGAGTTTAAGAGCAAAGAAAAAGGAAGAAGCAAGTCTAGGTTTTCACAATATTGAGTGTCATCCTTGTGGCATGAAAGAGACACGTCAAAGAAATATTGAGACGGTTGAAGCGGGATAACAAGAATAAAGACAAAAACGAGAGGGTGATGTTAGTAAAGAAAATGATCGAGTTGCCACAGCTAGTTCGGAAGACTTTCTTGTTGTTTATAATGAAGATGTTGTCAATGTTGCGTGTCACGAGGTCGGTTCGGTTATTGATAGTGGAGCCTTTCCGTTCATGCTACGTCTCGAGAGGACTTAACACATCTATACAGCGGTGACTTTGGGACGGTGAAGTTGGGAAATGATGGCTTGGTTAAAGTCATTGGTATTGGAGATGTGTGTTTGGAGATGAATAATGGCACGAGACTACTTCTTGAGAGGGGTAAAGCATATTCTGAAATCGTTTGAACTTGATCTCTGCGGGTAAACTTGATGATGAAGGATATTGCAATACCTTTAGTAATAGGTCGATGGAAACTTACTAAAGGTGCTATAGTTGTTGCTTTCGTGGGAACAAAACATTCCGGTTTGTATATCTACTGGTGAGACTCTTTAAAGGCGTTATTAATCTTGTGTGAGATGAGCTCATCGCATCAATTGCGCATAAGAGACTGCTCTGTGAGTGAGAAAGGTTTAGCGTGATTAACTAAAAAGAATCTTAACTGCAGGAATGAATGATGTTTGTTTAAGAAGATGTACTCGTTGTTTGGCGGAAGCAAAATAGAGTTTCTTTCAAAAAGTTCCAACTCCTTGAAAAGAAAACATCGTACTTGATTTGGTACATTCGGATGTATGTGGTCCTATGAAGACAAAAACTTTGGGTGGTGCCGGTTATTTTGTGACCTTCGTAGATGATTGTTCAAGAAAGTTATGGGTGTACACTTTGAAGAGCAAAGATCAAGTATTAGATGTGTTTAAATAGTTTCAAGCCTTAGTTGAGAGACCCAGGAAGAAAGTGCGGTGCGCTCGAGAATAGATAATGGGGGAGAGTATTCGAGGTCCTTTGATGATGTAGGCATCGGGGCATTCGACGTCAAAGACACCTCCCAAGAACTCTCGATTAAATGGGTTGGTGAGAGAATGAACGCAGGACATTGGTTGAAAGAGTAAGATGTCTTCTTTCGTAGGCTCGGTTGCTGAAGATCTTTACGGGGTGAGGCTTTGAATACTGATTAATACATGTTCTTAATCTCACACCATGTGTTCCTCTTCAATTTGATGTACCAAACGAGTTTGAATTTGTGAAAGATGTTTCTTATGATCATCTTGGCGTTTTTGGTTGCAAGGCATTTGTGCGTATACCAAAAGATGAGAGATCTAAGCCGATGTGAAGACACGACAATGTATCTTTGTTGGTTATGGTCCTGGATGAATTTGGCTCTGATTTTATGATCAGATTGAAAGAAAGCTGGTAAGTCGTGATGTTGTGTTTATAGAAGATCAAACTATACAAGATGTTGAGAAGATAGAAAAAGAGTCCATCGGTATAGCGATGATTTGATTGACCTAGATCAGGTTCCTTTACCGGTACGAGATGGAACAAAATGTTCAAGATGACTGACAGGGTTTAGATGATGTAGATATGCAAGGCAGAAACGGTCCAGGACTGCGATCGGTTGCCGAATTAGAAATTCCACCCGGGGAGGTCTACTGAGAGATCGACGTCCTTCCAAGCGGTATGATCTGAGATGGTATGTGTTATTGACGGATGAGGGAGAACCTCGATGTTATGCGAAGCAATGGAAGATGGAAACAGAAACACATTGGGTTGGTGCTTATGGAAGATGAGATCTACGATCATGTATGACGATCACACGTTTGGTTTGGTAAAGTTGCCTAGGGTAAGAGAGCTTTGAAGAACAAGTGGGTCGGGGTGGAAGCAAGAAGAACACGATTCACAGCCACGATACAAAGCTAGGCGGTGTCGTCGAGGATTCGGTCGGAGAAAATGTATTGATTTTGATGATATTTTATTGCTTGTTATAAAGATGTCTTCCATACGTGTTGTTCTAGCTTTAATAGCAAGCTTGGATTTAGAAATTGAGCAAATGGATGTGAAACTACCTTTATTCATGGTGAATTGGAGGAAGAGATTTATATTGATCAATCAGAGGGTTTTGAGTTTAAAGGAAAAAAGGATTATGTATGTCGGTTAAAGAAAAGCCTCTACGGGTTGAAACAAGCACCTAGACAATGGTATAAGAAGTTTGAGTCAGTTATGGGGAGTATGGTTACAAGAAGACTACTTCGATCATTTGTGTTTTTGTGCGAAATTCTCGACGATGACTTTATCATTTTATTGCTCTATGTTGATGACATGTTGATTGTTGGCGAGAAATTCTTCAAGAATTGATAATTTGAAGAAGCGTTGAGTAAGTCCTTTGCCATGAAGGACTTGGGGCCAGCAAGAAACAAATTCTTGGTATTCGAATTTGTCGAGACAAGAAAAGAAAGAAGTTATACATGTCACGAGAACGATACATCGACAAAGTACTTGAAAGGTTTCATATGGATAAAGCTAAAGTGGTTTCTTCTCCTTTATCTAATCAACTTTAAGTTGAGATCGAGTCGAGGCCCTTCAACGGATAAAGAGAAGAAAAGATATGGAAAAGGTTCCATATGCCTCGGCGGTAGGAAGCTTAATGTATGCAAATGGTGTGTACGAGGCCGAGACATGGCTCGTACGGTTGGAGTTGTTAGTCGTTTTCTTTCGAATCTAGGAAGAGAGCATTTGGATGCGATAAAGTGGATTATGAGATATCTTGAGAGTACTTTCCAAGTTAACACTTAGCTTTGGAAGTGGAAAACCGATGTTAGTTGGATCCCCTTGGAACCAGTTTGGCAAGAGATGAAGATTCTCGTAAGTCTACTTCGGGTTATCTAATTACTTTCTGCAGTGGAGCGGTTCTTGCAAGCGTCAGATTGCAAAGTGTGTTACCTTTCTGCAATGAGCGGAGTTTATTGCAGCGGAGAGCTTGTAAGGAGTTGTTGTGGATGAAAGCAGTTCTTGAAGGAACTTGGTTTCCAGCGAGAAAATATGTGTTATTCTGCGATAATCGAGTTCCTATTCACTGGCGAAAAATTCGGCATTTCACTCGAAGATCAAGCGTATTGATGTGAGGTATCGTGGATAAGAGATACTCTTAACAATAAGTTGCTTGAACTTGAGAAAATACATACGATGAGAATGGATCGACATCTTACGACAAAAGCGATTATGAGAAAAAACTTGAAGTTTGTTGTTCAATTGCGGGGATGGATCCTAAATCTAATCGAAAAAGGGAGGATTTGTTGGGTTTCCTCTTATTTGGAGGAGCCCAGTGAAGCCACGTGTGGCTTAAAAGCCCGTGGAGTAAGAGAACAATTGTGTCATTTCATTTCTTTAATTAATAAACCTATTTAGGGTTTGTTGTGTGTAGAATTCTGCGAGAGAAAAAGGTGTGCGAGAAAGCAATGGCTTCTGGGCACTTGCTCCGGTTTTTCGGTTTTCCTCTCGGCCAGTGTATGAGTGTTAGATCGAAGGCCGTTTGTGGTCCGATTAAGCTGAAATTTTGCAGGCAGGTTCACGACTCGGGCTTTAATCTGTGCGGTGGGATTTGGATTTGGCTCACCGGTTTGAGAAATTCTGAGCAGTGAACGGTGGCTACAATTGAGTTAGATTTCTCAGATTCTTCTTGAAATAATTGTTGGTTCTGAAAGTGTATTCGATGATGTTGTTGATTGTTTGCTCTGGTTACGCAGAGAGCGTTGTACAATTGTTTCTTGATAGTGGAAGTTTTGGAGAGAGTCGCAGTGGTTGTTTCCTTCCTCTGTAGGAAGGTTTTTAGCGTAAATTCTTGTGTTGATTTTGTGCGTGTTTCGTTTTAAAAATTTCTGTTATTTGTTTCACCAAAGATTCATGAAGAAGGAGAATATGTTTAATTCCGCTGTTTAGAGCTTTGTTAAGTTCGAATTGAAATTGTGATTCTCCTAACAAATTGATGTATTAGTTTTTTTTAAAATACATTTATAAAAATTTAATATACTTCTTAATAATAACTTAACAATTCAATCTTGATTTAACACTAATACTTTTCATTTTGTTTAAGGTATTGTTGAATCCAATCCGCTCAAATTAGATCTCTGATGCAAAGAAAAACGACAGAATTTTACCGGTGAGAATTTGTATACTACCTGATGATTTTTTTAATAATAAAAATAATAATATAATGTTTAAGTTATTAAATAATTAATAAAAAAAATTTAATTTAATTACGTTTTTATCTTATCATAATTGTGTTAATTATTTTTGATTAAATAATAGTGTTAATGTTAACTTATCGTATTATGATCTTTATTACTATACATAAATATATTATTTATTATTTTTGAAATATATTATTCACTGATCTTATTAATTTTTTTATAATTTTATTATATATTTATTTTTAAAAAATTAAAATAATTTTAAATCTAAATATCTTAAAATATTATATCTATCAAATATTCAATAATTTATGTGATAAACAACCTACAAACACACTCTAAATAGTCAATTAAGGCAACTACGATAGAGCTGACATACAGAGCAAAATAAGGAAAAGAATATTAAATGATACCGAAGTCTTCTACGATATATATAACCAATATATAAATTTTATTCAAATCGTGCTTTATAATTTTTTTTATATATAAAATGACACAAATATTTTAAATTAATAACTATTATTCTTAGTTATATAATCGTGGGACAACTTTTTATCCCTTTACTATAGTCATTATTTTATTTTTGAAAATAACGTGGTGCTATTTTAATACTTTTATTTATAACGTTGAGATAGATTGGTTTTATATATATATAATATGTTATTTAATACTGTTAGTTATAAAAAAGAGCAGTAGAAGAAAAAAAAACTACTTAAATATCAATATTATAATATTTTCATGGTTTTAACATATTTTTTTTAATTTATTAAAGAATTATTTTGGTTATTTTATATATTTTTTTCAAATACAACAAACTCAATCATCTCTATTTTTATTGCTATTTAAATTAAATTTTTATTTTTATTTTTAATTAAAAAATATATATATTTTTTAGTTGATTGAACTAAACTTAAATCTAATATTAAAATATTTAAGTTTGTTCTTTATAAACAATTTTTTAATAATCAAAAAAATTAAACCATACTTTTATCGACATTAGTTAAAAATAAATAGATTAAGTCTTCCTTAAAGGTGAATCAAAATAACTATTTTAACTCTTTTACCTTTTAATAATTATTACATTTATCTACCTTAAATAACATAAGGAAATATCTTATATTTTTAATATCCATTATTTGATTTTAACATTTTTTGAAAAGACATATTACAATTATTCATCTTCTTCTTTATTAAAAAAAATAATTCAGTGTAATTTTTTTATTAAATAAAATAAATATCATACGAAAGATTTGAAATTAAAATTCAGATAATAATGTGACCATTATCACTCATCCTAATAATAATCCCGTATAAGCAAATATAACTCTGGAGTTTTAATTGGATTCGGTACATTAGGGTCAACATTAATGCACCCTTAAATGAGAAAAAAAAAAAGTACAATACGAGACTTCCGAAAAAGCCATCCATCTTAGTATTTCTTTCTATATAAACCAGTCTCCTAAAAAACCCATCAAACTCAAGTTTCACACACAACTATTAGTAAAATCTTAACCAGTCGATAAATTAAAATATCAATTGAACTACAATCCTAATAAAAAAAAAATATATTGAAAACAAACAAACTAATGTTTTATCTTAATGCAAGATAAATGATTATCTATATTTTTTATAATTATTTATTTTTAAATAGCATAAATTTATCAAATATTTATCTTGTTAAATTTGGGTCTAATTTCATCTCAAAACTTAGGTTATTAGATAAATGATTGTTCTTATTTATATGAATTGGATACTTTATGTCCAGTTAATGTAAAAAATTTTAACACTCCTCCTCACATCGGTAATTCATCGATAGACGGTGGTGAGTTTACAGCTGTATACTACGGGATGAATTTTACTTGCTTTAATAACATGTTAAATTTAAACCTAATTTCATCTAAAAACCTAAGTTATGAGATAGAAGATTACCCTAATTTATACATAAATCAGATACTTTGTGTTCATTATATGATTTTTTTAATATATATTTTATTTAAATTTATTTTAAAAAATATTTTGAATCCTAAAATAACATGACTTCTTAGTAAAATAAATAAATGAATAAATAAATAAATAATATACATAAACTAAAACATTTATTTATAATAAATGGTATCCACGTAAGATAAATTTTGCATGTGTGTTTTCACTAATATTAATTAAGTGTTAAAATTTATTATTAAGCTAAAATCATCTCACATCAATAATCGTACAACTCAATAGATTTGTATCTTCATTGATACTATATAGCATGAAATACAAGCTTGGGCAACTTTCAAATTAGGATTTTTAGAAATCTCATCTCTCTTCTCTCCCACACCACCACCTCTCTCTCTTTCTCTCTCTCTATCCAACAGCAAAAAACAGGCTCTGAAATAACTAGTAAAAGAAAGCAAGAAGTTTCCAATAAAATCCTCTTCAAAAAATCACAAAACCAAACATCAATTTCTATGAGAAAAAAAATGCATTTTGACTCTCACTTCAAATTGACTTTACTCTACAAATTTCAAGGCTCCTCCTAAACAAAAACAAAAACCAAAAGAAAAGTCTTATCTTTCTACAACCTTTTTTGTTCTATCTATCTTGATATTTGTTGAAGAAAGCTAGCAAAAGAAAGAAGAATTGGGTTATCAAGAAAAGAAGCAAATGGGTCTGAAAATAGAGTTGGGTTGCTTATTTCTCCTTCTACTTGTTCTATTACAAATGGAGATAATTTGTTCATCTGAAATTGGGCATGAAAAACTTAGCAATTTAAAAGGTGGGTCTCAATCTCAGCTTAATATTCCTTTTAAATCTCAAGTTGGGTCTAAACAAAATCCAAATAAGGATCATGGTGATGAAACTTATGGTGTTGAAAAGAGAAAAGTCTACACTGGTCCAAATCCTCTGCATAATAGATAAGTTAGTCGATAGACACCACCACTCTGTGTTTTTTTCTTCTTCCAACTTTCAAGCTATGAAATTTTCTATTTTCTATTTTTTATATATATTCATTTGGTGCAATATATGTATAATTTTGGTTTATTTTTATGCTTATTATGTTTATGAGGCTATATATACGCTGGTTGAATTGTTTAGAGGAATGTTTCAATTAATCTTACAGATTGTATATGAAAATTTAGCTGTGAGATTTTGGTGAGAATTGAGAAATATGTAAATTAATTTTTATTTAGAGGTATATAGTAAAGATGAAAAAATGAAAATATTTTTTTAGATATAATTAGTTTGGCACATCAATGCTATTAATGAGGTTTGTTGGTGTTATGAATGCTTGTCTGTTTTTTCTCAGTTGGTTGGTGGAGTTACT
Source organism: Hippophae rhamnoides (assembly GCA_033030585.1). Lineage (NCBI taxonomy): Eukaryota > Viridiplantae > Streptophyta > Magnoliopsida > Rosales > Elaeagnaceae > Hippophae > Hippophae rhamnoides. The sequence goes on along the minus strand of CM065436.1, from coordinate 2,726,577 downwards.
CTTCTTGCATAAAACATAAAGCTCTTTAATTTTTTATTTTTCTTAATAATAGTATCACAATTAATTTTATTAATTATAATTAAAATATATAAATTATTTATTTTAACATATAAGTAATTACACTTAAAGCACCAAAATTTAATAAAATTGTTGTACTAATAACAATTTTAATTGTGATAATAGCACCGCTTTCTATTTTAATTGTGTAATTACACTTGTATAAGTAATATACGATTTTTAACCCGATGTGAATTTAATTTCCAATGGTTATTCATCCAAATAATATTATATGAATATTCTGAGTGAGGTTTCCAATGTGCTTTGAATGCATAAAATTAAGGGTGGTTTGTTATTGTAATATCTATGTATTGGGTTTGCATAACACAATAATTAATTAGATAGTTATTTAACAACTAAATAATTTATAATAATAAAGATGTAAAATACATGTTTTTTTTATGTGTTTCTTTGGAAAATTTGATTAGTTAGATCGATTTTATAGTTTTATTCATCTTCATACAAATTAACCAATATCTCTTAAAAAAAATACAAATTTAATTACATTTTTATTAATCTAAAAATGAAATTTACTTTATGATTCATAGTTTCATACATGTAGTTTCTTTAATACCTTAGGCTGAGAATTATATATATATATATATATGTGAGGAAGGGTAACAATTGTTTTTTTTTTTTATAGGTAAAATGATAATTCATACATCGCAGTTTCTTTAATCCCTTAGGCTGAGAATTATACATATGTGGAAGGGTAACAATGTTTTTTTTTAATGTAAAATGAATTAATGATTATTATTGACTCAAGTAATATAAGTCTTATTATTAAAAGTGATTAGTCACATAAATATTAAAAATTAATACTTTAATTTTTATAATTATTTAAAATTATACATTTTAATAGTAAGATTCACTAAAATATATTATTTTTATAAATTAAAATCTTAAAGTGATACATATATATATATAAATAAAAGAATTATATTTATTTATTTCACCTAATAAAAAAATCCATAAAACTTTTTTCTCCCTCTATATATAACATATATATGATTAATAATAATAATAATAAACTCGTCTTAATTTTAAAACCTTTTTTAGTTTATGTGGCAGCAGTATATAAATGTACATATCTGACTATTTAAATATATCTTAATAAAAAATTTCCTTAATTTTATCGATTTTATTTACATTAACAATAATTTTAGTTTTTTTTTTCCCATGTTTGAAAACTCTCCTATGAACAGGAATTTCGGCTTTATAATTTTGTAAACAAAAATTTCATTTTTTTTATCATATTTTAAAATAATTTTTATGTAGTATTCTAAATATTTAAAAAGTTTTAAATTTATCCTTTTAATACATTAAATGATAAAAATAAAAAGTATTAAAATAATAGTAAATTTAATAATAAATATGCGTATTCAAAAAATAGAAACAAAATTTTTTAAAATAAAACTTTGAAAGTATTATGGGTATTAATTAATATATTTTTTAACATTTTAGGTAATACATGAAAATCATTTTAAAATATAATAAAAATTACCAATCCCGAGCAATTTCACAAGTCTATCTAACTAAAATTTTCCACTAATAATTTCATAATATTATTTGAATTTGATGTACGTATTCAGTCATCTTAATTTCTATGAGTTAAATGATTATGAAGTATACCCCACATCTTTGTTTGATTTATTATTCCACTTTTCCAGCCCTATGTCCACCACCACTATGTGAAAGAGAGCATATTTATTTTAGGTATATTTGTACTGTACATGCATGTGTGAACCAACCTTAATTAGATTTATTTATATACGTAAAAATAGAATATATATTTTTTAATTTATTTATTGAATAGTAGAATATTATTATACTTTTTTTTTTGTGTGTGAATAAGTTGGGGGGAGTAATTTTCATTCTGTAAAATGTTTCATTTAATATAATTTATAAAGTTAATTATAATTGTTAATAATAAGATATCATATAATTTAATATGTATGTTAAATTTGTAATACATAATATTTTTTAAAATATTATTATTAATATTTAGCTTCATGTTATTCGACTAACAGACACATACAAGCAATTAACAAGAATGTCACTTATCTTGCATGTATATGTTTGTATCTAAAGAGATGATCATAAAATACAACATAAATATAAAGTATATATACAAAAATATTATTAAATTATTACGTTTATTTTATTCATACCACGTGACGATTTTTTTTATCTCGTTTATATCATTTAATTATTATATTTATTTTATTTTTTTTATTCTCACTTAAAAATATCACATATCATATAATTAATTATTATATTTAAAATTAAAATAATTAAACGTTATATTTTAAAATATAATACATTAAGGATTTATTTTAATTTGTTTTGTTTTGTTGTAGGTAAAGTAGAGATATAGCTTTAAATTTTATACCATGACATCCTATAAGAGCTATCCTATATCTTCTAACTTTTTACCCCACATCTAAGTACACCTTGTAAATATTTCTTTTTGTGTTCATAGGGACTAGTGATAGGGACTGAGTAACTAGTTGGGATTTAATTCACATTCTTCCATGATATATTTTTTTTCTTCCTCTCTTTTTATTTTTTATTTTTTATTTTTATTAAACAATAATTAATAAAATTTAAATATGTTATTTAAAATGAAATAAATGATAATTTTAACATCATTGTTTCATTATGGTAAAGCATTAATAACACTAAAATATTATAAAATATGAATAACTTAATCTAGAGTATAAATATTGATATAATTTAAAAGTATAGAAAGTTTTTTCAATTTTTTTAATTACTTCATACAAACAACAAATTTTCGCCTTTACTCAAATCCACAACTCTCTAAATATGAGGCACTCCGGTTACCACATGTGTTGATGACTTAGGGGATGGGGTACCCTAGTGATCAAGATGGAACAATAATAGTGAAAGAAAGAAATTGGTATTATATTATAGCATGAATACAAGTGGACCCCCAGTATCGGTAGCCTACCTATATAAGCCTATATGAATACGTGGACCATCTATGTTACAATAAAAACAAACAAGTTTCTGTGCAAATAGATATATACCTTCATTTGAAAGGTCGTATGAGGGTCCTTCTTCACACAGTGCCATGAAAAACATTGGTGTATATCCTTGTTTTGCACGGCAATCTATAGGACACTTTGTTTCTACATAGTAGTCTCTGCTTTGTTCTTTCATGATCTATTTGGAATTGTAACCACGTTAGACTAATCTGTCTAATATATTAATTATATATCCAATAAATAAATTTAAGGTCTCAGAGTCTCGTGTTTTTTTTTAAATTTGAGCAAAAAATTGCTCAATATCACAATTGTCTGCTATGTACATGAGTTATACAAGGTTGTTCTTATTGTATAATCATGTTCAGGGTACCTGTGAGTTATGTATAGAATGTATGCGCAATTTTGAAACCTTTTCAGCTAAATTTCATTTAGGGCCTGAATTGCAACAAATATTCAAATAAATATGGCTTATCATAAGATAAGCAAATGCATTTCTTGTTCACTTTAAATGATTACTTAATAGGGGGAAGGGATGGAGAGAGTTAGTGAGAGATAATTGTGAAAGATATAGCTTTTGATCTGGATTTGCAAAACTCAATTTGAAATGAAAAAGCTATAACAATGGATGCCATAACAAGGCAAGCTTCGTCATTTCTTTTTTCCGATTGATAAAATCCACTGTAAGATATACAATATACATTTACTAGTTAATTGTTCTAAACTACTAAGAGAGAGGATATGAGGAACTATCTTTACCACCAAACTTACTATGGGCACAAGACAAGCTTAATCAGTAGGCAGCAGGCAGCAGGCAGCAGGCAGGCTCTAAGGTTCTATCAAACTCTAAGAGGCCCACGAGCTAACAGACCAAGAGAACCCACAGGGTCGCAACTTAAATGGTTTGAAAAGCTACAAATCTGCTGTAACATAAATATAAGTCAAACAGAGCCACAGATCCCAAAACACTTTTAATATAACGGTTCATGTCATCATTTCACACTTAACATTTCGTAGGTCCCATATATTATAATAGGAAAAATAAATGCACCTGTCGTAGATTTTTCCTCACAGACCCTATCCTTCTTTCAATTAGCATGTAAGAATACTTACAAAACTACCAAAATATCAATAGTAGTAGTCTTCAATCAAAACTACTATATCAACCATAAGGAAAAGACCTTCAAAACTAAAGGACCAATCAGTACAGTAGCCTACGTAGATAAATTCCGCAATTCCGATTACTGTTATCACTTATCACTTGTCAACATTAAATGGCTCTTTAATGTCCCCTGCTGTACATTGAACAAATTCATGGTTATAACACCAACAAACGTGTAAATCGAAGCAGTAACAATATGACTCCATGTTAGACAATATAACATATGCTTCCCCCAGTATTTTTCATGACGCGCTTGAATCAAATGGAGCCGACATTGATATACTAGTGGATACTCAACATTTTAAATTAGTAAAAATTTATAAAACAAATATTGAAGAAAATATATACCTTTGACATCATCCAAAATTTTGTTACTTCTCAGAGTCTTAAAAAAAATGTAGCATAGCTAAAAAACATCATGGTCTCAAACTTTTTTTTATTATCGGAATCTATTTTTTGAAGTCAAAACTTTTATCCACTTCAAGCTTTAAAGCACTAAGACTGTTACGATTCTCATACTTCAAAACTCTCTAACTGATCACAAATCATGGAATATTTCTCAAAAACTGCAGCATAAACTAACAAACTACACATGCTTCACAAGAATGAATCTAACATAAATTGGAAATACCAAAGCATGCAAAGTACACATGATTTTATCCAAAGCTTTAAGTACAAAACAAGCAATGGTGACACAAAACCAGGCATTCAATTTACTAACTAATAAACCAACAAAACTGGAAGCTATTCTAATTGCTAAGAGAGTTAATTCTCTTTTGGAAATTTCTTTTAGAACTACTTTCAGAACTTCCTTTAAATGTCGACATTGATTAAGAAACATATTAGGACAGTGTTTATATGTAATATACAAAATTTACATAGTATCAGAATTTCAATCGATTAATGAACCAAGAAATAAAAACTAACGGGTATCTCACACAAAAACAACTACATGGGCCTTACAAAAAGGAAAAAAAGACAAGTGATTCAAATAGAATTAGATTTGTAAGGTATATTAGTGTTTGGTGATATTTGTGGACAAAAAATTTAAATGTAAACTAGTTTCGAGGCGCATTTTTTTGTCCATTATTCAAGCCGAAGGAACTTTCAATTTTCAAATCAATATGTTTCAAGTATATACTCGTATTTATGCATGTTAGAATACATGTTATACACTTAGAAACATTTGGTATATACATTAGTCGATCGATAGAATATTGGATCGATCAATCGAATGGGATTAAGTTTTAATTTTTTATATAAATAAAACTCATTATTCTATATTTTAATCAATCAGATTCATTTTAATTTATTAGTTGTTTTTGTGCTCTCTTTGTCTCTCTCTCAAAAACGTTTACAAAAACAAGACCATAATCTGTAAAATATTGACGGTTGTATTTAATTAATTAATAAACCTATTTAACTTATGATATTTTAATTATATGTTTATATAGTCTCTTCTTTATTATGTTCTTGAATGCTCTGATAAAATAATTGTGTGTATAATATTATAATTAATTGATTTGATTATTTAACTATAAAGAAGTTATGTTTATTGAAACTTTACTTAATTTTTTTGTCCTAGGTTTGTTATATGATTTAAAATTAACTGATATATTATTGAATTTCTATTTAAGGTTATTTATTATTGAATCTACTCTATGACACATTTTGTACATGTGTTATTATGCTAACATTTCAGATGCTAGTTGAATAATTACGATTGCTCGTGTGACTCCAATTTATCAAAACATTGGTCTAGATCCGAACACCTTTTTTTTGTGAAAATTGTGAAGGAAAGCAACAATTTGTAAGTAAATTACTTAGGGGTATTATCTTGGAGGGTGATTTAAGTCCTGCCATTGTAATTGAACCTTACTTTCATAGTGGATAGTTAAGTGATCCAATTGATTGGTGGTTTTTCTCTTAGGTCATGAGTGTGGCTTAAGTTGTTTCCACTTAAAATATTGTGTGTTAAGTTTTATTTATTTTTGCTTTATATTAATTACAAATAACTAAATGTCTAACCACTTATCATTTTTTAATTAATCATAATTCGAAAAATTACTTATTCACCCTTTTAGTTAATTAAATCTATAACTAAAAACTTTCGAGAATGTTTAAAAATACAGTGTTGGGTAAAATAATCCATACGATGAAGGGGAATGCTAATGTATAAATAAAATGTCCCACATTAATTAAGAAATATATTATTGTAGTATTTATAAATAGTATGAAAATTTTCTTCCATTAAGATTAATTTTTTAGGATTGGATAACTCACCTTGCTTATACTCTATTCAAAATTTACATCTCTGAATTTATGTACTGATGCTGAAATTTTTAGGCTAACTTTTTAAAGCATCTCAAGATTCAACCTTGAAAGCATTCAACCAGTTCCTTTTATGTATTGAACTATGACATTTAAAGTGAAAATGAGAAAGGAAAAGAAAAAGAAAAAGAAAAATGATGGTGAAAACTGAAAAGCTAAAATATGTTAATCCACTAAACTATAAAATCAAGCTGAACATGAACTGCTGCAAAGCTATATTTAAGTTACAGAGATTAAAACAAGCGATGACAAAGGCTTGTGAATAATATTAGATTGTATAAAACAAAACTAGGCTGGAGTTACATTATCTCATTGCTTATACAGATTGCAATAGATGCCATAATTCTAAGAGCAGGAACAAATATCTAAATAACATCTAAACAGTTGTTGATATTTCTGAGACAGCTTGAAATTATAAAGCAGCATTTCTAAGTTAAGAAACTATAATTTTATCTTGCAATTTTTCAATGCTCAATGCCTAATCTTCAGGGGAAAAATCCTCATGCTAGTAATTTGTTTGCATTCATCACACAAAAATGAGGCTTGTGACTCTTACAAATTTGTCACTATAAGAAGTGCCATCATTCAGATTTTTGTAAAGACTTAGTTGCTTGCATTGAATAGACAACACAAAATGGGAATTTGAGTACTTCACTTGCTTACAACTTCAAGTTGGCAATTCATCAAACACTTTATATGCACTGCTCGCATAACAAATTCAATACGATATATCATATAATCAGCATTCAAAATAATAAACGCAATCATGAGGACCATTTTTTATTCAAACAAACCATTAAAAGTAATCAATTCAAGAAACAACGTCAAAGTCACAGAATAATCAGAATCAAGTATATTTCAAACTACCCATTACAATTCAAACCAAACAAAAACTACCCAACACAGTTTAGAGGACCAGAATTTGGTTAGAGTTGATTGAAACGAAAGGTATTAATTTTCGTAATAACTTTCAAATTACCATTAAGAACAGGTAGCGAGCGGTTCCGCAAAATCAGACTTAGGGAGGAAAAAAAATTTGGACCATTTCTCGATTTATGCGTGTCATCCTTGCGCAGGGGCCATGCTAATCTTCTCTGTATCGTTCCAATTTTATCGGATGTCCCCGAAGGGACGATTTATTTTGCTCCATTTCTTTATCTATTGACAAACGAAGTGTTAAAAGCTGACGATGTGGGACTTGGGAGTATTACGGTGCCTCATATTGTTTGAGTTTTGGGATATATATATGTTTTACTCTCTATCCCCCACCCCTTTTTTTTAATAACTTGATACTAAAAATTTAATTTCAAATAAAAATAATTCACTTATTATTTATAAATATTACATTAATATATTTATTTATCAATATAATACACTTATTTTCAGAATGACTTTTTCGAAACAATATTTTGTATTTTATTATGTTCTATTTTTATTTGAATCACTCATTGATTAATTGAAACTTATGTAAATTTTATATAATATACGAACAAAATGATATATCTAATCCTAAAAAATTAATCTTAAAATAATATAAGTTACGTACACTTATAAATACTATATTAATATCTTTATTTATCAACGTAATATACTCGTTTTATACATTAACAAAAATGGTGTAATTTCTTTTGATTCATAGGGTGACAATTGTGTTTGTAATGTATTTGCATGTTTAGTGTGTTGTATTATGTTAAGGTATTGATTTACACAATAAAAAATTTATATAATTTTTATCAAGAAAATTATTTATAATAACAAAAAATAATGACACCTTTAAATTTTAAAAATATGTTATTGATAAATGTTACTTATCGATTAAACTAAAAACAAAGTTTTTTAAAGAAATATAGAACACCAAAAGAAGATACGACATTTTCATGTGGAAATCATAAATCTATACCACTACAATAGCCTATTGTGCTCTTTATGATTACTGATTACACAACCAATTCGCTTTGTTAACCTTTATCAGATGAGCATCACGAAACAAACTTTTGTATGCTAGGTTGAAACATTTGTGTGTATGCATAATGCATATATACATACACAAATTAAAGGGAAGAGTAAATAGGGAGACCCGGCAAAGTAGCACCTGCATCTGCAATGAAGATGTTTCCAGTGACATACAATGAAGATTCGTGTATTAGATATCGAATTAGAGATGTCAATGCAGGATTGGAGGTGCCATAAGTTCTTAGAGGGACAGTTTTAGCAGCCACATTTTGTAACCAATCCTTTTTCATAAGACCCTGTGTGATCTCAGACTTGAAGAGTCCAGGTGATATTGAATTTACTCTAATTTTGTATTCTCCAAGTTCTATGGCCATAACCTTAGTCAATGTATTCAAGCCTGCCTTTGAAGAAGAATAGGCAACAGCTCCAGGTATAACTCCACGACTAAGACCAGCAACGGAAGAAATATTGATAATTGAGCCTCCTAAATTGGCGTCACGCATGCGTAAACACACGTATTTTGACACCAACCAGGAACCCATTAAGTTTGTTTTGAAAACTTGATTCCATTCCTCTTCAGATAATTCCAATGGAGATCTCACATTACCTATAGGGCACACCAGTAACCAGAAACATACTTCCATTAAGAAAATAGAAGAAGAACAACACTGAAATAAACAAAATAGAAAAACAACAAAGATCTATTAAAACACAACAAACTCTCACAAGTCACACTACATCACAAAAAGTGAGAGCCTTATAAAAAGGGATATCTCAAACTTGAGTTGCATCTCAACTGGCAAGGTGCAGTGTTATTGATGATGATTACAGTCCGGCTTATAAAACTGTTGTGATAAATTTGTAATATATATAACAATGCTCCTAAAAAAAACATCACCTTCTGGTCTACCATGGTGTACTTGTTAATGTCGGAAGCAGCTTTTATGGACTAAAGAAAGAAAACAATCAAATCCATTAATTGGAATTGCACCAACCAAATAAAATAAAAGAGAGGTAGATATGGTTGTTGCGACTTGTATACTTCCCATGCTAAAATGGTTCCTTTTCTTCTCTTATAAATAGAAGAGAACCATAGCAATTTTTATCATCCCAGCAGAGAAGAAAATATATCTGTTTTAGAGTAAGAAAAGTGAGAAATATAATTGGGTGTATATTGGATTTAAGGTTGTGAGTTGAGTATTGTATTAAACACTGTAATATTATCTCCTATAGTAAAAAAAAAGCTACATAGATTAGTCTATTTAAATTTTTAGATGAATCACTTAAAAATCTCTGTATCTTATTTCCTTATTCCTGCTTTATTTTATTTATTATTTTGTTTCCCTGTAAATCTGATAGTGGAAATTTTTACCAACAGTACTAGGCTACTAGCTACTAACATATGTACCCAAGAATTAAACCCTGATGGCCCAAATATGATACAGTTCCTATCAATCATCTTATTAACTACACGTTCATATAAATAAGAAAAAAATTGAACAATTCAGCAATCACACAGACATTAAATAGCAAAAAAAAATCTAAAACAACTCATTGGGTTTCCACCATCGAGCTCAAACACAATCAACTCTCAGATAAGGTAAGAATGTTACATCTTAAAGAACTAAAATGATACAACATTAGGGTATATTAACATTTGTTTGTCCTCCTTGGTTTCAATTAAAATTAGTTTTAGAATAAAGAGTTTTTAGAAAGAAGCATGGTTGGTTTGATTGTGCTTCTGTGAAATGTGATTTATGTCGCAAGTTGTTTAAGAAGAAAATGATTTCAGAAATAACAACATAATTTGTGATGTGCTTTCTGATCCAAGCAGTTCTATCCATTTTTTTCATTTTGATTCGAAAGTGTTTTTAAAATGTCTAAAAAATACAGATAGATATAACTAAAGCAAAGTGTAATTTCGTGTTACTTATATGAATGTAGCATATAAGTTTCATAGTATTTTTAACCGTTGCTTTCATAAAAATTAGTATTAAAGTTTGACTGTAAATTGAGAAATTGAACTAAATACTATTATTTGTTAGTTATGTGATCAATTTGTAAGGATATTTTTATAATAGTAATTTTATTGATTTTATCATTGTTACAATAAGTTATATGGAATTAGATATGGAAGATAAATAACTATAAATAATTTTACAAATTTGATTACATGATAAAATCTAGATGAATGTTTCAATAAACATAAAAATATGATTTTAAAGTTAATTTTATGAAATCAATAAGAATTATATGGTTAACTAAAAAAATAAATAGTTATAAATAATTTTATAAATTTGATTCCGTCACAAAAAAGCTAGATCAATGTTACAATAGCCATAAAATATGATTTTAAAGTTAATTTCATCAAAGCAATAAGAATTATATGGTTAACTAAAAAAAATAGATGCTTATGTGATTTACTTGTGTAAGCGACAGTAACCTGCGCCATTTACCCCAAAAAAAATTATGCTTAGTTTAGAATCACTTTTTGAGCATCAAAAGCACTTTTAGAATGTCTCAAAATCATATACAGACAAAACATGTAAGAAATTCCGAAACTTGGTCTCAAATTAATCTCTGGGAAGGAAACAGAAGAAAGTAAATTCGAATTAAAAGAAAGAAGGTAAAGAACCTCTAATGCCCGCGTTGTTAACCAAAGCATCAATGCGTCCAAACGCGTCCCAAGCCAACCCAACAGACTTTTCAATAGTGGGTCCATTAGCACAAACATCAAGCTCCACAGCAACAGCTCTCAAACTTTTCTTACCTTCCAAACACGAAGAAGAAGAAGAAGAAAAAGAATTTGAGTAGGGGAGATCATTGATTTGATCACAAAGCGATTTAAGGCGATCGACTCTACGAGCAGCAGCGACTATATAGCAACCAGCTTTGGCTAAGTCAAGACAAAACTCAAGACCAAGCCCAGATGAAGCACCAGTCATCATCACCACCTTGCCGCTTAGGTCCGTCCATGGCTCCATTTGTTTTGGGCTCTACAAATAGATTGAGATGGATGTTTTTGGGTTTGAATGATTTGGAAAGAGGAAGAGAACCCAAATATAAGAAATTGAAATTTGAGCCAAATTAGAGAGGGGAAGGTTTTGAGATCGAAGAGTACTTGACGAGTTAAAAACGTAGAAACTGTGATTGATTGATTTACTTTCAGCATTACAATTTACGTCTGAGATGAAACCGAAAAGGCTTTGTATTGCTATATATAGTGTGGGTATGGAGAGATGTGAGAAGTACCCAAAACAAATAAAATAATATTGGTATTTTTAGGTTATTTGTTTTGTGCACTGAGATTTTTAAGATGTAATTTGACTTATGAAAAAAAAAATATATATATATATATATAATTAATAATTAATATTAATAAAATATTAAGATTTTTGTGTATAAATTGCGTCAAATTACATAAATTTGTTGTAGTTTCAACTCTTTATTGATTTTTCACTTATTTATTATATTTAATTATTTTTTTATGATTCCCTGTGACCAATAACAACAACGAACATGTAAATGGAGTGTAGTGAAATTATGTCACCTATAACCTTCAAGGATGAAGAATAGATGGCCTTTGGTAATCACATTGAGGGTAGGCTTATGTGTATTCAAGGATGACATCAGAAAGAACGACATAATATGAAAAGGAGTCTGAGTCATATAGTCAGAGTCAACGAATGAAGGAAGGATTCCATAGTAAATGTATATTTGCAAAGTAGCACTTTTCTTTTATAAAAATAACATTTTAATTCGTTTATTTTTAAGTAAAACTTTTTAACAAAAGCACTCCCCTTATTTTATTTTTAAATAAACATTAAAAGTCACATTATTTTTTATAAAAACAAATAGATTAAAGCTAACATATAGTTATAATTCAAATGGTATTTATTATTAATTTGATTTTTAAGTAGCTTAATAAATCTTGTTAGAGATATGTGTACTTCTTTTTTTTTTGAATTAAAGTATCTCTTTAAAGAAATAAAAAGAGAATCATAATACTTTTTTAAAAAAATTAAGTAATTTTTACTACATTATTTAAGAATAAATAAAATTGAATATTTATAACAAAATTAAACAATTAAGTAAAGTTACTTAGAAACTTCATGCTCCACTAATGCACATGAAATTATAAAAAAAGTATAATTATTTTAAATTTTTATATTAATATAATTTATATGATAGTTAATACAAAAATCGGAAGATTTCAAACTTTCATCGTAATAAGAATAGGATTTCATGTTTATATTTTTTTAATATTAATAATTGATAAATTCAAGAATAAAATTATCAACGGAACGAATGTGATCGAAAATCTCTCCTCTATTTCTAATCTACAATTTAAAATTTAATTATTATTTATACTTCAATTATTTATAAAAAATATATAGAAGATTTTTAATAGGAAACGACAACTCCAAAATGAGAAACTAAAATTCAAATAATATTCTAAACATTATTCTTTTAATATTTTTTATACTTTAATTAAAAACAAAAATTTATAAAAACAATAAACTAATGATAAATATTTTATATTAAAAAACTAAAATTTTGAATCAATAAATAATAAAAAAATATTTATTTGAAAGGAAGAAAAATAAAAAATATGTAATAAAAAATACATAATTTTTTATATTAAACATAATATCTTGTTACAAACTAATTTAAAATAATAATAATTATAATTATCAAATAATTATAAGATTTTACTTTTTAATTTAAACTAATTTAAACTAATTTAATTTTTAATTTTATTATCTTCATTTTTATCTCTAATTGAAATTTTTTCGTATGAATTTAACTTGTGAGAAAAAATTGATAATTTAATTAAAATACTTTTTTTTAATTGCAAAGAAGAATATATATATATAAAGCTAGAGGCTTCAAACTATACAACAAATATGAGAAGTGGTTTCTTTGAGTTTTCTAGCTAATTTAGTGGCAATTCAGGTAGAAATAAAATAAATAAATAATCGTAATAATAATAATAATAATAAGTGTTCAAAACCCAAAGTCAAGGTCTCCCTTCTTTTCCCCAAGTCAAGGGTCTTCATTTTCCTGGTGGCTACAATCTAAACAAATGTTGCCAACTAAATCTGTATTAAGGTATCGATTCTTTTAAAAATATAGCGTTCATACATCTTGTAACTATTAGAACGAGTTATAAAGAATATGATTAATAAATTTAAATTTTTTTAAAATTAATTTTTTTTTAAAAATAAAAATAAAAACTTTTTTAAATGATAAATTTAATATTTATATTTAATAAAAATATTATATATATTAATAAATAATATTAGTTATTTTTTATCACCACTTATTTTTAAGTAAAAATATTGTATATATCATTTTAATAAAAACATGTTTAAATTATTAACTTTTTTAAGCTATTAGTGTTAAAAACTCAAAATTTAAAATTAAAATAAGATAAAATTAATTTGATTTATAAAAATTATCTATAATTTTATAAATATTATTTACAAAATTATATTTTTCTTTTTTCATCATGTTTTTTTTCATAAATACAAACTATAATTATAAAGAAAATGATCCCAAGCTTTCGTTACATTTTCGAATTGTTCCCATTTTATGGGATATATGTGTTCTATCGTTTCCATACCCATATAATAATAGCATGTATTAATTAAATAGTAAGCCTATCTTCTCACCTTCTAATATATCTACCATGCCTTTCTCTCCCTCCCTCTTCTCCTTCCCTCATTTGTTCTCTCTCTCTCTTTTTCTCTCTCACCTTGAAATATAATTATAAGACACAAATAACAACAGTAAATATTCATATTAATTAAAAATTATATTAATATAATATTAATAAATAATATAAAACTTATATTTTTGAATTAATTTTTTAAAATTTAATGATTTTTATTATTTATAAACACTTTCGTTTTAAACATGTAAATTATGAATTATAATTTACATATATTATTCTCTTTTTAAAATTAAATTGCATTATTAATTCTTAAAATTTATTAAATTTTATATTTCAATAACTCAATTTTCAAATCATATTTAAACATTAGATTAAATTATAATATTTTCACATATTAAATCTTATTTTTCTTAAAGTATCTATTACTTTAATTTTTAAAGTTTAACATATTTATAATATAAAAGTCAAAATTAACATTAAAAAACTTATTTTTTTATTATTTAAACACTTAATTATTAAAATTTAATATATTTAATCCATTATTTTTAAATTTAAATTTAAATTGTTAAATTAAAAAAAAAGAACATAATTATATGGATAAAGAAAAGTTTTAATAATCAAAATATTATATATATTGATAAAAAAGTATTATAATTCTAAAGCAAAAACCAATAAAATTAGTAAAAAGTAAATCAATTAATTTTAAATTAATGTATAATTTCACATAAAATATGAAAGAATCTTGGTACCAAACTAATAATTGAATTACACATACACATTAAGATAAAATTACAAAAATATTATCAAATAATTGCATTTGTTTTATTCATATCAACTAACAATTTTTAGTTTAATTTATACAACTCCTTTCATAAATAATTACATTTATATCATTTTAATATTTTCTATCTAATAACATCACAAGTTAATATACAAATTATTGTTTTAAATCTACTAATAACTTTTATGTTATTATTAATTAGAAACTAATATAATAATATAAATATAATAATTTGATAAATAGGTTTATTATTCAATTATTTTGCTAAACGGGAATTTGGGTGTATATATCCATGTAGAGAGCAATTACCATAAGTTACCAACCATGAAATTAATGAGTTTTTAACTTTTGGAATATATATATATATATATTCAAAAAGTTAAAAACTCATTAATTTTGGTTACTTATGGTAATTGCCCTGTACATGGATATAAACTTATCAAATATATATGGGTTAGGACACTTAAAACTACAAAAGTCCATACGGGTTGGGTCATTACTTGAATCAAGATCAACAAAGTTTTCAAGTGAGAGAAAGGTGTAATTGGTGAACAAAATATGCAAATACAATGTACATGATTCTACCAAAATAATTCTCTAAAACTAGTCCATGGGAAACACAACTTTGTACATGCTCTAGCACTTAATAAACATAAAACTAAAAGTACGTCACCATCTCATATGACAAAATCCAAACCTGAGATTCATTGACCAAAATGGTTGACCTAAGTCCATATATTGTCTTCTTAGAGAGACTCTGCAAACTGAGGGGCCTCCAAGTCGAGTTCTTGTCTCATTACACAATTCATAAGCCAGTCACTGCTGTAAGTCCAAACCCCTTTCTTTACAGCTAACAGCACTTGGTCCATGTCTTCTTCGCATGCCACAAATATAGTTTTGGAAGGTTCGTTTACTTTCTTCAACCCATCAATTATCTGAAATTTAAGACCATACATATTTAGGGAATAAAGAAATAACTAACTTGGAAATGAATATATATATATATTGTTATATATTGCTCATTAGTGAGAAAATTAGAAAAGTCCAACATTGGTTAGGAATGAAGATGGGTGTTGGATTTAGGGTTATAAATAAAGCCATCCTTCACCATTTGTGAACATCCCAAAATTTGTAAATATTCCTCTCTTTTGTAAGGGTAATTAATTAGCTCAATTTTGCCAAATTAGTTGTAATTTTGAAGTTCATTCATTTGAAGATATTGGAAGTGGTCAACGACGCCCGAGAACCTAGGTAACATTTATACCGAATCTCGTTAAAATTCTGATGTTATTATTTTTCTGCTTTAATATTTCTGTTTCAATATCTGTTTTAGTTTATTTTAGCATTATATTTCCAATAGCATTATTTTGTCGGGTTAGTTTGAGATTCATTTAAATCATAAGTGAAAAGTAAATACTTAGAATAGGGAAAATATACCCCATTTTCCCAACAATTGGTATCAGAGCCGAAGGTTTTCTATCTAGGCATTTGTTTGTATTCCGTTTGTTTGCTATTAGAATATAGTTGCTAGTTGTTGTAATTTGAAAAAATGGCGGAAGAAAAATTTCTTTAAAACAAAGGCCAGTCATCCACGTCAAGCAAAACTATGGTGATGAACGCAAGGTTCGAGGTGGAGAAGTTTGATGGAACCGGTCATTTCGGCATGTGGCAAGGCGAAGTTCTAGATGCTCTGTTTCAACAAGGTCTAGACGTCGCCATTGAAGAAGATAAACCAAATGGAGCAGATGAAGTAGAGTGGAAAAATATCAACCGATTGGCATGTGGTACAATCCGTTCGTGTCTCTCAAGAGAACAAAAGTACACGTTCATGAAGGAGACATCCGCAAGTAAGTTGTGGAAGGCGTTGGAGAACAAGTTCATGAAGAAGAGTGGACAAAATCGACTCTATTTGAAGAAGTTGTTCCGATTTGAATACCTTCCCAGTACTACAATAAACGACTACATGTACTTTCCATATGTCTCCTAACAAGGATTGGTTCTTTAACTTTGAAGAACTAGACGGTGGAGTTGTTTTCATAGGTAATGATTATCCATGTAAAGTTTTGGGAATCGGTACAATTCGTTTGAAGAATCAAGATGGTTCAACCAGGGTCTTGACAGATGTTCATTATGTTCCAGATATGAAGAAGAATCTCATTGCTGTGGGAGTCTTAGAATCAAAAGGCTTCACTGTGACCATACAAAATGGGGCATTGAAGGTTACTTCTGGAGCACTTGTGGCGATGACAGATGTTCGGAAGAATAACATATACTACTACCTTGGTAGTAAGGTTATTGGGAAAGCATTAGAAGCAATTTCAGATGAAGAAAGAGATTTAGAAACTAGCAAGTTGTAGCATATGCGTTTGGGACATACTGATGAAAAAGCTTTACAGATTCTAGTAAATCAAGGCATGTTAAAAGGTGCGAGAACCGACAAGTTGAAATTCTGTGAGCATTGTGTATTGGGGACAAATGGCATTTTGGATTACATCAATACTAATGTATGGGGGCCAACAAGAACTCCATCCATGAGTGTCAAACATTATTATGTCACTTTCGTTGATGACTTCTCCAAAAGAGTTTGGGTGTATCTAATGAAGAAAAAGGATGAAGTGTTGGGGATTTTTCTCAAGTGGAAGAAGATGATCGAGACTCAGACTGGTAAAAAGATCAAACGTATGAGGTCTGATAATGGCAATGAATACACAAACGATCCATTTTTGAAAGTTTGATGAAAAATAATACTATGTATGTAAAAGAGAATAAGAGAGAATATTTTAAAAATATTTTGATTAAAAAGAAAGTAACAAAATAGTAAATTCGAAAAATATTTATATATCAATATTTTTTATTTATCTCAATTTATACCAATTAATTTTATAAATAAAAGAAATATTTTTTAAAATTTATCGAATAGACATAACCAAAATAAAAATACATACCATGTTAAATTACAAATATCATTAAGTTGAATTTATTTTATTTTTTATCCGATATACACAACAAAAAAGCGACTAATGTGATTACGCGAAAGATTTACTACAAAAAAACATATTTAATGTTCATTAAAAGTTTGGAAAAATTATTGATCTATTTGGAGTATTTAAAACACTATAATATAATAGTGTTAAATATTATTGAGAAAAATGAATTATATTTTTATGCATTTATTTTCTCAAAATATTATTTGATTTTTAAAAAATAAATATCAAATAATTACAATTTAATTATAAGAATTTAAGTGTTCTCCAACCTTTTTACCTCTCGATGTTCTCTAACCATGTTAATTGATTTACCATCGCATCAACTTAATCAAGAGAAACTAGTATGTCCTCACTTTATTGACTTTATTTTAGTACTTAATAATTCATTCACGTCACAATTTTATAATTATACAGAAAGAAATGAAATCCGCGCCACAATCAAGAGCATGCTTAATCAATTCAAAGTTCAGTGAGAGTGAACTTACATTGCCACCAGCAGACCTGACAACGGCAGATAAGGTCCTGGATGGTGGTTGAACATGAGTATCCATGCATACGTCATACCCTTTAAGTAAAGCTCCGGGACTAGCTTTTGCTCTAAGAACTGCAGCCCTTAACTCAGCTCTATACCTCATCACGTAGTCTCGGTCATTCAATATGTGCGGCAGTTCATCTATAAATCATGATGAGAGAGGCAATCACAGAGATGCTAATGGTAAAACAATTTGTGAACACTACCAAATTTAAAATAATCATGCTCACCCACAAATCTACCCAAGCGAAAGCTTTCTTTTAACCAAGAAGGGGAGACTATCCAAGCCCTGAACAATTTGAAAAGAAAAAAAAATAGTTAAAAAACAATCAAGTATGAGCAAAATGATAAGAGTGAAAGCAAAACGTATACGCAAAAACACACTCAACAGGGCACAAGTTCAACCAGGATTTATCAAGGCCTAACCACTAACCCGGAACAAAGAGCAGCGCAGAAATTGAGAGTCTTTCGAACTTTTCCTGTTATAACATGTGTACTTGCACTTCCATTAGAGGTTACAGTACCACCAAGGTCCTCAATTACCTACAGAGAAATAGATACTACTCCATAAGCTATATCAAATGAAGAGCACACGAAGAAATAGGAAGAATTATTTCCAAGTATAAACATCCAGTTGCAAATATCACATATATGGAATGGCCATCAAAAAAAATTTATCAATGATATTGGAGACAAAGTAGACATAATTACAATAAATCAACAATCAAATATTATCATATGAAATATTAGAAAACATGCTTGCATAAAGCATAATGGAATATATTGGCAAATGATCAAATATGCAAACCAAATACAACCAAAATTGCGCTCATTTTTATATTGTTAAGGAGGATTACCTTTGCATGAATCTAAAGAGAGGTGTACTAAAAAAATTCTTTTTTTTTTAAGGTGTTAGGAAATTTGGATAAAATAGTATAATCACAAATTATCAATATAAAGATCTTAATTAAGAGAATATCAAATAAAAGAGAAATAGATAATACACAACAAAAAAATTATAATAGAAACTCAAAATTAGAGAAAAACCATTTTTGTTGTCAAAAGGTAACAAGAGAAAAATTCACTATGTAAAAAATTGTTACAACCACACTCTAAGTAATTTTCTAACACACCCAAAAGACAAGAACAATTACAAGTACAAGAGAATTTTTACTTAAGAACTTCTCATACAAACTTTTCTCTATTTTTTAGGATGATGATCAATGAAGAAATGAAGCCATATTTATAACATTAAAGTTCTCATTTCATATGCTAAACATTTCTTCATTCAACAAAATTAGGCTAACTAATTTTCATATTCTTTATTCAAACAAGGTTAAGCACCTACATCTTTGATAATATAGTAAGGCATCTTCCACGAATTTTCTTTTAAATTAGACAATTCCTATTTTGACTAACAAACATAATATTATTTTTAATCAATCATAACAATCTCCACCTTAATTAAAAATAAACATGGTTACCATTACAACAGTGTCTATTCCAACAGTCATAATTCTCTACACCGAGAATTATCATACTCAACTATAAATAGTACACCCACTTAGCATTAATCACAAATTCTAAGAATTTCATATCGGCTCATGTCGAAAAAAAAAACTTGCTAAAATTTATGGTGCAACTCTAACACTTGGTTTTCCCGAGAGTTCATCAGCCATCGACATCCTTTCCACCACACACCTTGCATCTATACCAAGCCAATGCCCGTGTGCAAACTCGTGGACCCGCTACCAGTAACACACCCTCTTTAATGGCAATATTTAGAGACTAGCAACATGCCATGAGAATGTACACGCTCTTTTCAAAGAGCATCTGTTGGAAAAGATGAAATTTAAATAAAAAAATTTTGTTGGGAAATGTGCCTTGTCTCACATTGCTTTTTTACATTATTTTAAAGAGATTTAAATAGTGAAAAGTTGGCTATTAGGATTGGGCCCCAAGGGGCACCCACTTTTGTGGAAGGGGAGAGGATCTAGGCAAATGTGATACCACACGCGCGCGCGCCGCCGCCACCGTCCGACCGGCCGTGCCGAGCCGAGTCCGAGTGTGTGTGTGTGAGGTGAGGTGGTATTTTCTTTTTTGGTATAATATTTTTTTAAGGAAATTTTTTTTTCACTTACAAAAATGGTTGTTATATATATATATATATATATATTTTTTTTTTCAGAAAAAAAATGACCGTTATTTTCTTTTATTAAGAATATGGCCGTTTGTGTTATTTATTCAGAAAAAGAGCCGTTGCTCGTACTTATTCATAAAAATATATCCGTTATCCGTTACTCTTCATTACTCAAAATTTCCGTTACGCTCTTAAATCCCAGACATTACCGTTTTATTCATAATTGCTACACGGTTTCTAAAATCTATAAAAGGAGGGCTTCAGCTCTCATTTGATACACAACAATCAACAATCATCTCCCTACGTAAAAAATTCTCTCTACAATTTCTAAGTTTTTTTTTAGTTTTCCGAGCAACAAATTTTTCAGGTGTAACATTCCAGTCTTCATCAGTAAAGTGAAGTTCTGAGACAGAGATTAAGATTCTCATTGTTTTATCCCGGGAGACGACGATTTGTGTTTGCTTGCACAAATTAGGCAGAGCCGCGAAACGTCTTAAAGAGAGCGACCTAGTCCGCGACTCAACCCAAGCAGTTACTTTCAAGTTATTGGTAATATTGTTCCTACACTGTTTTTATAAACTTGATTCAACAATTTTAAGACGAATTCAATCTGACATGTCTACTGAAATGCTAACTGCTGATCTAAACAAACCATTCCGTTTTGAGGGATTACACTTTAAAAGATGGAGACAAAAAATGTTGTTTTTCTTAACCATGAAAAAAGTCGTTTCTGCTCTTACTACTGAAAAACCAATACAGTCCAATCCTCCTACCGAAGCTGAAACTAAAGATTTAGACGCCTGGATTGAAAATGATTTTCTATGCAAAAACTATATTCTTAATGGTTTAGCTGATGACTTGTATGATTATTATAATTGTGATAAGTCTGCTAAGGAAATTTGGGAAGCACTTCAAAAGAAATACGACACTGAGGAAGCTGGTACTAAGAAGTATGATGTTAGTAGATACATGAAGTTTCAAATGATTGATGGCAAATCAGTGGAAGCTCAATCACATGAACTGCAGAAGATAGCACACGAAATAACTTCTGAAGGTATGACTTTAGATGAACAATTTCAAGTAGATGTTATAATAGATAAATTACCCCCTGCTTGGAAAGATTTTAAGAATACACTTAGGCATAAAACTAAGGAATTTTCTTTAGAAAGTCTTATAACCCGTTTAAGAATAGAAGAAAAAGCTCGAAAACAAGACCAAAGAGATGAAGTACTCGTAGTCTCAAATAATAGTACTAATAAGAAACCCTAATCTACAATTCTGAAACCTAAAGGTAGAAATATGAAAACTCCTAATCGTAGTAATAATCAAAACCGTAACCACCAAAATAGAAATAGAAACTATCCTCCCCAGAATGGACCTCAACCCCCCTTAAGGAATAACACATTCATGTGTTATAGTTGTAATAGACCTGGCCACTTGGCTAGGAACTGCCGAACAGAATCGCCCGCCCCACAAGCGAACCTTACCAAAGATCAACTTATTGCTATGATATCTAAAGTCAATTTTGTTGGTGGATCCGAGGGGTGGTGGATAGACACTGGTGCTTCTCGCCATGTTTGCTATGATCGAGACATGTTCAAATCCTATTCTGATTCTAAGGATAAGAAAGTGTTGCTGGGTGACTCCCACTCCACTAAAGTTACTGGTACTGGTGAGGTGGTTTTGAAATTTACCTCTGGAAAGACTGTCATCTTGAAGGATGTCATGCATACTCCAGAGATGAGAAAGAATTTAGTTTAAGGATATCTTCTTAACAAAGGTGGGTTTACTCAAACTATAGGGGCTGATTTATATACTATAACTAAAAATAATATATTTGTTGGAAAAGAGTACGCCACTGATGGCATGTTCAAATTAAATGTTGAAATTAATAAAACCTCTTCTTCTGCTTATATGTTGAGTTCTTTTAATATTTGGCATGCTAGACTTTGTCATGTTAATAAACGCATAATAAAGAACATGAGTAGCTTAGAACTAATTCCTAAACTATCTTTAAATGATTTTGAAAAATGTGAATTTTGTAGTCAAGCTAAAATAACCAAAACTTCACATAAATCAATAGTTAGAGAATCTGAACCTTTAGAATTAATTCATTCTGATATATGTGAACTTGATGGAAATTTAAAAAGAAATGGAAAACGCTATTTTATAACTTTTATAGATGACTGTTAAGATTACACTTATATATATCTAATGAAAAATAAAAGTGAAGCATTTGATATGTTTAAAATATTTATGAATGAGATTGAAAATCAACTTAACAGAAAAATAAAAAGGTTTCGAAGTGATAGAGGCACCGAATATGATTCCAATATCTTCAATGACTTTTATAAAACTCATGGAATCATTCATGAAAAATCGCACCTTATTCTCATGAAATGAATGGCAAAGCCGAAAGAAAAAATAGAACTTTTCTTGAATCGGTTGTTGCAATTTTATTAAACTCGGTGATGCCTCGTTGGTGGGGAGAAATTTTATTAACTGTCTGCTATGTGCTAAATAGAGTGCCTAAATCTACAAATAAAATTTCACCCTATGAAATTTTGAAAAATAAGAAACCTAATTTAACTTATTTTAAAACTTGGGGTTGTTTAGCCTATGTTAGAATCCATGATCCTAAAAGAAATAAACTTGCTAGTAAAGCATATGAATGTGTATTCATAGGATACGCTGTGAATAGTAAAGCTTATAAATTCTATGACTTAAAAGATCAGGTAGTTATAAAATCAAATGATGCTGACTTCTATGAATATAGGTTTCCCTTTAAATTTAAGAATAGTGGGGGCTCGTCTTCTAGTAGTTTACCTATAACTAGAACTAGTGAACAAACTGAAGAATTAAACACTGAAATTAGAAGAAGTAAACGAGCTCGAACCCTTAAGGATTTTGGGTCTGATTTTTATGCTTATACCTTAGAGGAAGATCCACAAACTATTAAAGAAGCATTATCTTCTTTAGATGCCAACTTATGAGAAGAAGCCATTAATGATGAAATGGACTCACTTGAGTATAATAAGACTTGGCATTTAGTTGACTTATCTCATGGTTGTAAAACCATTGTATGTAAATGGATACTAAAAAAGAAATTGAAACCTGATGGTACTATTAAAAAATATAAAGCTCGTCTTGTAGTTAAAGGATATAGGCAAAGGGAAAATGTAGATTTCTTTGATACCTTTTCACAAGTTACACGAATAACTTCCATACGTGTACTTTTCTCTCTCGCTGCTATCCATGATTTAGTAGTACATCAAATGGATGTTAAAACTGCTTTCTTAAATGGTGATTTAGAAGAAGAAATTTATATGGATCAACCTGAAGGTTTTGTTATCCAAGGTCAAGAAAATAAAGTTTGTTATCCCAGGTCTCTTTATGGTCTAAAACAAGCACATAAGCAATGGCATGAAAAATTTGATAATCTAGTTATCTAACATGGATTCAAAATAAATGAAAGTGACAAATGCATTTATTATAAATTAGAAGATAATATTTGCACTATTATATGTTTATATGTGGATGACATGCTTATTTTTGGATCAAATATTTATGTTATGAATAATGTCAAAATGTTGTTAAGAGCTAATTTTGATATGAAAGATCTTGGAGAAGCGAGTGTAATCCTTGGTATAAAAATAACTAAGTCTGAAAATGGAATTTCTCTAGATCAATCTCACTACATTGAAAAGATCTTAAAGAAATATAATTACTTTAGTTGTAAACCTGCATGTACTCTTTATGATCCTAGTGTAAAGTTGTTCAAGAACACCGGAGACGGTGTTAGACAAACTGAGTATGCGAGCATCATTGGTAGCTTACGTTATGCTATTGATTACACTAGACCAGACATAGCTTATGTTGTGGGACTACTATGTAGGTTTACCAGTAGAATTAGTATAGAGCATTGGAATGCTATTGAAAGGGTTATGAGATAACTTAAGAGAACTATGAACCTTGGATTACATTATAAAAAGTTTCCCACTGTTTTAGAAGGATACAGCGATGCAGATTGGAACACTTTATCAGAAGACTCCAAAGCAACTAGTGGCTATATTTTTAACATAGCTGGTGGAGCTGTTTCATGGAAGTCTAAGAAACAAACAATATTGGCTCAATCTACAATGGAGTCTGAAATGATAGCACTAGCCACTGCTAGTGAAGAAGCGACGGCTAAGAAGTTTGTTACCGAGATCCCTTTATGAGAAAGATCGATACCACTGTCTTGATCCACAAATGATAGTACCGCGACTATTGCAAAGATTCGAACCGATTACTACAACGGTAAGAGACGCAGACACGTCGTAAGCGTAGTCTTGTTAGAGAATTTCTCTCAACGGGAGCAATAAGAGTGGATCGTATGCGTTCGATGAAAATATGGCAGATCCTTTGTGAAAGGATTACCAAGAGAGAAGGTTTTCAAAAACTCAAAAGGAATGGGATTAATGCACTTAGAATGAAGAGTCACATGATGGTAACCCAACTTATGGCGGAGATCCCAAGAAATAAGTTCAAAGGGTAATAACAAGTCGTGAAGTGATATGAGATGTATCATGCTATTAATCAAATCTCATTCTATATTGTTAGAAGCGTGAAGTCGTGAAGCGATAGAAGAGGATGAGTTATTTGTTAAACTCTTAATGAGTTCTATACTCTATGTGGAGTGGAGTGCATAGCTACAGGAGTACTCTTGATAGAGTCACCTATGTGAATGTGGAAGTGTGGCCGCTTCCTATGAAAATTTTTTGGGCAAAGTTTATTAGAGCGTTCACTATACTGGGATACACGTGTATGGCCGTAAAACATGGGCTTTTTCGAACTACACCTTGGGAAGGTTATGTGTGTGATGATTGTTAGAGATAGAGTTCAAAACTACGAGTTACTCTAGTATATTCTAAAGCATCAACACTATGCAAAGGTTCAAGTCGATAGACAACTTTTCGCTTATGCACAATCTTATAATTTTAATTGATCGGTTGCTCGATGAAAAAAAATTATTTTTATATAAAATTCAAGTGGCGGATTGTTGGAAAAGATGAAATTTAAATAATAAAAAATTGTTGGGAAATGTGCCTTGTCCCACATTGCTTTTTTACATTATTTTAAAGAAGTTTAAATAGTGAAGAGTTGGCTATTGAGATTGGGCCCCAAGAGACACCCACTTTTGTGGAAGGGGAGAAGACCTAGGCAAATGTGATACCACACACGCGCACGAGCGCGCCGCCGCCGTCCGTCCGACCGACCGGCCGTGCCGAGCCGAGTCCGAGTCCGAGTCCGAGTCAGAGTGCGTGTGTGTGAGGTGAGGTGGTATTTTCTTTTTTGGTATAATATTTTTTTAAGGAAATTTTTTTCACTTACAAAAATGGTTGTTATATATATATATATATATATATATATATTTATTTTTTTTTTTCAGAAAAAAAATGACCGTTATTTTCTTTTATTAAGAATATGGCCGTTTGTTTTATTTATTCAGAAAAAGAGCCGTTGCTCGTATTTATTCATAAAAATATATCCGTTATCCGTTACTCTTCATTACTCAGAATTGCCGTTACGCTCTTAAATCCCAGACATTACAGTTTTATTCATAAATGCTACACGGTTTCTAAAATCTATAAAAGGAGGGCTTCAGCTCTCATTTGATACACAACAATCAACAATCATCTCCCTACGGAAAAAATTCTCTCTACAATTTCTAAGTTTTTTTTTTAGTTTTCCGAGCAACAAATTTTTCAGGTGTAGCATTCCAGTCTTCATAAGTGCAGTAAAGTTCAGAGACAGAGATTAAGATTCTGGGTTGTTTTATCCTTGGGACGACGAGGCTGTGTTTGTTTGCACAAATTGGGCAGAGCCGCGAAACGTCTTAAAAAGAGCGACCTAGTCCGCGACTCAACCCAAGCAGTTACTTTCAAGTTATTGGTAATATTGTTCCTACACTGTTTTTATAAACTTGATTCAAAAGCATCAATATAGTCTTTGAAAACAGACATACTATTAGCGTCACCGTTAGTATTTGAGCTTCTTGCAGGATCAGCTCCACCCTTTGGACAATTTCTTTTGAGGTGCCCAGATTGTCCACACCCCAAGCACACTATCTTCTTTTTCATGAAATTATTTTTCTTTCGATTGTCAGCTACCAATACTGAGTTTTAAGGCAAAACATTTATTTCACCACTAAACCTTTTTTCTTCAGAAAACAACTTGCTAGTAACTTCTGAAAAAAAATATTTTTTCATTTCCATGAATAAAGATAGGTTTCATGTGATCATAAGAAGATGGAAGAGACCAAATGAGCCTTAAAGCTATATCTTAATCATCAA
This sequence comes from Hippophae rhamnoides, assembly GCA_033030585.1. Classification (NCBI taxonomy): domain Eukaryota; kingdom Viridiplantae; phylum Streptophyta; class Magnoliopsida; order Rosales; family Elaeagnaceae; genus Hippophae; species Hippophae rhamnoides. Next base: position 2,699,617 of record CM065436.1, on the reverse strand, counting down.
GTTTAACTCCAATGGTTTCCAATTTAAAGACAATACCATTGAGAACACTTAGATGGTCAAACATAATAATTCCTTCATTCATACACAAAGTATGAAACTGCTATTACAAATACAAACGCCTTTTGCATGATACAATTCTTAAAGCTTTTCAAAGAGTTCTTTGGCCATAGATATTCCATGCAAATTTGCAAGAATATTTTTGACCAAACAAAACCGAATTGTACTTAAAGCTCTTAGATCAAGATCTTCCAAATCTTAATCACTTATATTTGTTTTACTAGACTAAATACAAGTAATAAGGGCTAGTTTTCCCTTTAACGCCTTGTGTAACACATATTGGATCAACAAATCTTTGACTTTTACTTGCCACAAGCCAAAATTGATTCTAACATCAAATTTCTCAATGTCAATCTTGACTCCTCACATTTCTCCTTTCTTTGAAATTGGGTCTAATACGAGTTGTTAGGAAATTTGGATAAAATGGTATAATCACAAATTCTCCCTCTAAAGATCTTCCTTAGCAGAATATCAAATAACAAAGAAATAGATAATACACAATACAAGAATTATAGTGGAAACTCCAAATTAGAGAAAAATCAATGTCGTTGTCAAAAGACAACCAGAGAAAAATTCACTATGTGGAAAATTGTTACAAGTACACTCTCAGTAATTTTCTCACACACAAAAGACAAGAGCAATTACAAGCACAAGAAAATTTTCCCACAAAATTCTCTAACTTAAGAACTTCTAATACAAGTTTTTCTCTATTTTTTGGGATGATGATAAATGAAGAAATGAACCCATATTTATAGCCTTCAAATTCTCATTTCATATGCCAAACATTTATTCATTCAACAAAATTAGGTTACCTAATTTTCATATTCTTTATTCAAACAAGGTTAGACAACTCCATATTTGACAATATGGTAAGCCACCTTACATGAATTTTCTTCTAAATTAGACACCTCATATTTTGACTAACAAAACTAATATTATTTTTAATCAATCATAACAGGGGGAGGTGAAATATATTCAAAATGAATTGATTATATAAATTACGAAAGTTCAACTATTAAAATTACATTCGTTGTCCTCAAATGTATACAAATACCCGAGAGATTTTTTTAATCTACATGTGCATTATTCACGGAAGATTTGCGCCATCGAAATAGCAAGTGTAAAATTAAGGGTAAATCTTCAAACAAAACAATTATATGTGCAAACGTAGAATGCCATGCAATATTGAATTTAGACATTATGGTAAAACAAACTAGCTGAATATACCTTTGTCAGATGTGTCTTCTTAGTCTCATCACCAATATCCATCATCATAATCTTAAAACCATCTCTTTGAAACTGAATTTCTTTCCCGAGTGCTGTTCTTGCTGTCATATTTAACAGTCCAAACTCTCCATTCTTTTCCATGCAACTACTAGCCAAAGGTACATTTGAAGGAAATTCCACCAAAGAGTTATCGTTTAAAGGGTCCATGGAAGACTTTTGAAGAAAATAACTATTTCTGTCACTATGTGAAATCAAACTGCAATTAATCCTTGAGTGACAGCCAGCTAGATGGCTTCCTTTTACTTTTTTAGACTTCAATGAAGATAGCGAAGCATCCCAGTGTCTTTTCTTTGCACCTAAACTTTGGGCAGAACAAGAACAGGGTTCTATATCAGCATCATCAGCAGTTACAAAACATTCCTTGTTTGTGGACCGACTGAAATCTCCTCTAGCAGATAGACCCGAATCATCATTACCATTATCTTCATCCTGGCCCTGACAACCTATTAAAAATCAATAAAATTAGCACAATGAATGCAACTATTTTATTAGGAATACTTTTAACAAATAAATTTAATAAATTCAAATTTTATAAGGATGAATAAACAGGTTTATATAAAAAAGAGGCTATAAGGATTCTAAAACAGACTAAAAAGATAACCTCTGAAATAAATTCAAACCAATCCATATAATTGTTTAGATTTGGGTGTAAAAGATTCGTAAGAGTTAATACGTCAAAGTCCATAATTCTTATGAACTTTTCGATTCCAAAAAATTAACCCAATGAATAAAGACAACCACAATCTTTGTAAACTTTATCGTAACATTATAATTAGTTAATATAGAATATTACTTTTAACATCCCCTCCAAATATAGGTCTTTGTCTCTAACAAAACCTACTACTTTATATTTTTCAACTATTTTATTATATTCTATTCTATTTAAATCACTTGTCTTTTTTATTTTTACGAGACATATTTCAATTTTTTTAAGAGAAGTCTAAATTTTTTAGCTCAATCAATTGAAGCCTTAAAACCATGTTAAATTCCATAAAAACCATATACTGACCTTTTGGAATTCAAAGAACCATCATTCATATGAACTTTAAAGTTGAAAAGCCACGAAAAAAAAGGTTTGATTTGCAACCTATTTCATTCTCATGCACAAAAAAAAAATTTCATCGTTATCTCTAATGTCTATAGTCTTCTAAACCATCCTACAAAGCCAATTGACACCTTATCAAAGTAGTGTTTCACCATATGTTTTTACTTGGGCTTTATTCTTTATCTGCACATTAGCTTACATAGACAGGAAGAACATCATTCATATGATACAAAAGTAGTTCCTTCAACATGTCATTACTATCCAAGTTCATAAGAAGCATAAATTATCCAATATTAAAAGATTAACTCTCGGAATAAAAATGAACGTATTTATTTATAAATCACACATGAATATCATACTTATGCAAAATGAAACCAAACACCACTTTGATGTATTCACCAATAATAAAACCACTGAAAATATTCGCAGCATAACTAAATTCAAAGTGCCATGCAAATTATTGTCTTCTCCTAGTTGTTGGTTGTTTATCGATATTTCAAGTTGATAATTTTTACCTCTAGCGTGCACAGTATTTCCAGCCTCTTTAAATGGACCAAAAGGTTGGATTCCTCCAACGGCAGATGATGAAGATTTTCCAGTAAGCATTACTGAATGACCCAAATTTAAAGGACCTGCAGAATTAACTGAAATGTCTTCCTTAAGATGTAAAACCATGAGGGTCGAACCACCAGGGAGGCATAATGCTCTACGAATGTCAGCTCTAATGGGAAGCCTACGTGCTCTGCCCTTAGGATCCACCTCAGCTACTGATACAAAACCCTTTAAATTGCACAAAAGGTCAAACATAAAAAAATAATATCTAGCAAGTAATAAACATTTCAGGGTAACAAATAATCTCAAAACAAATCCAAATACGGTAATGCACTCAATTTATTCTTAGTATTGCATTATGTTTTCTAGTTTTAATTCACAAGAGAGAAAGTATGGCGTTGCAAAATAAAAATTATTGAAATTATATACTTCATCTTTTGGCAGGACTACCTATTTAATCTTCTCCTACCAAAAGTAAATGGTATATAATTAGAGGAACGATGATAATACAAATTTGCACTAATTTTTGCACCCACCAAATCATTTGTATTGTTACAAGTGGTATAATTATTTTTAAAAATGAAAAAGTGGTTTATTTATCTAAAAAGTTCTAACACATGGCATGATAAGTGACTTGGGCACAAATTAACTACAAATTTGTGTAATTTTAACATTTAGGAAATTGTGAATTGTACGAGAAATAGTATATATGGGAAAAAATAATTATTCAGACAAGAATTATGAATTACCATTTTATGCCAGAATCCTTCAGATTCCATGTCTCCCCAACAGAATATTGTGCGTACACCAACATTCTGAAGTCTCTTTCTTAACTCCATGAATAACAAGCGACCATACCCCTACAAACACCAACACAGGTCACTTCAGTTATGAAAATTAGAAGCACAAAAGAATTAAGTGATCAAATTAAAATTCCAAATAATCAACAAAACAAACAGAAATTAGACCTTGTGTTGGCAGATTGAACTAACAGTAGCTAGAGGAATCTCAGCATACTGTGTATCAACAGGGACCATTTGAAAAGTTATTGCAGCAATAACCTGTACTAGTTATTTAATGGAAAAAAATGTTAGTTCACTGCAAAAAGAGCAACAAGCACTATTTTTTTTCCTTCTCTTCTTAGGCAAAGAAAGCATAATACTCTGAAATGTGCAAGGTGAAAATAAGTCGGCCAGAAAAAGCTAAAGAACACTTTGCTAGTATCTCTCCTACCTCTTCAACAGAATTGGAAATTAACAGCAGGGTACAATATTTTCTGCAAAAACGAGCTCTAGGTTGTCAACATATACATAATTTTATCACTGAATTGTGTGTTATAAGAGCAAAGGAGATGTTATAGCAATATAACCATACAGTGGATGCAAAACATAAAAAAGAGAGCATTATATACCCATTCATTACACACTTTTCGAGGAACATTGATTGCTTTCCGGTATTTGCAGCATAATTCATTGTTGGGAGTTCCTTTATATACATTTTCAGTACTTTCTGTAAAAGCCAAATAATTCCACCTTAACCAACAATTATAAATGTTTGGTATGCAAAAAACACAAACAAACAAATGCATCAATCAGTTTAAGAAATAGTTTTGCATTATCAGACTCACTCTTTCTTGAACGTACAACAAATAAAAATTTACCTGAAGATAAGATTTGCTAGAATTGCTGACATCTTTGGGATTAACAAGTACAAATGAAAAGTCATCACCATCAGAGAGATGTCCTTGCAATTTATCTAAATAAGCCACAATTAAAAGGTCACATTTTAAAATTTCTACCAAACAAAAGCTCAAGTTATAAAAGTTAATTTGGAAAATAATGAATGTGATATTGTGATGAAAATACATAGAGAATACTTGAGAATCAATTCAAGTATCAAAGATTAGACTAAGAATATTGCATGGAGAATAAAGAGTGACTATTGGTGCCTATCGATAGATCAAAGATCTAGCGTGCATCAATCAAGGAATATATACTCAATTTTGGATTCTTAGATTCAAAGGCTTGATCGATCAAGAAATAGCTTAATCGATCTAGTTAGTACAAAAAAATAGAATAATTGACAAACTAGGACACAATTGTTAAGACAAGAAGCTAGGATTCGATAGGCATTGTTATAATTGCCCACTTTGGGCATGTATAAGCATATTTTGTACCATAGAAACCACATTACATTGTGTGAGAGTGAGAAAATACTGAAGGCATTTTACAAGAGATAAAAGAGAGCTAAAAAATAGAATGTTTTAAAGTTTTCATCATTGTTGAGTTGTGCAATTTGTATGAGGTCTTTTTGAGTACTATTTTTCTTGAGTGTAAGTTTTTCTCTTCAAGATATCTCATTTGTAACTTATAATCTCCATATTGAAGCTAGTGAAACTCGTCCTCATTTAAAGGAGTGAAAAAGTGGAATAAACAAATCACATTAATTGAGTTGAACCACTATGAAATTAGTGTGTTCTTTCTTTGTACTTTTCCTTGCATATTCCCCATTGTGCTTGATATCCCATTTTAAAGTTTGTGGTGTTTTGTTGGATAAATTTCATTAGATGTTTTTGTATGCTTTGGATATTTCTATTCTGGTTTGGATAAGTAAAGATTCCATAACAGTGAATGGATGAACAAATCATCAAATGAACCTACCTCTTTCTTTGAGCTTATGATTCCAAGTGCTATCAACATTGTTCTGTTTGCTTACTTCCTTCCGCACTTCGAACACAAAGCCAAAATAAATAAATATAAAAAGCTTTCCAATGCAGAGTAAATATGATTTGATCAGGATCAGTACCTGAAATTCGAATTTTAGCACTTCTACAAACAGATATATGGAGGCTCTCTTGACTGGTTTCGCAAGTGAATTTGCTTGCTTCAACTGTAACCTCACAGTCACCTAGAAAATGTATTGAATAGGATTAGAGAAAATCTAAACATTAACAGCATTTATCTTCTAAGGTCAGAGCTTTTAGCGTTGGATTAGTTACCAATTGGAATGGAAGAACAAGAGGATGCTGGTGGAGTCTTTCTTGGAGCCATTGGCTTTGTCTGAATAATTTTCCAATTGCAAACTGAGAATATGTAGATGGTTTAAAGAGCGACAACCCAGGTATGATACTTATTGTAAATAATTTTAAAGATATTATTGGATTCTGAAGTTTGCAAAGGGAAACATTTAATAGCCGAAGAATTTAGCTTATTTTAATAAACAACTCAACCAAAAACTTAAAATATTGGGAGAAATTTCAATAATAATTTTAAACATTTGCTTACTCTCCTACAAATGTTTGTCTATAAACCATGTAACCAAACACTTATAATTTAATAATTAGAGTTATTGAATTTTAACACAATAAATCCAAATGTTAGAAGAAGTGCCAACATGACTATTATACATCCTATCAAATCCCATCCAAACTAAAATCCTTAATTGCCATGATCAATAAGCCAAATAGTAAATAAATTCAGAGTATAAAAAAAAATACTTGCTTATGAGATTTTCAGCCAGGCAGTACATACGATGGTTGGAAAGTAAAGCTAAAGCAAACTACATAGGAACAGAAGACAGAATCCCTGTTTTCCTTTAAAATACATGGTTGGAAAGTAAAAACAGTTACGGCAAGCAAAATGATTGATAGGTCAAATTAACAATTTAGAAATTAACCCTAAAACAAAGGATTGCAAAGCAACGTTTTGATTTCTTCTGTTAGCATATGAATATCGGAATATTAACAAAACCCACATTATATTAACCTATCCCACAACATATTTCTTCAAAACAATCTAGAAATAAACCATCATAACCAAATTAAACGAAGAATCAAATATAATATCCCTAAACCAAACATTTAAAAAAAAAATTAACAGCACCATAGTCCCGTGATGAGGGAATGAATCAGACATACAGAAGTTATTCAGAGTACAATCAAAACGATAATAAGAAATTTAATCAACGATGAGAGGAAGGAGGGGAGAGAGAAAAATACTCAGTGATATATAAAGAACTTTACGATAAAGTTCTAATTAAGCAACAAAAAAGGGATGAATGGGAAAACTAACCATTTGAGTCTGAGATTGTATTGTGGAACAAACTGAGGGAATATAAAATGGAAGATTGAAGGACAAACCTGTTGTGAATTTTTCAATTTGGAATTCCCGCCATATAATTATATGGCGGTCTTTTGACTTTCGCTCTCCAGCGGGATTTGACCACTTTTACTGTTCTAAAATAGTATTATTTTAATAATACTACTTTATAATATAAAAATAAACTCATTATTCAATTATTTTATTTTAATTCTTAGTAAAACAAACATATATCTATTTTTCTACGAAGTTAAAAAATATTTATTTATTTAAATTAAAATAAATAAATATATATTCTTTTTAATAAAATTTATAAATAAAATCTCATTTATATATAAGAATATGATACATAATTAATCATAATCTAAATAATTATAATTTAATTTAAATAATATTAAATTATATAATATTTAATATTAAAATAATATATGAGACTATTTTTTACTTAATTAATTTAAGTTTTAAACATAAGAATATATAATATATATGGATTGTATTTTTAAATAATAATAAAATAAAAAAAAATTATGTTATAAGAAAAAATTATAAAGTATGTTTGAAGATGAATTAAAAGTTTACTCATAAATTCAAGCAAGAGTTATGTGAAATTCCAAACGTGTTACGAAAAATGGTAACATATTTGTGTATCGAAATTAAATGGGGGTAATCAAAATTTTTATATAAAAGTATTATTTTATTAGTTTTATTTTGTTTAAATTTATTTTTATTAGTTATTTGAATAAAAATTTATATTTATGTTATTTATTCAATATTATTTCAAGATATTTTTTTTATCATTTATATATTCATCTAGAATAATATGTTTTGTTTATACCCATAAATTATATGTTTTATTGTTAATTATATTATATTATTGAATAACATGAAAATCTTACTATAATAAAATATAAAATATCATGTTTTTATCTTTGTACTTAGAAATTTTTTAATTTTAATTTAAAAATTTTAATTATTAATATATTTAAAAGTATGATTATTCATTTAGATGTTAACTCCTAATTTTAATAATATTTATTTTTCAAAGAAAAATACCACTGTGACTAATAACTACCATAATAATTTTATTATGATTATATGTTTATATCAATGGTAAAAATATAAGTTTCAAATTTTGTAAGTTATTGTCCACCATGGGTGGTTATTTAAACTAATATTTTATTTTAAAAAATAATTTCTTTGTTAAGATTAAATTATCAAAATCCAAATATTTTTAAAAATTTAATTGCCATACAAAATCAGAAAAGATAGAATCATTCGTGTAGATTATATTATTAAAATTAAAATTCCAAATATAATATGGGTTTGAAATTTCAATTTGAACATTTAATCTACTCTATAACAAGTTGGTAATATTGTTTGAATTGGAACAACTTTTTTTTATCAAACATTATTACAGTGATGCGAAGATATATGATTTAAAGTCAAGCGAGACATAAATTTATATTTTGAAATAGAGATTACTATCTAATAAACTACAACGTGCGCCACCAATTGTTCTTGTACCTAAAGTTAAATTCTAAAATATATTATCCATTTATATATATATATATATATATATATATATATATGTTGAGGAATTGTCACTTGGGACGCGAATATCAGATCCAATTTTAGTTGCATAAATTAATAATAATGGGTAACAGTAAAATAAATAAGCAGTAAGAAATTAAATGGCACACAATTATTTAAGTGGTTATTTTGATATGAAAAATCTACTGGTAAACGGCAATGTGTCGAGGAAAATCAGCTAATAATCAAAAAAATGAGATACAATGCTAATTTTAGAGAAGCTTAAAATTATACGAAAATCCAAAGCCGGCCTGAAAATATCCATTCTAATTTACTGGTAATATATAACAAGATAAATTAACAAACTTGCTATTAAATCAAAATATTACCGTACAAATGAGATAGAATATAATTGACAACAGTGAGGACATGAAATTGTGGAAAGAAGAAACAACTTCTTCTTCTTCCCAATTTCTGCAGCTGCTATATCTCCCCCTCTCTACATTTTTCTTTTTCTGCTCTCTGTTTTGTTTTCAACTGCTCACTAACACCGTGGTCTTTATCTCTGCTCTCTGTTTTATCTCTGCTCTCTGTTTTGTTTTCAACTGCTCACTAACACCGTGGTCTTTATCTCTGCAAATCAAAAATTTAGGTGACTTGGTTTCAACACACCATAATCTATAACCCTTCACCCCAGAAGGACACCCCAAAAATATGCATTTCAATGCCACAGGCTCAGGTTACCATCGTTAACATGGCGTAAGCGGAACATGACCAAAAACTTTTAAATCGAATAATTAGCGGAGTACCAAAGAATACCTGAGCGGAGTCTTATTTCTGATGCGAGTTGATGGAGGCCGATTTACCAAATAGCGGCGTGGTTCTGACAAGGCTTTCGAGGATTTATCCAGAGTCACTTGAAAAGAAGCATCCTGACATTTCTTCTAAGAGGAATCAATTAAATGCGTTACCTACTCCATTTTGCTGTGGTGTATGACGCACAGTGCGGTGTCTCACTATGCCATTTCTTTCACATAACTCATTAAACTGACTATCACAAAATTTCAAACCATTATCAATTCTCAAATGCTTGATTTTCTTGCTTGTTTGATTTTTCTATATAAGCCTTGAATTTTACAAATTTTGAGAATGCTTCATTCTTGTTCTTTAGAAAATACATCCAAACATGACGAGAGAAGTCATCAATAAAAGTCAACATATACCGAGCACCAACACCTTAGACCTGACACGAGAAGGACACAAAGATTTGAATGAATATAATCAGCGGTACCTTTCGTTTTATAGATGGTTATCTTGAACTTGACACTGCGATAATTCCATGGTAGCTTCGATACTCGTTAGAAATCAAGTTTCCAGTTTTACGACCTGAAAACAAATCTTGTTTGCTCGAAAATAGACATCCACTCGCTTTTCATGCCATAATCGGTAGTGTCTGAATCTTGATCCGAGGATGAAAGCGATACAACGATAATAGTGCTACCCTGAAGCATATAGAGACCACGCGACAATTGCCGCTTTAATAACAATGAGAGCATCCTTACTAACTTTTAAAACTCCACCTTGACTGTACTTATAGCCTTGTGAATCAAGAGTACCCAAAGATATCAAATTCTTTTTCAAATATGAACGTGGCGAACATCTTTCAAAGTCCTAACAATACCATCGTACATCTTAATTGGACCGATGCAATACCAATAACCTTGCGAGGACATATTGTTTCCGTGAGACAACACGTCAATATCTTGATAAAGAAGCAAACCAATCTCTTGGAGACACGTATGGTAAGTCTTGACCGAATCAAGAATCCAACATCTCGGAGAACCCGATAGATCTTGATAGAACATTTTCACCATGACCATAACTATCTCGCAACACAATGACAACATCGTTAGTACCGAGGAAAGACGTTGTGGTAGATTTTCTCCTTTACCTTTGAGTTTAGGACAATTTACTTTCCGATTGCCGCCTACGTAATGATAATTGCATTTCTCTTTTCTTTTTCTAGATTTGGATCTAGACTTGCCTCTATTCTTGCTTGTGCCTTTTTCTTGATTTTTACCTCTAACAAATAAACCAATTGCTATTATCATTGTTGCTTGTAGACACCTTTTTCTTGATTCTCACGAAATTCAAATTTCTTTGACATCTTCCAAAGAAATAGCGTCTCGCCCGTATAGCGTGGTATCAAAAAATGTTCAAATAAACGAGGTAAAGAACATAATAGAACTAAGGCGTGATCCTTTATCATCAATCTTAACACCACCATTTTTAAATCATGAATAATTTTAGTAAATTCATCTAGATGATCGTGCAAGGTGTACCTTGACATTACGAATGTATACTGGCGCTTCAAATATAAAGTCGAACTTAATTAAATGCGTACAAATTCTCGATTTAAGCCGTAACCCGTGAGGAGATTCGCCATGATAAAGCGTATCTATAAATGGAACAAGGATAAGCGAATTGAACTTCAAAGCATTTTCCATCAATGCGTCTTTTCTTAAATCGGTCAATTTTTCTAGCAATTTATCTTTGCCTTAAAGTGTCTTAACGAGCCGCCTTTAACTAATAAACTGGGATCTTAAATACGTAAAGACTAAAATCATTTCTACCATTGAATTTCTCAATTTAAGTATTTCGCATGTGACATAAAATCCAATATTAAATAATGAAGCCTGACCCATAAAATATGAAAGCCAATCAGAAAAAACCAGGCGCTTCAAAAATAAACCCGAAAAAGAGCAAACTTGATCAGGTTCGAATAAATATGAATACTTGATAGTTTTGATACCAATTTGTTGAGGTGTTACCAACTTGCGAGCGAATACTCGAGATCAATTTTGGTTGCACAAATTAATAATAATGGTAACAATGAAAAATAAATAAGCGTTAAGAAATTAAATACGCGATGATTTAAGTGGTTGCTCAACTTTTGATATGAAAAGTATCTCCTTGACACGACGTAGGAAAATCCACTAATAATCAAAAAAGGAGATACAAAACCAATTTTCAAAGAGCATGCCAAATTATCACCAAAATCCAATAAGCCACAAAATATCAATTCTAATTCTTGGTAATATATAGTAAGATAAATTAACAAACTTGTATTAAATCAAAATATTGCGAGTACAAATGAGATGGAATATAATTGACAACAGTGAGGACATGAAACTGTGGAAATAAAAAACAACTTCTTCTTCTTCCCAATTTCTGCAGCTGCTATATCTCCCCCTCTCTGCAATTTCCTTTCTCTACTCTCTGTTTTGTTTTCAAATGCTGTTTTTTCTATTTTTCTATTGAATCTTGCAGTTGCCTTTCTCTGGTAGCTCAAAAAACCAAAACTTCACGGAGGAAGTTATACATATATATAAAGGGAAAGAGGGGAAGGGTTTTAATATACGTGTTTGGGATTTTTGTTTTGGGTCAATTAAATAATATATATATATATATATAATTAATAACAGGTTAAAAGTAAATATCACCCGAGCTCAAATGAAAAATGAAAAATACTTATAGTTCATAAAAAGACGAAGAATGGGTTGTAATTGTAATTGGGTGTCATACAAAATTTGGTAGAAAATTAAAAACTGATTTCCTATTTAATTATTAATTTTTTTAAAAAATGTATTATTATTAAACATTTTAATCATAAAAATAATATTATTTATATTTAACTCGTTTATTATCACTTTTAAGAAAAAAATACACCATATCATTATACATTAAACATTTTATAATAAAATTTTATTTAAATTAAATTATGATTATTTAAATTTATCTATTATTAAATATCATATAATTAAATCACAATAAATATTATTAGGTGTATATTTTTTATTTTTAATTTGAGTACTTATTTTTATAACTTTTTATTAATTTTTTAGCTTAAATATAAATATTTATTTAAGAGTGAGATATGAGGTTTATTTCAACATGGAATATTTTAGCAAATAACGCCGCGATCTTGAGTAAACGTGGATGAGTTATTAATTATTATATTAAATTTAGGTATTGAAAAAAAATACTATTTTATCTGAATTCTCGGTCCAATTTTTATTCAATATATTTTAGACACAAATACAATATCGAGTATTAATTAAATATTTAACAACCGATACGATTCGAGTATGGTTATACCGATAACTATACCCATCTATAATTAAAATTAATTATATTTATTAAATTAAATTATATATTTAAAACTAATTAGAGTTTAAATTAATATGTTTAGAAAAAATAAATTTTTACGTGTATTTTTTAATAATCATTTTGAACCATTACTTGCGTGTAAAAATTGTCTTCGAACTGTAACATTTTTTAAACAATTTCAAGTACATATTTTATAACTCAATTCAGGAACAATTATATTAAAAATCATCTCCCCTCGTACCCGTACACACCATTGCATTTGCAAATTGTTTTTTTTTTCTTTATTTTCTTCTTCATCAAGTTTAATTATTCTAGTTAAAAAATATGGATAGGAAACTAGGTTATAAGTTTCGTTGTATTAATAGTATTATGATTATATTTTTATTTGTATTTTTTATGTGATATTTTATTTAAAAAATGTATCATTTAATTAAAAAAATTTCACAAGTGTAGTGATACATGTATAAGTTTCATAAAATATTTTTAAATAATTAATTAAATGAAAATATACTTTTAATATGATACATGTATTACTACTATAGTCTATACATGTAAAAAATATTAAATTAAATAAATTATATTAAATTAATACATTATTTTAAACAAAAGTATGATTAAAATATCACATGAAAAAATATATTAAAAACAAAACCTTGGTATTATTAAGGTAACAAATACAAGTTATTCTATAAAAAAAGTTGTAAATATAAAATGTAAACTTTGGGTATTACATATCGGAAGCACCAAAAAAAAATTATTTATTTATTTAATTATTTTTTTTCGAAAAAGGTTCGCACGAACAAATTTTTTATTTATTTGAACTATTTTTTCAATATGAATTAGTTGGGTCGAATATTCATATTTTATGTTATCCGATCCACGGGTTGGAATAGAGACAGATAGATGTTTTTTTTTTGGAGGCTACAATACAATGTACAAAAACCTTGTGAATTGTGAATTTGTTTTATAATGCGTTAAAGGAAAAAAAAAGAAGAAGATAAGGATTAAAGAAATACATTTTTTTAATAAAAAAATAATAATTCTAGTGGGCTTCTAATAAATTTATAATTTTGTTATCAACCAATTAAAGGAGGAGCACTTTGAAGAATTATTTTGTGTAAAATAAGACAAAAATATGTCTCCTTAAGTCATCTATATACAATATTAAAAAATAAAATAAATAAAATATCATAGCTCGGTATCGATAGCATCGTTTTCTTACTCAAAAATCACATTCTTTAATACTAAAGAAAATTGAATTATTTTTAGCAATTTTATCTACATTGTTACAAAAAAAAAAACTAAACATGTTTAAAAATATACAATAATTAATAGATTATCTACTTAAAAAAATATTTTGCAGTGAGTAGTACATTCGAAATACGAATTGTAGCACGTTTTATCCACCGGTCTTCAAAAGCAAAATAATTTGTTGCTGCTACTTTATCGTAGGAGTAAACTGGTGTACAAAATATATACTTTTATTAGATCATGAATCCATAAAATTATGACCAGAATTGTGTACGGTTTATATTATATGATAGGATATGATTTTTTAAATTTTTTAAAACCTCTTGGAATGAAATTATAATTTTTTTTATTTATATTTTTTTTTTGTCAAATTTATTGATTAATTTTTAAAGTTAATCGATAATTTTACTATTTAAATATAACATATTATAATTTTTAATTTTATTATATGGATACACGATGAAAAAAAAAATATCATATAAGACATTACGTGAATTAATCCGAATTAATATACATATATAATGTATTAAATTGAATTAAATATTATTAAATTTATAAATAGTATGAATTATATAAAATATATTCATTTTTTATGAACTAAATTTATATTATACAAACAATTTTTTAACTCGTCTAAGAAAGGTATATATAAAAACAAGTAAAACAAAAATAATGCAGGTTTATAAAAAGAAATATTTTATAATTTTTTTTAATACGAAATTATCTTATTAATAACATAATTAATAAAAAATATTAATTAAAATAACGCAGATGAACAATCCACATGATTCAACTTGCTAGAATTAAATGATAAAGCTTGGATCGATCGAAAAATTAAAGTATAATAATATAATTCGGTGGCACAACCCATTTGAAGGTGTGAAAGAGTAGGAAACATTTGATTAAATTGGCAACTAAAAACGCAAGTTGAAGGTTGGTCTGCTCTCATTAAATATAAAAAAAAAAAGAAAAAAAAAACATGTTCATTTCACCTGGACTATTTTACATACCAGTCACAAATCACAATCTTGACCCAATATATCAATAAAACATGCATGAATGCTGTAATATTATATCGATACAAACGATAAGATTAAAATATAATTAAATTAAAATAAATTGTAAATTACCTACATTATTATAAATTATCTATTTGACAAAAAAAACAATATTTTTTTTTATTATCACACCAAGTTGTAAATTTTTTAAGTTATGTAACTTAAGGTTAAAATCATCGTATATAATTCAATGGACTTTAAATATCCTTTTGTTTTCAAAAAATCAAAATTTTTCTTTTATATTATATTTTTATATTTTGGAGATATCATAAAAACAAAAAAAAAAATACAAAAATGGGTATAATTAAAGTGTACTTTCGCTCTGGTTAAATAGCATGCACGTTTCATGTTAAGAATGTAAATTGGTTTTCATAAATTTAATTGCACGAAAGCTTAAAAGATTAAATCAATTAATTGAGCTATTGATTGTCATAGCAATATCCTAAACCAGTCCACCAACCTTTTTGACTTTCCTATATTCTTATGCTATCGTCTAGGATGGCAATGGGTCAAATCTGACTTTTCCAAAACATATATTTAATTTCTGTAATTTATATATTTAGCGTTAACATATTATAGTTTTAATAATAACCGATGGAGTAAATTGAAAACATTATTAAATTCCACTTCATTTCGACAATTTTCATTGCCAATAAATAATTTTTTTTATCAAATTCTATTTGATGTAGTTCATACTCATAATTTTAAATAAATAAAAAATTAATTGTACCTTACACGCAATTCTTTAGAAAACATTTTATTTTGATACTTAGAGAAAACATAATTTTATTATATATATATAATACATTATAAAAATGCCTTAATTTGAGAAGAATAAAAAATAAAATTTTATATTAATTATGACGTGAGTTTAATCTATCAAAATAAATAAATATCTAACAATTTACCATATGAATTGTTTTATTCATATATAGTACGGAACATATTATCTTTTAAGACTATTGTGACTTTGTGAGTTCAATCATCACCTAATTCGCATATTTACAATGAACAACTAGCTAGTCTTTTTAATTTCATCGAGACAATGACTAATATGCACGTGCACTGTTAATTTTTTAATAAATTTTTTCAATATTATATTTATAAATATAATTTTTTTTTTATTTTATAAAAATATACATGAGTTTTCACCTATAAACTCTAATATAATGGTTAAAATTTAAGATATAAATTTTATTATGTTTTTAAAAAATCATAGTTTTCTTCTCCATACAATTTAATATTTATTTTTCTTTCAAATATTTAATTCTTTTTATATATTTATTACAATTTATATAATTTAATTCCTTTTATTTATTTTTTTGTCAGTTTACATAAATAAACTTATTAAAATTTAATTTATATAATTTTTATTTAAATTAAATACAAATATATATTAATGATTTAATATCCAAACAATAAAATTTATAAAAATTTAACATCTACAACAAAATTTACATATTATTTTACAATTATGAATAATACATCTTTGTTATTTTTATTCTTATTTATGGGATACTAAAATCGATTATTTTTACTATTAAATATATAGTAATGTCAACGTTTAATGGCGTTCTAAATTTCATTAGGTAACAAAACACATGCATATTACAATATCTATATATTCATACGTGTTATTACACCTGCTGCTGCTGCTGCTTATCATAGTCTACAGTCCACTAGATACAAATTCAAATGCAAGCCGCTCGATCAACTAAATCAACTGACCAAATCAACTTGGACCCACAAACTAAATAATTATATATAATAAACTTATTACAATTTTAATTACTATTAAGTAAATAAATCACCATTCGCTGATAGTCACCACATGGGATAATATCTGAATTTTGGATTTTATGAACTTGTTTAGCATTTTCCCCATTCTAATTGCCGTGTAAATATGAACATTTGCACCACTTGGCACACTCATCGACCTTAGTCTCGTGTGTTCCGTACAAACGCACCGTTTTAAATATGCAAAGTCACCGCCATCATTTTGAATAGTTAACACCAATTATAAGACAACGACACCACACACATGTTAATATGTCTTAGGCAGGTGCATGAAAATGTCTTGTAAAGGAGACAACTGATTATTCCCTTCTTGAAACTGCGAACCAAACCCATTAGCGTAAGTGGCATCCATGTAATTCATAGAAAAATCTAAGGCTTTTTCTAATTCATTCCACTTGGGTTCACTTTGCACCTCGCAATTGAACTCCGGTGACACCATCTGCTCCGAACAGCTCGAGTCAGTGTGTATCCTCGGAATAGAATCTGACGTGTCAAAGCACACGTAATCATTCATTGCAGGAGGTGGACACGTCTGAATATCCGGTTTTTTATCTTCCTGTTCCGCGCGGTTCAATTTTCGTTTCATTCCTCCTCCTTGTTGTTTCTCCAGTGTGCCCTTCTTATTGTATATTCGGCAAAGCACCCAGTCGTCCAACTGTAAAATTAAAACTCAAATTAATAAATATAATTAAACAAGATAAGGAGGAATGATTCTTATAAATGGAAAGTAATTATCTATTATTTTTATGATAGGCCTCGGTCCTAACTAGTCGGCAATGGTAAAAATGTTTTAAATTTAAAGTAATAATATATCACAATAATTTAATATATAAAATATTCAAAATATTTATTTTATTATTGTTATTAATAAAGTATTTTTACGGTATTAAAAATTAAGCGGGGCCGAGTACAACATTTTTCAAAATAAGGTCATGCATGACGTCTTCTAATCTCATGCAATAAAATGTCTAATATGCCCCTAAAATCTATAGATATATTAAAAGTCATACCCTTAGGCTATTTTTTCTTCGAGCAGAACGGTCTACGTCAGCGAGACGATACTCGTGCATAATCCAATTAGTTTTTTCACCTCTTGGGGCTTTCCCAGAGTAAAACACCAAAGCTTTCTTAATCCCAACCGGCTTTGGGTTTCCAATTGGCTTATCAGCTCCAGTTGCTTTCCAATACCCGACTCCAGCTGACCGGTTCGGTCTTGAACCGTTTGGATACTTCCGGTCCCTTGGAGAAAAGAAATACCACTCTTTCTCTCCATACAAAGCCCGATCTGGAATTAATTAAATTGAGTAAATTGATTGAAGTAAAAAAAAAAAACTTCAAAAACATTATTATTTAAAAAAAAAAATCAATACCTGGAAGATCCCAAGGCTCGTATTTGTAGAGATCGATATCGGCGATAATCGGAACACGGATTGGCTGCGACGCGCATTTGCGACACAAGTAATGCATCACAAGCTCTTCATCCGTTGGATGAAATCTGAAACCTGGCGGCAATTGTAAATCAGCGGCTGTCATTTTCTTGATTTTGATATTTATTTATTTATTGAAATGACTCTATGCTTTTCTAATAGGCTTCGTCTCTTAAGGCTTAAGCTACGAAAGAGCTTGAAACTTATAAATGCGAGAGAGAAATGAATATATAGAAAATATGAAGGGACACGTGGCGAACTAGTATTGAAAAACTCTAAAAGACACGTTGGGGGCGATAACATGGTTCTTACTTCTTAGGTAGTATGTGTGTTAGCTTTTTACTGCTGACCGCAGCCAAGACATGTGGCGAGTAGTCAAGTAATATGAGTGCAAGTCGGTGGAAGTGCTTTCGTCATTGCTTACCTCCTTATTTTTGGAGTTTCATTTAGAGTCGGCGGGTTTTATTTTTATTGGGTCCACTCCAAATTTCACGGTCTAAATACAAGTTATTTCTCACAGAATATTTTTTTAATATCGATAAAATATTAATTGTTTTAATTTTAATATTTTATATTTTAAAAATATCATTTCTCAATATTTATTAATAATGTATATAATTATTTGTTTAATTTAACGGAACGAATATCTTGTAAAAGATTCGGTTTATATTTTAACTATCTTTAAATTTACATTTATTTAATATTCAATTTAGTTTTGTTATTATATTTTTCGATATATAGATATGACTTAATTTTGTCCTTGTATACGTGTATATTGATGAATCATTCAATAATAATCAATGATTACATCAAATAAAATTAATAAAATTTAATTAATTGATATTTAATAATAAATTAAAATATAATATAAATAACATGAAATTGTTAAATATTTAATGAAATGTTTTGAAATTATTTATATATATATATATATATATGTGTGTGAATTAAATATAAATTTATTTACATGTATTTTTTATATTATAAGTTATGAATGTGATAAATATATATATAATAGATTTTTTATAATGTGATAAATAATTATTAATAAATTGTAATATTTTTTAAATAAAATTATTTATATTATTAATATATATATAACTGTATTAAGCAACATACCTTCTTCCTAGAAGTTTGTAGCTCCGTTTTCCTTTGTCATAAACTCATAAAGCAATATACCTTCTTCCTCGAAGGCCCCCAATTTGAATCTTTTGGGTCTGTCATAATCAAAGTAATACAACCAACAACAATTTTCAGAGCATGTTAAATTTAAATAATATAGTAGATTAATTTTCAAAAGATATGATAAGTAATTAAAAGATAAAAATTATGTTAATATTTTAAATAATATAATAGAATAATTATTATGTTAATATTTTAATTTTTTTAAATTAAAATATATTTTTAAATAAATAAAAAAATGTATTTAAATTATATAAAATTATTATTTATTTACAATCAATTATTATTAGACAAATTTATATAAAATAATTATAATTATTTATGATTATCTTGCTTGTAAGCGTGTGAACAGATAACCTTGAGTTTATTAGCAAATGCAAGTAATATTTTACATATGTAACTACATAAATAAGGGCGTTAACTGTCGACATGGTAGGACCTAACCCATTAAGCACTTTGATTCTGTTCTATTGGGTCAACATAATATGACTCATTAGCTGTGATGAAAAAACTTATAAAAAATTAAATTTTACATTAATTATATAAATATATTTATATATTATTAAATATCGATGAAATTTGGTAGATATAATATTGATACATAAAAAAATATGAAAAAAAAATGAGTCAAATGGTTCACGTGTCATGTTAGATTATTAAGCATAATCTAACGAATTAACGAACAACATCATGCATGATATAATAAATACCATAAGTCAAAGAGTATAAATATGACACTCAATGAATTAAAGATTAATACAAGATATTTATTTTACATAAAATTAATATTGCATCTGAGAAGTTGGATAAATAGCAATAAATCAATAATCATTTGATACGGAATATATAAGAGTGAATTAAGTTAAAGCTAAATTAACCATGAAAAAGAAAGGCGAGCTAACCGCATTACTATGTGTACATGTTATCTCGATAAGACTTACACGTCTATACACATATTCTATTATATTCCCTGCCTTATTCTTAACATTATTGAAATAACATTTTTTTTTTAGCTTTTTTATTCATCCATATTTGTATTATTTGACTTTTAAGGTATATTATATTAAATATTTTAAATATAATTATATTATAATAAATTAAATTATTTTTATGATATTTGATAATAATTTATATAATATAATATAATAAAATTAACTATTAATATTTTAATAAAATAATTTACATTTAAAAAAATATTTAATTTTTTATATAATTTTATTATCTATTAAAATAATACAATTATAAAATTATTTAAATTAATATTTTTTTTATATTTTTAAAAAATATTTGAGATATAAAATTAAGATACATAACTTTATAATTAAAATTTAAAATATATTAAATAAATTTAAACATACACTCAATATTAACTTTTTTTATATAACATTTTAATTCTTATATTTTACTATATAATTTTAAT
This sequence comes from Hippophae rhamnoides, assembly GCA_033030585.1. NCBI lineage: Eukaryota > Viridiplantae > Streptophyta > Magnoliopsida > Rosales > Elaeagnaceae > Hippophae > Hippophae rhamnoides. The sequence goes on along the minus strand of CM065436.1, from coordinate 2,678,744 downwards.
TTACAATCAAACATATATATATATATATATATATATTATAAATTCAAACTATTTAATAATAGGTAGAAAGTAATTAATTTCTTCCCATTATCCTACTTTTGGTGAACAATTTTCCAATTATCAAGGTGACAATTTCAAAGTTTTCACCTATTTGAAATTAGAATGCTTAAAAATCTTCCGATAATCATATTTGTAACACATCCAGACTCTTTTATATAAAAGATGTTATTTGATATTTGTATATCTTATTTGTTAATTTATCAAACAATTGATTTTTTTTTTTACATTTTTATTAATTTGAAACGCATGTACTTATGTTTTTAAGAATGAAAATATTTTTATCATAAATAAAAAAGTTTAAAACTCAATAAATAATTAAGATAATAAAATACTAATTCGCAGGGACTCGCGAACATAAACATCAAAATAAACAAAGATAGATAATAAACGTCATAAATATAAAATAAAAAACATTATGCCACTTAGTTCGGAAATAAAACATGCTATACTGAAAGTAAATAACTTTTAAATCATGAATCATATAACAAGGTAAATTTATATAAAATTCTTATTTATACGATAAAATCTTCAAATTATTTTTAAAAACCACTCGATAACAAATATTATACTAAAATAATAAATAAATACAACTTGTCAAAAATATAAACTTAAATACTTTTATTAGTCGATATTAGGATGTCTTAACAACTTATTATTGCCCTCACTTATTATCTCTACAATTACTCGATCCTACACACAAATCTAACTCTTCTTTAGAACCACTATCATACAAAATATTGTGTCCAATAATTACTTATTAATAACATGAATAATGAACTAAACTAACAACTTGAGAAATACATTTTTATCAACATCACCTGCAATTATTGTCTTAAGAACACCGAGCAATCTCAAAAGCATAATATTGCACAAAACAAATCATTAAAATAGTTGTGGTCAATCGTAGTCTAAGAATATTATCTCACTCATATCACAATCATTGAAAAATACTCAAAAATTATTGGTGAAAATTGAATTATAATAGCTATAAATATTTTGGCAAATTTTTGCTATGAATTTCTAATTAAGAAAGCATTTAAAAGAGGTATTTATAGGCATGGCACAAGCTTCTGAGGTACCTTGCTGAGAGCAACGAGTGGCTTGTCAATGCACACAAAAAGTTTAATTTTTAGTTCATAAAAATATTAAATAAAATTTCATAAAAACCTACCCACGTTATACAACAAGAACCCCAACTCTCATGTAGTGTGATTAACATTAGCTCATATAAAGTGTGAAGGATTATATGACTATGTATATTATTGATCAACTTTATATAAAAATACATAACTCTCGTAAAAATAAAAATATTATATTTTATAAATGAAAACGTTAACAAGATACATATTGTTACAACTACAAGACTTGTATTCTCTCTCTTTAGTTTTTTATGACAAGACACTACGTAACAAAAATATAAATGCATATCTAACATAAGATAATCATAAATATGATGTAAAAATATTTATTCACGTGAATAAAATATCAACGTGTACCAAACACCCCAAAACAAGTTAAATAAATCAAAGGTAATTTTTATATGATATGAATCATCAAAACCTACAAATTTGCATGAAAAATACGAGGATAAGAGATTTAATAAACTTCATTTCCAATGTATCTTACATGCTGTACTAATTTATTTCTACGCGAGTATTTAGTTTTATTTTATAGAAAAATATTATGAAAATCTTTAATTTAAGTCATTTATATATTTTAGTTCTTAGATTATAAACGGTATTATTTCGTCATTTAATTTTGAAAAATAGTTAAATTATATTATTTTAATAATTTTTTATTAAAATTTTATTATTTTTTATTTAAAACAATTAAATTCAATTAAAATACGAGTATTTAATACCGATAAAGTTGTAATTAATTTGAAAAAAGTCGCAACATATTTAATTTTAATATTTATTAATTGATATTATTTTATTTAATGTTTTATTTATTTTTAATTTTATTAAAAAATTAAAATAATTTTTTCTTTAAACTTTATTATTGTTAATTTTCATAAACAAATTTACTTTTATACTTATTTAAAACTCATATTGTAATTACATTTTAATTACTTTATAAAAAATAATATAATTTATATTTAATGATCATTTTTATAAAAATAATAGACTAAATAATATTTTTTTAATACAAGGGGTTAAACAATAAAATAATTTAATTTAAATAACTTCAACAACACATCACTATTTTTTTTATTATGTAATATTTATTTATTTCTATAACTATAGTAAATTGATTACTTTTAAATAAAAGGTGTAAAAACTTTTTTTAAATTTTAATCGTTTATTTTATATTCAATGTATGTAGTAAATTTGAAATTATATTTGAAATATTTATGTATTTTCAACTCTTAAATTAAGAATGTATAACACTTTATATTCGACAAGTAAAAATAAGAATGAAAATTTTATCTATGAATAATCGAATCTGTGATTATATGCAAGAATCTAACAATTTTTTCCATAAATAATTGTAATCAATTAAACATGAGACGAGGATAAATATTAAAATACTAAAAATGTAATTAATTAAAAATGAATAGATACTAACATTAGTTTTACATATACTTATAATTACATGAAAAATTAATGTTGATTTTTTAAATAATACAATAGGGTAAGTATCCCGAAAGAATTAAAAAGTAATAAGTGTGTTTAAACCGTAAATAAATTACTATTCACTTATAATGAGAGGCTATTATCCGATCAAAATTAACGTGAAATGATTAAAGTTATTAACATAATTTTCACCATCTATTCCCCGTACATCAATTTTATTTAAATATGAGTAGTTACATATATAACAATCTTATTCTCATCGTTTACATCTAAAAGAACAGCTTCCTTAAGCATACGATAAGCGTCATCTATAAATCTCAAAAACACAAAAAAATGTAGAGCCATTTAATTATGTTTCATAGTCTTAAACCGAAAAGAAAAGGTTTATATCTTTACACGTTTTTCAAATTTATTCTATGATAGCATCTCATGGGTAAAATTACATTTATATTCAAAATTAACGAAATAGATAATTGTGGATAGATTCAAAAATCACATCCTTAAACATGCAAAAAGATCTTAGTATATATATATAAATATATTACACAATATAAATAATATTAGTTATTTTTTATTTTTATTTATTTTTAATTAAAAAAATATTATATATATATATATATATATATATATATATATATATATATATCTCATTTTAATAAAAATATATTTAAATTACACGATTTTATTGATATACATAATGTTAAAAACTTAAAATTTAAAATATAGTTAAGATACATTGATATTCTATACATATAATTATGTATAATGATATAAATATTACAATTCCAATTTTATTTTTCAAAAATTAAAGTAAGATTCGTATACCTCCTGGTTACTATTTACATCCACCACGTTCTATACCTACAATACTCGAGACACAGAATATGAACGGAGTTGGAGCCGATTTCATTGTGGTACGCTACTAGTGTATATAAATATTAGCTGCAAGTAAAACGAGCTCTTTTTCAGTAATCGAAGATTTTTGTATTCAACTTTGTTTGGTATGCAAGAAACCCTAAGAAATATTTTTACAAGACAGAATAACTTAAACAAATCGTGGGATAATTAATATATAACTACTCTTCAAATTCTTTCTAACAATAAAATAATAATAGTGTGATTATGTTGGAGAACCAACTCAAATTACTAACTAGATGTTAGTCCTGTCAGGTTTTGCGTAATTCTGTTCCTATTTTTTCGATCAAAATACACATATTTTATTATATTATAAAATATTTAAATTATTGTTAATCAAATTATTTATTTACAATATAAAAATAACCAATATATTTACAAACATCTAAAATTAATAATTAATTTTAATTAAAATATTATTAGTGTTGTGTTCTTGGTATGGGTCGTTGCCCAAATTACAAGTCCTAATTTCAAGTTTAGGTCATTCCAATGGGGTAGGCGTCAAATTACAATCCATTCACACTAAATAATATGGTACTATGTGCAAAAAGTGGCTAATATTTGTACTTTACGATTGGATTAGGATAATCTCAACTTGGCAAATAGTGTATTTTCATTATTCTTACTACCCAAATCCCAAAAAAAAAAAAAAATTGTACACAAATTTCACTTTAAAAAGAAAAATTATACTACCATACACATTATTTAAGAGTGCCCAAATCTAAAAATAGAGGTGGATATGTAAGTGGGTCTCTTTAGTAATATGTGGATGAAAGTTTTTAACACTCCTCGAAGACTCTAAATTCGACCCAAAATTCATAGTGGGTTGAATTGTTAGATTGTTGAACCATTTTAATGAGCGACTCGAACATATGATCTTTTGCCCGCATCTTATTGAACGAAATTTGATTCTTTTACTACTAATTTATTTTTATAAATTTATTTATGATACAATCATGTCGCGCATGGTACAAACTGGATTCTCAGTTTTTTTGAACATGACAAATACTTATGAAAATTATTGAATTAAAGTTAACGAATATGGATAACAAAATAAATATTAAATTTTTGTTTCCTTTTTTTTTTAAATTATATATCATATTTTAATAAATATTTATTTAAATTTAATTTTTTTTAAATATTATAATTCATTTATAGTTTATTGTTATTATTTTAATTTGGTTTGTAACGCCCCAATTCTAAATTTTCTTTAATATAAAAAAATTTATGTATTTTTTATTACTTATATTTTATTTTCCTCACTTTCTCGTAAATATCATTTATATTATTATTATTTATTAACTCAAAACTTTAATTTTTTCAAAAAAAAATTATTATAAACTTATTGTTTTTATAAATTTTTATTTATAATAAAATTTTAAAATTTAAATCATTATTTCAATCTACGGGGATCCCAAATTTTCATCCAAGATCTCCGATACATGCTCGTAAGGATTTTACATAAAAATAATAGTTAAATTTTAAATTATAAACGAAGGATGAGAAGGGTACCTCTAGCCCAATCTTGACGTACCGAAAATCCTAATATAAACAAAATATATAGAGAAAAATGTTTTTTTATGTTGTTATATAAATAATAAAAAATGCTAATAATATACAAATTTAGATTAATTTCAAGCTTACAAACTCATGTAGATTCTTAGATAGATGAGTACGTTTCTTCTCTAAATTTTACCAATTAATATTTAAGGGATAATATTTATAAAATTATATACAAATTATACATAAAATAAAAATGCATCACTCTTAGATACTAAATATTTAAAAACTCATTATAATTTATAACATATTTATTTTACAAAAAATAATCTATAATTGAAAAACATTTTTACTATTTTTTGTACCCATTTTTCTTTTTAATTATAGATGTGTCACTTTCATAATAAGAATAGGCAAAAGAATTGAAAGCTCGGTTATCTGCGGTTATTTGTAACATTGATTTGTTTTTTATCCGATAAATTTCAAAGATTAGTATAATTTCATGTAAAAATTAAATATAAAATAACGAGTATGATTTGGATACGATTATCAGTATAAACGTATTTATATGTATCTAAAATTAATTATATAAAATGTTTTTTACGTTGTTGTATAAATTAAAAAAATATTAATAATATACAAATTTAGATTAATTTCAAGCATACAACCTCGTGTAGATTCGTAGATAGATGAGTACGTTTCTTCTCTAATTTTTACCAAATAATATTTAAGGGGTAATATTTATAAAATTATACATAAAATAAAAATGCATCACTCTTACATTGTAAAAATTTTAAAACTCTTTATAATTTATGACATATTTATTTAACAAAAATAATCTATAATTGAAAAACATTTTTACTATTTTTTGTACCCATTCTTCCTTTTAATTATAGATATGTCACTTCATAATAAGAATAGGCAAAAGAATTACAGGCTCGGTTATCTGAATTTATTTGTACTATCGATTTGGTTTTTATCCAGTAAATTTCAAAGATGAGTATAATTTTATGTAAAAATTAAATATGAAATAACGGTTACGATTTGGATACGATTATCAATATAAACGTACTTGTCTGTATTCAAAATTAATTATATTTATTTAATTAATTTATATATTTATTAAATTATATATTAATTAATAATTAGTGTCTACAAACAAATTTTCTAAAAAGTTTAGAAAAATGATTTTTTTATATATTTTTTAATTATCATATCGAACCGTTATCTGTGGATAAAAAACTATTCATAAATCGTAACAATTTTTGAACATTTTTAAATACTTATTTTATAATTTTATTTTCGAACAATTATATCAAAAATTATTTCTGTTCGTAACCGTACACATCCTTACTTAATAACCCCTTATATAATGCATATATTAAATTATTTTAAAAATTAAAAAATAATTTATTTTTTAAAATAATATTAACACATATTATAAAATAAACTATAAAATGTGTATAAATTTTTTTTAAAATAATATTTTTTATATTTTAATAAAAATTATTACTTACATGCAAATAAATATACATATCAACCATAAATCTGCTTCAAATAAAACTTTATCCAATATTAAATTGCCCGAATTGAATAATTTGGTGCTTTTCTTTGCTAATGGGATGATAACTCTCAATACCAAAAACATAGTGAATAAAAATGTAAATATTTGTTTAAGTTCTAACGATGGCGGAAGCAGATATCTATTCTTAAATAAATTAATATATTATTTTATAAAAATATTTAATTACATAAAAAAATTAATTAGTAATAAATTAATAAATGTACATAAAATAAGTTATAAATTAATAAATGTACATAAAATAAGTTATAAATTAATAAATGTACATAAAATAATTTATAAATATCATATTTTTGATAATACAAATACAATCAAATGCTATCAAAGTAGTAATATGTTTAGAATTATAAAAATTGTCGACATAATACTAAAAAAGTTATGTAACAACTAATTATAAAGATAATAATAGAGAAAAAAAATATCAAAATAAGAAAAATAAGTAATATTTTTTTTACTTAAATGGACTAACAAATATAAGTAAAACTAATAAAATAAAGAATAATCCAAATTAAAATATATAAGATGATATTTTATTTGATGTTTGTTACTTATTAGAGGATTTTTTAAAATATTTGTATATATTTTATTTTAATATTTTGATTTAATTTTTTAATTTTTTTAAATAACTAGATATAATACTAAAAAAGTTATGTAACAATTAATTATAAAGATAAAAATAGAGAAAAAATAATATCAAAATAAGAAAAATAAGTAATATTTTTTTACTTAAATGGACTAACAAATATACTCACAACTAATAAAATAAAGAATAATCTAAATTAAAATAAATGAGATGATGTTTTATTTGATGTTTGTTACTCATTAAAGGATTTTTTAAAATATTTGTATATACTTTATTTTAATGTTTTGATTTAATTTTTTTAAATAATTATATTATTTACTTACATCTCTAACTCCATATATTATAAACACCTAAGTGGTATAGATGTCATTATGTCACAATATTGTTTGGTTTTTAATATATACTTTTAAATAATAAATAGAGTGATATGTATAATTTTTAATTAATTTAAATAATAATATGTTTTTATAGGAGGTTTTTTTTGTCTAAATATTAGACTTAGCTTTAGCCTACCTTATATAGTTCTCACTATAATATGATTAAGAGTTTCAGGGTTAAATCGACTTAAAAATCATTCATTGTAATAGTGATTGTTATTAGTTTTGTTTATTATGTCTCATGTATAAAGTTTGTTATAATTTTTTTATGTATTATTAGAATCTCAGGTATTAAATTTATTAACCACTATAGAAACTTTTGAATTACATATAGCAAAGCCCTTAACTTGTATGAAACATCTTAAAAAATAATCAATTAATAAATATTAAATAAGTTATTTTTTTATTTTAAGAGTAATTCTTCTATCTAATGTTTGGAAGTTTAAGTACTCGTCTATAAGATATAAAAATATATTTATGTTAGTTATACTCTAAAATTATTAAAGTGATCATCTAAGGAAGTGTTTATGTAAATAATAATTTATTTGTGTTTGTTTCATAACATAAATAGAAAAACATTTTGTAAAATGATGATTTTAATTAATCTAAATATTATTGATCTATTTCTTATTTTATAAGTGTTTTTTTATTATTGGTGTACTTGTGTTTTATTAATAAATAAATACCACATTATTAGTTGTTCTACTATATATTAATGTTCTCTTAGTTTTATAATATATTACTTGATTAATCTTGGTGTACTTGTGTTTTATAAATAATGTATTGTATTACTTTAGTTTTATAAAAAGATTAATTAAGTATAAATTGTATTATTTTAATAATTTTTTATTTAATATATTATTATTTTTTATAAAGTAATTAAAATACGAGTATTTAATAAAAATAAAAGTAAAATTTTATATGAAATAATTTAAAAAAAAAATTAAATAATGATAAATAAATATTTTAATATTTTTAAAAAATAAATTTTAATAAAATACGTGACAATTAATAATATTAAAAACCTAATATTTTTGTGAATTTTTTATGATAGTAACTTTATCATATTAAAGATTTATGTTTTAATAGTGTATAATCAATTAAATAAAAAAAAGAATATAATTTATTTTTATTTAATATATATTTATAAAATGAAGGAATTAAAATAATATAATTTATTTTTATTTAATATATATAAGACATTTTCATAATATTTTTACCTTATTTTAAGATATATTTATGATATATAGTATACTTAATTACTTAAAAATTGGGCATCCTATTTAAGTTGTCCATTGAATTGGCTAACCTACACTTACCTTCCACGGTATCTTTTCCTAAATCTACTCCATTCCTTTTCCCGATGTTTGTATTCCATGGTGGTTGCACAAAAAAAACTAGAAGCATGTTTTTCTTTATTTATGGGTGATCGTATCGTTATAATAAGTATTTTATTAATATAACAAAACTTTATTTTTAAAAACATTTCTGTAATAAATTTTTAGTTTACACTCGATCTCTCAAAATAATAATTAACATATTTATTTGTCGCCACTTTTCTTTTCTTTGTCAATATATTGCATAATCAGAAATATCAATAATAAATAATTTTACATTTATTTTTATACTTATATATTTAAAATTTTAATATATATCAATATTATATAAAAAACTAAATCATTTATTTAATTTTTAAAATAAATAAGATATAAAAATATGGTGCAAAAATATATGCAAAATTAAGTAATATTAACATATTATATATAAGTAATAATATTAACACAAATAAAATTATTATATATTATTACAGAATAATTAACTAAGGATAAATTTTTAATAATAATAGATAGAAAATAGTTTTTTTAAATATTTTCATTATGAAATAAAAAACAATATCATTACCCAAGCCTATACCTCAAACTAGATGAAAAGGCAGTTGCTAAGAGACGGATGATAACAGAAGGATAAAATTTAAAAATAAATAAATTGATGAAATGATTTGATTTTTTTTAACATGAAAACTACTTACAATGTTTGAACATTTAGCTTAACTCTTAAGATTAAGTGATATAGTCATTCAAACAAACCATTTCTGAACCCATAATTTTAAAACCACATTTTAATGAACGAAGATACTTTAAAACCATCTGAGCTGGTTAGCCAGGGATTTCATTTCAGTTTATTTTCAATAAAAATCTGAACTTGAGATTAATTAGCCAGATTTTAGGCAAAAATATGATTTTTTTTAAATTAAAAAAATTCAAATTTTAGCTAAATTATGGCTAAACATCTGAATTTGATTGAAAAAAGCAACAACTAAAGATTTACAATAAAAAAAACTAGATCAATAGAGTGTATATATCAATAACTAAAAAAAAAAAGAGAAAAAAAAACCCCACATCCACTCAATCGATTAGAATTTATTAAGGATAGAAAAAAATGAAAAAAGAAGAAATGTTCATGTTTGACACACAACCTTGTTTATCTGCAGAAAGCAAAAAAAGAGAATCTTTTTGAAGCTCTCCTTTCAGGAGAGTCTCTCTTTCCATATGGTTCATTCCTTTTCGATGCTGTTTCGTCTTATACTCTGACACTCTGTCACAGACCCAATCCGAGAGTTTTACTTTTACTTTTCCTTTGGTTCTGAGATACCCTCATCTCTATCTCTCACACACTACCGAACAGTGAAGTGGTTTTTCTTAGCTTTTTTCACCCAAAAAAGATTACTAAAAAGCTTTTGACATAAGAGCACTGTGCTTTTATTTCCCTGTCTGCCACTATAATCCCATAAATATAACACTTTTACCTCCATCGTCTGCACTTGCTACTCTACCTTCTGTCTCTCTTCTTTAATCTACCGGATTGCCGGTTAGTCAACATCTCTATTGTTTTTTGAAATATGTTATTTTGCGTCTAGAATATACAAAGCTTGGAATCCCCCCCCCCCCATCATTTTCAAAATCCAATTTGGGTTTCTATATTTGTCCCATTTTATCATCTGGGTATTAATCAAACTCCAACATAGCTTCATAAATCAGAGTAAATAAAAACCCAAATACGAAAAATGATTAGCCTTTCAGACCTTTACCATGTTCTTACTGCAGTTGTGCCTCTGTATGTGGCTATGATCTTAGCTTACGGTTCAGTGAAATGGTGGAAGATATTTACCCCTGATCAATGCTCCGGCATCAACCGTTTTGTGGCTCTGTTTGCTGTTCCTTTGCTCTCATTTCACTTCATCTCCACCAATAATCCATATGCCATGAACTTTAGGTTCATAGCTGCTGACACTTTACAAAAAATCATTGTCTTGGTGGTTCTCGCTATTTGGTCAAGGACTAGTTCAAGAGGGTGTCTTGAATGGTCCATCACTCTATTTTCTCTTTCAACTCTACCAAACACTCTTGTTATGGGTATTCCTTTGTTGAAAGGCATGTATGGGGATTTCTCAGGTAGCTTAATGGTTCAAATAGTTGTTCTACAATGTATTATTTGGTACACTTTGATGCTCTTCTTGTTTGAGTACAGAGGAGCTAGGCTTTTAATTGGAGAACAGTTCCCAGATACTGCTGGTTCTATAATTTCCTTTAAAGTTGATTCTGATATCATTTCTCTAGATGGGAAAGAACCATTGCAAACTGACGCTGAGGTCGGTGAAGATGGTAAGCTTCATGTAACAGTGAGGAAATCAACTAGTTCTCGTTCTGAAATCTTTTCTAGAAGGTCTCATGGTCCAAACTCTGGTGTTTCGTTAACTCCTAGACCATCAAATCTAACCAATGCTGAGATATATTCTCTGCAATCCTCAAGGAACCCAACTCCCAGAGGTTCCAGTTTCAATAACACTGATTTTTATTCAATGGTAAATGGTAAACATTTCAGTAATGTTAGCCCCAGGCAATCAAATTTTGGAAACTTGGGGTTTGATGAAGAGGCAGGAGCTGGTGGGTTTGGGAACCAATCAAGAACTAATGGTGTGTTTTCACAGGGAAGTGGGTATCCTGCTCCAAATACTGGGATTTTCTCTCCAATATCTGGTCCTGGTGCTAAGAAAAAAACAAATTGTGCTGAAAGTGGTAAAGACCTTCACATGTTTGTTTGGAGCTCTAGTGCCTCTCCGGTTTCTGAAGGAGGCATTCATGTTTTCAGAGGTGGAGAGTATGCTAATGACCTTGGTGGTGCAGCTCACCAAAAAGGTTTTTTTTTTTCCTTAGATGCTGTTTCTTTCAGTGTATTCCATTTGGAATTTGGATTTATATGTTCATTGATGTAATTAAATTTGTCGGATTCAACATGGGTTTTTATTGGATCGTCCTTTTTTAAACTTTTGTTTGGACTTTTATGTCATGAAGTGCGGTTTAACTTTCAGACTTTGTTTTGTCTTGTTTTCTCAAAACAGAGTCCCCTGTTTTCTTGGATTGTTTTGTCAACTTTATACTGTTTTTTAATGCTATGTCATGTCATGTTCTGATTTATTTTGATTCCTTTGTACAATGTTGTTCAGATTATGATGAATTTGGTCGTGATGAGTTCAGCTTTGCTAATAGAGCAAACACAAATGGTATTGAACGTGATGGTCCGGTACTTTCCAAGCTTGGTTCAAGCTCAACAGTTGAGCTCCATCCTAAGACTGGTGTCCAAGGAGAGACCAAACCAACATCTATGCCTCCAACTAGTGTCATGACAAGACTTATTCTGATAATGGTTTGGAGGAAACTTATAAGAAATCCCAACACTTACTCTAGCCTTATTGGCCTCACTTGGTCCTTAGTCTCATTTAAGTAAGAACAGTTATAGAAGACAAGTTATCTCAATTGCTTTCAATTTTTCAAATTCAGGAGATTCTGATTATTGTTTATGATTATGCAGGTGGAATCTTGTTATGCCTGCTATTATTGCTAAGTCCATTGCAATTCTATCTGATGCTGGTCTTGGAATGGCTATGTTTAGTCTTGGTACTTAAACTTGTTCAAAAAAAGTATCTTAACTTTGAAAGCTTGTTGCTTGCTAGAACAAGTATCTTAACTTTAAGCATTTAATTCTTAATAGTGTGTAAATTTCAGGTTTGTTCATGGCATTACAGCCAAAGATGATTGCTTGTGGAAACACGATTGCTGCCTTTTCTATGGCTATTCGCTTTTTCACTGGCCCTGCAGTTATGTTTGCTTCATCATATGCTGTAGGACTAAGGGGAGTTCTCTTACGCATAGCCATTGTTCAGGTGAAGTGTTTTGGAATCTACCAAATTATGTGTTTGCTTTGCAACTTCTTGTTGCGTTTGTTTATACTTTTGAGACCATTTGGATGCCAAGAAAAAACTTTGCATGCTTAGAAAACACATTTTGTGTTTTAGTCCAAATGATGCTTCTTTGTAATTGTTCATTGCAGGGTTTAATTCGAGGGTTTACTTAGAAACTTTGCGTGTGTTTAATTATGCTTTTGTGTGAAAGCGCTTTTGATAATAATAAAAACCTTACCAAACATAAAAAGTTTTCCGTAAGTGTTTTCATGGTCTTAAATCACATTTTTTACTTGCTTATAGAAGCTCGCACAACTTATGTGCTTAGTGCTTGGCTCTAAAACCACTTTTAACCCTATCACAATCAAAACATATCCTCAATCCTTATCATAAAAATCCCAACTGTTTCAGGGTTTTTTTTTTTAATTTTTAATTTTTATGTAAAGTGAATTCTGATTTTATTTGATTGATTTTAGGCTGCACTTCCACAAGGAATTGTCCCATTTGTCTTTGCCAAAGAATACAATGTTCATCCTGATATACTGAGCACTGGGTTAGAAATTTACCTTTCTCCACTCATTTCATTCTGTTTTGTGAATTACATTTGTTTAATTCTAATTAAAATTAATAACTTGTTTACTTAAATGCAGGGTTATATTTGGAATGCTTATTGCTCTTCCTATCACACTAGTTTACTATATCTTGCTAGGACTATGAAGCTGAAATACTGCTTTTACGGTTTTAGCCTTATGTGATTATTTTGGGTTTTGGGCTCTCTAACAGTTGGGAAGAACATAGATCTTCCAGAAGAATTTAGAGAAGAATATAGACAACTCTAGGCAAAAGGGTCAAGAGATAAAGAAGAATATGCACTTGAAAGGTAGGTAGTAGGAGTTAGTTGTCATCTTGCTATTTTAACTTTTTATCTTTTTTTTTTTGGAAATTAAGAACAGAAAAGTGAAGCTTGTTTGTAGCAATTGATAACATCTTGTGCCTTAACCAACCTTTGTATGTTAAAAACCTAGTTGAAATCTCTATGCAGTTGGAAAAATTGCTTTCTAGGTCTATTTGTATTTGTATTTGTATTTGTTGAGTTCATTTTATTTCAAATGGTGTACAGTAAGTCTTTTAGATTTTTAAAATAATTATTTGTCATCTTGCTATTTTTATTGGTCACTTGTATTAATTTTAGAGCATATATGGTGTGTCTTGAGGGATCATGGTAACTAATATCTTAGACAAGTGGATTAAGTTGAAAATTTAATGTATGAATTTTAAAAATTTTGAGCATAGATTTTCTTAATTATTAAACTATATTTCTTGTGATAAAATGATAATAAATTTTTTAAATGTCATTTTTCACAAATCATCAAACTTTATACGACTCTAAACATCCAAAATGTAACCTAAGGTCAATTTTATAAATATTATTTTTCACAAGCTACCAAACTTTATACAAACTCTAAACATCCAAAATGTAGCCTAAGATCATATATAATTACATCTATCAAGAGGTATAATCATTAGCTTAAAACACAACACTCAAAATATACTATACAAAGATAAAAAATAGTTGGATTGCAGAACAAAAAATGGGTTCTAAGTCTTAAAATTTGTGAATGGTTTTTATAAAATAATATAATATTCATAAAAATTACTTATGAAATGATTATAAATTATTTTGAAATAGATATTGATAAAAATAATTTATATAATCTTCATTGCTAAATATATAATTTAAGTTTAAGAAAATAACTATAACACTAATGATTTAATTCAAATTGAAAGATATATAACTAAGATTTGTTAATAATTAATCATTTCATTTTATATACTTTTATGTCTATCTTTATAATTTTAAATATGATTTTATAGAAATAAAGATATTAAAATGATATAATTTATTCTTAATTAATATTTTTTTGTCAAAAAAAAAAATAAATATTATTGTTTATAATTTTAATGATCAAATAATATATATAAATTAATCAATTATTTTATGGATTTTATTACACTTTTAACTGTTTTTGAGGAAATTAGTTTAATTGATTTTCTTTTTAGGTAGAGTAATTTTTAATATTTTATTTAAAAATAAAATATTATTTTGGACAAAAAGTTAAATAATTTTTAGTGTAAACATATAAAAACTTAAAGCTTTAAATGACTTGGATGCTTAAGAGATCTTTTGCAAAAAAAAATTTTAAAAAAATTTGATATTTTTAGAAGAGAGTGTGGGAACATTAAAGTAGTGCACCCCTGTAAGTGTTATTCATTGAGCATTGATTTTAAGGCTGTCTGCCTCTTTGGCTAACTTATTAATGATGTATTACTTTATTTTCTTTACCTTTAGGGCATGTATAATTTTGTGTTTAATTATGTATTTGATGTAAATTAAGATTATATTTTTATAGAACAAAAATTGTATAATTATTTAAGGATTTAATATCATAACTTTAAAATAAATTAAATATAATTATATTTAATATAATATACTAAAGATTGTGAATTTATTATTTTGGTATTTTTTTTATAATCACTTTTAATAAAAACAACACAAGCTAACAAATCCTACTATTAGCTGCCTGTATTTTTATATTTTGGTTTTTGCCATTAAAGTTACAGTTATTGTTAAATGAATAAGTTTAAGATAAATTGTAATTTGTGTGGAAAAATATTATTAATAAATATATTAGGATTTATATAAATGTATTGGATAGATATATAATTATAATTATATTTTTAATATATAAAAATCCTGTAATTTTATAATAAAAAACGACAATTTAGTGGTGGAGCCTACCAGCCTAGTAGCTCCTGTTGGTTTTGTATTAAAAAGACTAGTTTTTGATACTGTGTTCTCTTAAAAGCTCTGATCATTTGGTCGTATTTTAAGGGACACGAGGGACCAAGCATATTAGCTGCTTTTACTAAAAGCACTTCTGCATGGTTACCTAATGTCCTCTCGATTTTTATTCGAGAAACAATTATAAAATGTATAATTTTATTTAAATACCATATAAACTATTATTATTATAATTATTCTATTATTAATAGAATTTAAAAATATAATAGATGATTTAAAATCACTAGATGTAATTTTACTCCAACTATTTTAAATTATTTTGGGGGTAAAAATCAACTAATTAAATTATTATTGTTATTATTACTTAAATGATATTTAAATTAAATTATTATTATTTAAATATATTTAATATTAAATAACATTTAATTAAAATCTGACGGGATAAATTTAGAAAAGTTTTTTTTTTCTTTCTGTCAATCTATTATGAGCCAAAATTTTGGGCTGAATGATTTGACAAAGACTTATTCCAAGTTTCCAACATCTAATCACACCCATTAAAGTCATTCACATGATTTCAGTCCAGAGAAAGCATGCCGATTTTATGGGCCACAATTCGACTATTATTTTTAATAAATTATAAGTATGTTTATATATAACCATCATAATTAATATTATAATAATTTATTAAATAAAATATGAGTTTGATTTTAATTATTTATAATATTAAATTATATTGATTATAAATTTATCATTATGTACCATTTAATGATATAATATAATATTATTTAACAGTAAACTTATATTTTTTATCATAGAAAAATGATTTTAAGAAATTAAAAATGAAATAAAATACATAATTAAATCAAATAAAAATTAAACTAAATAATAGATAACGCATAAAAAAAATTCAAATCACATTACAGATATAAGTTATCTTTTATTAATAAAAGTATATGTCTCTTCTGCAGATGATTTTATGATTTAAATATTAATTCAATCTCAATTTGACAAGTGATTGTTTCGTCATTTGGCTCCTTATTTTTAACTTAAATTTATATATCTTAAATATTAAAAATTAATTATATTTAATTGAATTATTTATTTAATTTTAATGATGAAAATGTAATATTTCTAACACATAATTAAATTAATAATTAATTAAAATTAAAATATTAATATATAAGTTAAAATACTGTTAATAAATATAGCTTTTACAATGTAATGAGATGTAAAATTGATAACCATGCTTCAAAATAATAAAATAAAAAAGCCTAAGTCGTACCTTAATGATTTGTGTGACAGCAATCTTATTGCAGACAAGCATTGTCTGTTTTTCACACTCTTCTCAAAATTATAAAGATATTACTGTCAGTTTTGTATTGTTTGTTGATCAACTCCATTCTCAAGTGCTTCTGCTTCCGCTTTTTTCTTCAACTTCAAGCCTTTTAACACCTCTAGCTAGAGACTGATTAATAGACTAAATGTAATTGTAAGGATTATAACTTTCAGTAACGATGAAATTATCTTTTAATTTTTATGTTACTTTACAGTGTAGAACAATAATCAATCACGTTGTAACTATATTAATATAGGGAAAGTTTAATGTGATTATTACAAGTATATAACTTTTTATATAATATTCACACGTTTAGAAGAAAATGAGATCCATTTGGTTACAACTAACTCTATTTCCTACATCACAAGATATTATTTATTATGACTTATCCAACATTCGTCAATCAACTAATCCAAATATATCACTTGATCATACATCATCTATCCTTTCAACAATCAACTCCGACATTTTTCATCTTCAAAATTCATCTCTATAAACATCATCGTCAACTTCTACACCACACATAACTCCTCCAACACCAGTCACACATAGGCTTTGTCGATCCACCAATGTTCCTAACTACCTTCAAAAATATCATGTAGAAGCTTCCTTGCCTTCTCAGTCATTCCCTTCGTCTCACTCAGCATCGTCCAAAGACAAAGGTACTTCTCATTCTTTATCTCATGTACTTACCTATGACCAATTATTACCTGCATATCGTACTTTTGCTACTTCTATTTCCATTCTTAGGGAACCAACCACCTTTGTTAAAGCTTTTAATGATCCAAAATGGCGGCTTGCCAAGAAACAAGAACTGGATGCTCTTTAAACTAATGGCACTTGGACGCTTCAACAGTTTCCTCCAAACAAGAAACCAGTTGGTATAATCCTGATGGCTCTGTGGAACGATGCAAGGCTCGGTTAGTAGCCAAAGGATACAGTCAGATTGAAGGTTTTGACTACCAAGAAACTTTTGCACCAGTAGCCAAACTTGTCACTGTTCAACTTCTCCTCGCCGTTGCTGCTATTCAAAATTGGCATCTTCGACAATTCGATGTCAACAATGCTATTCTCTATGGTGATCTTCATGAAGATGTCTACATGTCCCTTCCACCTGGATTAGGACGAAAGGGGGAAACACAAGTATGTAAGCTACATAAATCTTTGTATGGACTCAAACAAGCCTCACGACAGTGGTTCATCATGCTATCAACAACACTTAAGCTAGCTGGTTTTAACCAATCCAAGTATGATCACTCATTGTTCGTCCGAACCCGTGGTAATTCCTTCTCTCATCTTCTTGTGTGTGTAGATGATATAATCATAACATGAAACAATATACAAGACATTGAAGAAACTAAGAATCATCTCATGAGACAATTCAAGCTTAAAAATCTCAGTGAATTAAAGTATTTTTTGGGCATAGAAGTTTCACGTTCCAGGAAAGGAATTGTTCCGTCACAACGCATGTACGCACTTGAATAATTGGAGGACATAGGTTATCTTAGTGCCAAATCTGCCAATTCACCTATGGAACAAAATTTATCCCTCAATAAGGATGAATGAGAATTCATCAGTAATCCCACATCCTATCGACGACTCGTTGGGAGATTAATATACTTGACCATCACAAGGCCCGAATTAGTGTATGTCGTGCACATTCTGAGTCAATATATGGATAAACCACGACAACCACATTTGGAAGCAGCTCAACGAGTGCTACTAGGGGTGTCCAAAACCCGGGCCGGACCGGTTTAAACCGAAAAACCGGTCCAAACCGGACCGAACCGAGCAGTTTTGTAAATGAAACAGTCCGGTTCGGTCCGTATTAAATAAAACCGATTTTAAAACGGTTCGGTCCTGTTATAAAATATTATAAACCGCGATCGACCGGTTTTATTAAATAAATAATTTTTATTATTTAAAATATTATAAAACCCTAGTATATATATAGTTTGTTTCGAGTTTAGGGTTAAGCGTCACTGCTAACGCAACTTAACCCTCAATCAAATTCTCTCTCTCTCTCTTGCTACGCTCGCTGGGCTTTCGTTTCTACGCTCTCGATTTGGCCATCGTCGTCTCCACCGGTAACTAGCTATCGTTTCTCGTGTTGATTCCACTAGACAAATAGCCATTGTTCACACGTTACTTCAACCGCAGAATCGCCACTCTCTCCTCGCGTCGCGTCGTGTCATGACAACAATGGACGAAAATCATGAAATAGGTATGTCATCTAATACTACCGGAGTACTAGTCCGGGTAGTCCGGTAGTTTTTTCCTGAATAAACCGAACGGTAAGTCTAAAGTCCGAACTCAAAAGTCCGAATGGTATGTCCTTTTTTTGTTGTGTGAAGTGTTTCAACTGTGAAATCTCGAATGGTATATCATTTTTTTGTTAGTCTAATATCCGAATAGTAAGTCGCTTTTTTTGTTAGTCCAACTCAAATCTGAATAGTATGTCATTTTTTGTTAGTCCGAACTCTAAACTCAAATCAATAGTATGTCATTTTTTTGTTACCCTGAGTCTTAATTTTAAAATCTCGAATGGTATGTCATTTTTTTTGTTAGTCCGAATACTTTTAACCGTGAACTCAAGTTTGAACAATTTTTTCTCACGTAGTTCATTTTTTTTTAAATGGTGGAAAGTGGAAACTAATTAATACCGTTATAACTTATAACTTCAAGTTAAATTGTTCGTATGTTGTCCCTCTTTAAAGCTTAATTATTTTGATTAAGTTCTCTTTATAGATTAAATATATATAGTTTATTTTATTAATGTTTTATCATTATGAATTTCAAGAGGTGCAATTCTACCCTCGAGAATGAAAATCTATGTCATCAAGAATATGTACGTACATAACTCATTTTTCAATTTAAGCTAATTATAATCATCGTGATGTATTCCACCTTTCTTATACCCATCATGATCTTCTACATGTAGAGTTATTTTTTACCCGTTTGGATCCGATTCCAATTCCCATAAAATTCTTATGAGTATTTGTTTGATCTAGAAAGTTAATTAAACTTGGAGCTTCAAATTCATGTATCGTAGTCCGGTGCAGTAGTTTTTTCCCGATTAAAATGAATGGTAAATCCTGAGTCCCGAATTCTAAAATCCGAATGGTATATCGTTTTTTTGTTAGTGAATACTTTGAACTCGTGAACTCCTAAGTTTGAACAATTTTTTCTCACAGAGTTCATTTTTTTTAAATAGTGGAAAGTGGAAACTAATTAATACTATTATAACTTATAACTTCATTGAATTGTCAGACAATGTTGTCCCTCTTTTAAAGCTTAATTATTTTAATTAAGTTCTCTTTATAGATTAAATATATATAGTTTATTTTATTAATGTTTGATTATTATGAATTTCAAGAGGTACAGTGTCTACCCCGAGAATAAAAAATCTATGTCATCAAGAATACGTATACGCATACAACTCATTTTTCAATTTAAGCTAATTATAATCATCGGGATGCATTCCACCTTTCTTTATACCCATCACGATCTTCGTTAAAGGTATAGTTATTTTTTACCCTATTGGATCTCGATTCCAATTCCCATCCGAATGGTATGTCATTTTTTTGTTAGTTTGATATCTCAAATCTGAATCGTATGTTAGTTTTTTAGTCCGAAATCCGATGTTTACAAATTGCCTTTAAGATAATCACAGTCAGAATACATTGATCTTTACAATTAAATGTGTTTTTTTTATTAACGGATTTGCTAATATAAATTTTTATATATGATTTATATATAAGCTGTATTTTTGTCATAAAATGTACATAAATTGTGGTGTTTTTTGTTTTACGGTTCTTATTAAATCATATTACTTCTAATTTTTAAAATGTACATAAACAATGTTTAAATTAATATTGTTATAGATTGGATAAAGTTTCGAATACTAAATCGTATTATTAATTCATTAACACTCGATATCATATATTGGTATCATACTATCATATATGTAATGCAACTATAAACTAAATATTTATGCAGATAATTATATTTTTAAATGTAATTAATCCACAAAGTTAATAAATAATAAAAACAGTTTTTATTAGAATTCAATTGTACAAAATTACCATCTTTTTTAATGTAGTGGCACCAAACATTTTCATGAAGCCTCAAATTCAAGGTAATGTCCTAGATTGTTGTCTATGCTAGAATGTTACACTTTGGGTGACTGATATTATGTTAGTTTTGAAATGATTTTTGATTAATTACAAAAAGTAATATTTTAATATATTAAGAATACGTACTAATCTATATTCTTAATATAGGTGATGATCTACATGAGTTTATTGGACCAAGTCAATTTACGACTTTTGCTATCTATGATCAAGACATTGAACCCGAAATTCATCCGAATGAAAATGGAAAATCCACCACAGACTTTAAATTTAAATGACTCATCTTCAAAAAGTGGAATAGAAGTAAGTAATGTTCACCCCGATAATGAATCGATATGAAGAAACCAAAAATTTTAGGTCGAAATATGGAATCATTTTTCATATATTTTACTCCTACGATGTGGAAAATCCTAGTAGCTACATGTCATTATTGTAAAAAAGTTACTGCTATCCCATTAAGGAATGGAACTACTTCCATGATACATCACTTCAAAAAATTTATGTAAGAAGATTCCTAAAGTTAAGTAGATAAAGGACAAAAGATGTTAAGTTTTCAAACACAAAAAAGAGAGGATGATAGACAACTCATAAATTAGTCATTGCTTTCATTTGATGCAAAACGTAGAGTTGCTTTGGCAAAAATGATTATTATTGATGAATTGTCTTTAGGTTTGTTGGGTAGGGGATTTAAAGACTTTATATCCGAAATTTGTCCTAAGTTTCTACGTGCCATCTCGACAAACAATTTCTAGAGATGTGTTTCAACTTTATTTAGATGAGAAAAAAAGTTTGAAGAACTTTTTCATAAGTGAAAAGCAAAGAGTTTGTCTTACTAGTGATTGTTGGACTTCAATTCAAAATATTAATTATATTTGTCTAACATTCATTATATTGACAAAGATTGGAAATTACAAAAGAGAATTATAAAATTTTGTCAAGTCGAGAATCATAAAGGTGATACAATTGGGGAGAAAGTGATAGAAGTAGTAGTTTGCGTGATTGGGGTATATGTAAGGTATTCACCATAACATGATAATGCTTCCTCAAATGATACACTTGTGTCATACTTGAAAAGGAAGCTAAAAAATTGGAACGATGGACTTGTTATGGTGGAGAATTCTTTCATATGGCGATGTGCTCACATTTTTGAATTTGATTGTAAGGGAGGGACTTAAAGATCTTCATAGTACTATTATAGTATTCGTTGAGATATGTTAGATCATCTCCTTTGAGATTACAAAAGTTTAAAATGTGTTCTATTAAAGAAAATATTGAGTCCGAAAGGAAGTGTGGTGCTAGATTGGCCTACTGAAGACGGAACTCCACATATCTAATGTTAAAATCTTCTTTAGATTTTCAAAAAGCATTTGATCGCTCTTGAAGAAGAGAAGGAACAAACTTTATTTCTTATTTTCATGAGGAGCGATCGAATGCGTCACAACATTAGATGATTGGAAGAATGGTGTTTTTGTCAAGTTTTTGAAAACTTTTTATGACTTACTTTATCATTCAGGTGCATCTTTACGCAGACCACTTCAAATTTATATTTTATAATTACATAACATTCAATCTCAAATACTTACACGGTGTGTTTCGATGACTTGTTTGTTAAAAAATATGGCTATTAGCATGAAAACAAAATTTGAGAAGTATTGGGAAATGTAGACAAGACTAATAAGATGTTGTATGTCAGATTTGTACTTGATCCAAGGTACAAATTAGAGTATTTGGAATTCTTATTTGAAGAGATTTATGATTTACAAATTGTTCAAAAATTGAGAGATAATGTCAAAAATACTTTTATGGATATGTGCCTCAAAGCTTACTATATGTTAAATGGAAAAGAGTTTCAATCTAATGACTCAATCACAAGATGTAATAGGAAGGATTCCATCATCGAGGAAGCAAGAAAGTTGAAGTTTCTTAAACGCCAGTAGGAGAAAAATAGTTTGGAATTGAAAACCGAGGTTAGAAATATTTGAACACCCTACGTGAAAATGTCATGTTGATAAGTTTGATATATTAAAAATGGTGGAAGGCAAATTCTTTTAGGTTTCCTATCATCTCTCTCATTGCATTGATGGATGTTAGCAATTCAAGTTTCAATCGTGTTGCATCAATCACTTTTAGCACAAGGAGGCATTCTTGATCCATTTAGAGTTCTTTGAATCCTAAAATGGTAGAGACATTAGTATGTAGTCAAAATTGGTTTCGTTTCTTCCATTAATAATGACAATGTTCTCTTACCAGTAATCTGATGATGACCTAGACATTTATGAAGATGTTGATTTTGTTTGATTGTAAAGTTCATTAAAGACACTACAATGATCGCTGATGATTAATAATGGGTAAGTTTTAAATATTATTATCTAATGATTTATTGTTGTTGATTTTGAGTTTGATGTTTGTATATGTTTAAGAATTCTTTGCAAATGAGATATTTGGAATTCATTTCTTCATGTCTAATCTTTTTTTTATTTTAGATTTTGATAATATCTTATTTATGTATTTAACAATAATATCTATCTATGTATGATTATAAACGAGTATTATATTTGATTGCATCCTATTAAATTATATCATATTAAATTGAATCATATTTATTTATTATTAATTGTTAAAAACCGCTCAAAATCGTTAACCAAACTGACCAAACCGACCAAAATCGTTTCTATAACATTTTAGATACTGAATGGTCCGGTCCGGTCCGGTTTCAACTATATGAACGGTCTGGTTTGGTTACATTTTTTTTAGGCAAAACCGGACCGGACCGGACCATGGACACCCCTAAGTGCTACGATATGTCAAGAACACACCAGAGTAATGTCTCTTTTTCTCAACAACTAGTTCATTACAACTAAATGTTTTTTTGTGATGCAGATTGGGCAAAATGCACAGATACACGACGATCAGCCACATGATATTGTATGTTTCTTGGAAAACTAAGAAACAAAATACAGTCTCACAATCAAGTGCAGAAGCAGAATATCGCTCTATGGCAGCAGCATGTTGCGAAGTAACCTAGTTACGATATATTTTGGATGATTTTGGTATCAAATACTCCCAACCAACCAAGTTATATTGCGACAATCAAGCAGCTCTTCACATTGCATCAAATCCAGTGTTTTATGAGCGAACCAAACACGTAAAGATCGATTGCCATCTAGTAAGAGAAAAGATTCAAGCTGGATTGATCAAAACTTATCATATCTCTACATTAGAGCAACCAACAGATATATTTATCAGATCCCTGAGTTTTCTACTGTTCTCAAGTTTACTTAACAAGTTAGGAATAATTAACATATATTCTAACTTGAGTGAGAATGTTAAAGAACATGAGATACAGCTGGTGTGTTGGTTGTCACCAGTTGGAAGCAGCCATCAACAGCTTGGTAGGGAAGGATAGAAAGTCCAAGAACATGGCTCTCCATAATTGTGTTTATTTTTAATTATTACAATTTTACTTTTTTTGTATAAATAGATGGTAAAAATTTGTTTATTTATCATCAATAAATCCATTTCTTACATACATTATAAAATTTAAATAATATGAGTATAAATTTTGTTATTCATATTTGTTTGGTTGAGTAATGTGATTATTACAAGTAATTAGTTATAATGATATTATGATATATGTTTAAATAATTTTAAAATATAATTTTTGTTTTTTAGAAAATTTATCACATATTATATTATATTATATTATAATTAAGATAAATATAAATATAAATATGAATTTGTATTACGTTAATATTCATATTGTTTAGTTTTGCCTATTTGGGTTTCTTTTAGTTCGAATCCTTATGAAGTTTGTGAGAGACTATGCAATTTTATTATCACACTTTAAAAATTTATTAAGTTAATATATAAAAAAGAATAAATAATATTTAACTATAATAATTTAAAATTTAAAAAATAAAGTGTTATCAAAACATAAATTTTATGACTTAATGTACCAATATATATATAATTATTTTGATACTTGAAATTTATTAATAAAGATATTAAAATATCTTTAAAAATAAAAATGGATGAGTAATTAAAAAGACCTAAAATACCTATTAGTTTTAATACTCATATGAGCCTCTTTTAGAGGAATGCGAGTTGATCATTTGAGACAATTATTGATTCACTGCTCTTTTGTTTTTATATTTTATATTTTCTTTTTAAACTTCTTATAATCATATATTTAAAGAAATCAATAGTGTTTAATAAAGGCATGCGAAAAAAAGAAGTAGAATAACAATATGTTAAAATTGTTTTATGCTGAAGTACATATTATATATGGCTTCGTATGTGAAAGCACAAAATGTGCTTCTAGAGTCGTGAAAGTGTTTTTCAAAATTTGTGTTTGACTGTGAAAAATGCTTTTATAAGGTTACACAAAATAAACAAACAAAACCTATGTAAATAAGTCTCCATGTAGACAAATACTAACGAGGAGAGGAATATTGTACACTTAAGAACTAATATATATGTTATTCACTACAAAAAAATTAGATAAAAACAATATCATTAATTAAAATATATATTCTATATAAAAATAAAGTACTAATAATATTTTTAATATATATATATATATTATCTTTTAAATTATATATTTAAATATTAAACATGTTATTTTTAAAATATGAATTTAAAAAATTATACATAATTATTAGATATATAATATATAATCGGTATTAGGTAAACTCGCTTTCAAATATTTCTCACGAATTTATATTATTTTTGCAGACAGAATAGTCAGATTTATTATGTGTTAATATTATGTTAAAAAAAATTAAACTATTTCTTTAATTAAGGGTGAAAACTGTGTGCATATTGTTATTTTCGTGGTTAATTGAGAAATGCTCATTTTAACATAATAATAAAAATATTAAGCGAATATTCCGTAGCAAGAGCCAACTAGGGTTAGGGTTTTTCTCTGTATATAAGATTTCATTTTCAGGTTCAGTATATTCACCCGAATTAGAGGAATACTTCTGTGGCTGTACGTTCCAAAGACTTTCGCGAACAAAGATGGAGCAAACTTTCATCATGATCAAGCCCGATGGGGTCCAAAGAGGCCTGGTACTTAATTTTCCCTTTTGATTTTTTTTAATGCATTTTTAGGATTTCAGACCTGTTATGACTCGCAGAATCTATTTTTTTGATTTTTTGGGTTCTTAAATATTTTACTTTCTCTGGTGGGTCCTGAAAAGAAACTATTTTTCACTAAATCTGTAATTTAGATTTTGTGGTTTTATATCTTGAGGTGTAGATGTGTTTTGTATTTCTGTTTTTGACTATGACGATGAGGTTCAATGGAGTTTTAGGTTAATTTACTATCCAGATCTATGAAATCATCGTTATTTTTAATTGAGTTGAAGTACGTTTAATGTCGTCAATATGATCATAATAAAATAAAATTACATTATTTCTTTGTAATTGTTTGGTTCATTTTTCTCAAGAAATTCACAATTTTCAGGTTGGTGACATTATCAGCAGGTTTGAAAAGAAAGGATTTTTTCTCAAAGGTAATAATATTCTCTAATTACTTATTTCATTGTTATTGCTAATACTGAAAATTTTCCTGCTGATGTTTCTACTTAGAGCCCGTGATTGACCAGTTCATTCTTTAATTCAATTGCCTTTTATTGAAACTATTTTAATTGTTCATTGGCATGGTTTCACTTTCATTAGTGCTATTTATATTTGTATAAATAGAACAAAAAAGTTGATCAAAATTAAGTTTGCGATTCATTGTGCATGTGTTTGTTGATAACTGAGGCCTTTTCTTGCTACTAATTTTCCATGCTGTCATTCTTTAGGTTTGAAGCTGATAACTGTTGATCGTTCTTTTGCTGAGAAACACTATTCTGATCTCTCTGCAAAGCCCTTTTTTAGTGGATTGGTTGATTATATTATTTCTGGTCCTGTTGTTGCCATGATCTGGGAAGGTAAGAATGTTGTCACAACTGGACGAAAGATCATTGGAGCAACAAACCCTGCAGATTCTGCCCCTGGAACTATTCGCGGTGATTTTGCTGTCGAAATCGGCAGGTAACTCGAATTTCTCCTTGGACTTTTTATATTACAAAGTAAATTGTGCATGCTTACTCTTGAATTTCCCCATTTGGACAAGGTAGGGTAGGTTAGGTTTCCAGAATTGGAATTATCAATTGGTTAGTATTAACAGGGAATAGAAAACTATGGAATTAGACATTTATATTCCTTGTTAGTTATATCATAGAATAAGGAAAAATAATAATAATAATTTTATTTAGTTTTTTCAAATGCCTCCACGTTCCATGTCTAACCAAATAGAAATATTTTTATTAGTAATTGAGTTTTTTTTTGTGTGTGGTGTAAAAGTGTATTATAATCCTATTCTCATTTGAGAGAAGTAATAGTTATTCTTCAAAAATCTAAGTAATTCCCCCGCCCCAAAAAAAAAAAACAATTTATGACATTAAAAGTTCAAATGAACAAAGGAACTTACTGATTTCTTAGTTTATTATCACCAACCGAACATGCCAGTTAGTTATTTACAGGGATTTTGATTTTCTTTGACCAACAAGATTATTTGAATTTGCAGGAACATCATTCACGGAAGCGATTCAGTTGAAAATGCTAGAAAAGAAATTGCGCTGTGGTTCCCTGATGGCCCTTGCGATTGGCAGAGCAGCCTTAACCCTTGGATTTACGAGTAAATTATGCATCCGAGGAATCATTTGCGTTTAAAATGTATGGTTGCTTTATGTAGGCAGTCTCTGCTATGTTGGAAAATTAGACTTGCTTTCCCTGTGTTTTACTCATGTTGCAACCCTATTCACAAATGTCTTGATCGTGTTAAAAACTCTTAATAGAATGAGTAACTTGTTATAGTTTTGCTTTGTGTTAATACGACCCTTTCCTTGCATGGTTTTTTGGTTTATAAAAGATCAAATGGCTGGTTCTAAATAGTAGTTTTATACACGCAGTTGTACCAAAAACCCAACTAAAAAAAATCCAATTAATAATCTTGGCCATTTAAAATAAGGCAAGTCTTAGCACATTCACCGTCATTAATAGCATCACCAACACAAAATATATTCGATATTCTAAGGTCTACATAATTTGACGACATCACAAGTGAGAATTACACCTACTCATATAGAGACTTAACTCGCATTAAGAAACCTCAACAACAAAACCAACACCAGATTATTATTATGCCTTACCAACCTCAACAACTAAAACTCTCCTCTTTTCTCTCTCAAGAATCAAATCAGAATACTGTGCAGGCTTGAAGGAACGTTTGCCCAAAAACCAAGTTCTGAATAACAGTCCACTGCCAGAAACAGAAAACTTGCCATTACAGCTTCCATACTATCTTGAAAGAAGGCTATATGAAGGCAAATCTTCAAGACGTGTCACATCTTCAATTAGAAGCTCACTTTCCAGCTGACGACGAGTGGATTTCATCACTGTCTGTTAGAAACAACCATAAAAATGATGGGAAAAAGGAAAAAAAGAAAAAGCAATTAAAATCTCTTCAAAGCACAGTGCAAGAATATCAAGAAGACCATTAAAATAAAAACCAAACAAACATACATTGAAATCCATATATGATGCACGCATAGTGAGCCATAGATGGTCCATTAACTTGAACGTGATACAATAGAGAAGGTCAAATGCTGACTCGTTTTCTGTCAGGAAAAGAATTAACGTTATTAACTTTAGTTTCGTAATCAATCCCAGATGATAACATATTGTTGTGAAAAAACTGTTTCCTCAGCAACCATTATGGAAAGTTGTATCAATAAACCTGATAGAAATGTCAGGAACGATACTCCAACCAAAGTCCGAGGTTTCACTGTGGAGAAACACATTTGTTAACCGATGAAGGATAAAACTAAAAACCTACTATCTTTAAAATAATCACCAAATTCATGCATTTCTGGTTCAAATGCATGCATAATTAACCATACAATTTCCACCTTTTCACACACACAAGTACAATCAGCAGTGCAGATGTAACATGAATATTCTTACCATCTTGTAATCACCCAATGGCTTCAGTCAATACTTATTTTACCAAATCGATAACAATCATAACTGTTATTAACATAACTTTTAAAAGCCCGAGAAAAACCTTTTTTTAGAAACAGGCCAATAAAAGAAATAAACAATTTTTAATTGTGATCGTTTGGCTTTAATTCTAGTTCATATTTGAAAGGCAACGACTCTGCAATCTGCATAGATCCATTATGAAATTCAACACACTTTCCCAACAGAAATGAATGAGCCACAAAGATAAACTACAAGAAAATGTAATCAACTAGAATTTCTAATAATTTTTTCCAAGTGATGCCCTCACAAACAAAATACAAGATTGTCACTACTTTCTCAAAGTATATATGAAACCAAAACAACAGTACCTGCTTCAAGATCGAGCATTTGAATCAGCATGAATGTGATGTTCACACCAGCAACAGCAAATGGATATTCCCACACTGACCGATCACCTTCTTGTTTTCTAAGAAGATCCTGGAAGGATTTCTGCATTCAAAGAATAGGGAATATCAACATCAGTTATTTTTATACTCTTGTCTGGAAGACATGTCAGGAGTCCCAATGGAATAACTATATTAAATATCTGATGCAACAAGAACAGTGTTTTTCTTAATAACAACTATTTCAATAATGCTTTTCCTTAATAAAATCTATAATAGGTTCATTCCAGTATTGTCACAATCTCAATGAGCAGCCAAATGTAACAACGCGAACACAGATAAATATATTTAATGAGAAATCATACTCGCAAGAATAATGCATTACTAAGCTCTTGAAAATGTGAGCAAGAAAACAAACTCGTTTTTAGTACAGACGTACATCCAATAACCATAAGTAAACTAAAAGATATACCCATCAAATAATAGAAAACTTAATATCCCATAAACTTTACACGTGTTTCCACTATAGATACACTGCTGGAGAAAACTACTAGAAATAAGCTTTTTTCTTGCATCTCCAACCAATATTTACTCTTAGAAAGTGAAATGGATACAAAAAATTGAGAGAGAGAGAGAATATGAATTAGATCTTACCGGAAAATTCCTAGCAAAAAACAATAAATTCTCCAACGATATGAAACCACCACCCCTACCCCAAAAAAAAAATCCAAATATCAAAAGTCAGTGACCTTAAATAACAAAAAGGATAGAAAACAGGGGGAAAAAAGAGAAAAGTAACAAAAAATCTATAAAGTGCATAAATGTCAAAGTAAACTACCTAAAATCGGTTGATGGGTCCTTCCCTTGCCAACCCATTTCCTTCCATTGCTCAGATATTAAGCCACCGAGTTTTTCTTCAGGAAAAGAGAGATTCCATAAAGCCCTAAGGGCTTCCTGCATTAAAGAACTCAACGGTGCAAGGAAGAATTAGCACAAATTAAGGAGGAAAGAGTAGATATGAGCTATGTTACTTGGACTCTTCATTTTTTGAGAATTATCCATGTCCAAGTGACATAACATGAACATGAGTGAAGATACTCGAACTCCAATTTGGTGTAAATTTATAGAAAATCTAGACAATTAGGTTTGTTTAATGCCCGAATACATATAAAAAAATTTACGACTTTCAGTGTCCTAAAAGACCACGTAACATAGAATTATGAATACCTAATGATCCCATAGAAAAGGGGTGAGAGAATAAAACATCAGGGATTCATGCATTTCCTTCCTATGTGTTCAATCTACTATGATTTACATAAGTTGCAGAAAGTTGACAGAAGTTTTTGCAAAAGCATACCTGATGTTCAGGGATTGAACCATCATAAGGAATATCAATACGACTCTGTAGTCTTTGCAAGCATTCCTCCTGGAAAAAAAAACCTAGCTGTTGAGATAAAAGACTTAACAGCTCAAACAAATTATCCATTATGTGATGACAACCTAATATGAAAGACATCAATAGTAGCTTAACTTGATATATCAAATTAAGATAATACCCTGAGGGTGACTCGCCTAAGTGAAACTATTAGCTATACAAATAAGTCAATTTTGCTTTGAGCCTGCTAAGCATGAACTACTTCAGAAAACACAACAACAAAAATTAAGACTCCACATAAGTATCTTAGGGACATTACCATTAACGAAACAAGATATTGTTAACAGAAGAAAGTTAATTATAGTATAAATTTTCATGATTGATATTTGTGTTACCAAGACATATTTTAGGATAATGGAGAAAAGAGGTGAAAAAAAGGAACAAACTAGTCCATGAAATCACACAATTGTTACCTGAGCTGGAGTTAAATCAAAAGAAGGGCGAGTGTCACTTTCTCTCCTTTGTGCACACACACAAGAAAGACCTCGACCAAGCCACGCTGCTGATCCCGCCACAACCTCAGCTGTTAACAAGATAAAAAAGCAATATTAATCAAGAGGTTATCAAATTTTTAAAGAAAATAAAAAATATACAAGAACATGATAGTCTACATCACAGCCAATAAAAAATAAACAAAATGAAAAATGTAAATAACTTTCCCCGTTTCAAGGGCTATGATATATTAAGGAACTACTTAGATTCTAAATGACAAAAAGTGAGGTTCCAGAATGTGACAGATATTCAAAACGAATGACCCACACGTGTAGTCAACATATCCTGCTCATTGTAAATATACAGAAGTTATTGTGAGTAGATATTAATGATCTCTGAATAACACAAATATAACAGAAGTTATTGTTACAAAACTAACAACACAAATATATTAGAAACAAACAAACGAAGGTAAAAACCAATTAAAACTCAACGTAGAAAGTAAAGTCAGACTGCTTTCACAGTCAAAGTTAAATTCGAGCTTCCAGAACTTGCAGAAACTAAATTTACAAAGCAAAACAACGAAAAATAAAATCATAAAAAATCACACACCGAAGCAAATTTGAATATCAGAAAACATCTACTTATTGATAACTGCAGCGACACAGCACTATCTATTGACGGGCCAAGTATATCAATTCAGATCTATACTACACAAAAAGACGAAGAAAAAGTAAAACTGCAGAACGAGAAAGGACGACCAGATAGAATATTTTAGAGAGAGAGAGAGAGGGAGGATAATAAATGGAGCTATAAAAAAAGCAAAACAGAGACTAATTAAAGAGCATGTACCAGAATTTGAATGACAGGTATTGCGATCAAGACCTTGCGAAATCCTCCTAACAGCAACAAAAGAGCCTCCACTACCTCCTCTTTCGTCCATTATCTACCTCCTCTACTTAACCTTCAACGTCAAGTTCTCACACACCATTCCTCCTCCATAATCACAATCCCAACAATGAAAACACAAAAACTCAATCCAATAAAAAAACTTAAAAGAAAACCACACTAATTCTTCTCAGGAGAAAACAGAATCGAAATCTCGTTCCCGGAACAATTCGAAGAACAAACACTGATTCTTCTTCAATTTTCGGCGAAGAAAATACTCCGATTACAAGAGAAAAAATCTAAAGAAATAATGGAAATACGTATCGAATTGAAGGTGAAAAGAAGAGAAAAGTGATTCTATGAAGAAAGGTTGAGAATCTTGAGGGAAAATGGCTAGGGTTTCTCCAAGATCTGAGATTCTATCAAAGAGTCGGTTATGAAGATACAAAGCTCTCTCTCTCTCTTTCTTTCTCTCTTCTTGTGGTGGAGTTAGCGTCGTTTTGTCTGTTTGGAGTGTGTGCGAGCAGAAAGAAATCTCAGTTTACAAATTTTTGTTAATTATTATTGTAATTGTTAACTCCGTAATAACTAATTAATTCATTTTTAGATGACCTCGTTTCTTTGTTTGTTATTAGAATATATTGAGTTTATTTTTTTTTCAATTAAATTATTTTTCATCTATTTATATCATTTAACTTAAAAATAATAATTATTATTTTAATTTCCATCTATTCACGTCATACAAATTTATAATTACTAATATATTTAAAATAATAATTTTTACTATAACTTGTAACAACATTATTTAGAGACTAATTAATTAATATAAATAAATTCTTTTAAAATTTAAATGATATAAATTAAATAAAAAATATTTTAATAATATAAATAAAACAAACATTGAAATATTATAGGTGAGGTATTCTTGTGTTTATGTTCTTTGTGTGTTGTGTTTTTATGGTTTTCTTTGCTTACTTCACTCAATAAAAAAATTTAAATAGTATAAAATTATACCATAAATTTATAACAATAATAATATCACAATTAATAATTTTTGTATGAAGTAAGTAGTATTCAACAAATGTATCTTTGAATGTTATGTTCCTATTTGTTTGCTTAAAGTAATAAAAATTTGAAAAATTATATAAAATAATATTCTTACAACTTACCATAAAATAAATTAATTCTAATATTTAATAAAATTTAATTAAATAATAGTCAATTAAATGAATCTTAATATGATGCGTTTGAGTTTGCTTGCTTAAAGCAATAAAAATTTGAGAAATAATATAATATTTAAATTTATATAATAATTTATGATAAATTTTAATTTAATTATGTTTTAATATTTTTATAATTATAAGTATAAAATTTTTACTTGTCATTTGGGTTATATAACTATTAGGGGTAAGTAAAGTTTGCTTCGTTCGTTTTTAAACTAAAATTAAAATTAACTTAATTTAATCTATTTTTAAAAAATCAAATTAATTAAATATATAAAACTAATTTAAATCCAACCAAAAAATTTAGTTGATTTTGATTGATTGTATTAGTCTTTAATTTTTTTACATTGTAACAATAAATTTTTATTCTTTAAAAATATATTTGATTATATGAATTTTAAGATTTATAATATCATAATTATTAGTATAAGTTAAATAGTTTCAAACTTTTAATATAACCTATATATATTAATTTAAATTTTATCTATACTATACACACAAATATAATAAATATAATTGCAAGAAAAAATTTAAAATTATATATAAGTTAGTTAAGTTTTAATTTATTTTTGAAATTTAAAAATCAAATTCATTAATGTTTGATCGGTGTTTCAAAATTTAAAACAAAACCAACAAAAGTTTATTGAGTTTATTTAATTAGTATAATTTTTGCACACTTCTAGTAACAATAATTTTCATATATTTTAATTATGTAATTATTGAAGATGGATTTATTTAATTATGTAATTTTAAAATATGATTAATTAAGTCAATAAATTTAAAAATTGAGATTTTTTAAAAGATAAGATAAAATTATTTATTTTATTAATAAAAAATTAAAAAACTATTTTTCTCTTTTTTTATTTTTTTCTTTCTCTATTTATCTCTTATCATTATTTTATTAATAAAAATAAAAAATAAGATAGAAAAAGATTGAATAAATACAAGAGATGAATGAACGAGAAAAAAGGAGTGAGAAAAAAGAATGAATAGGAGAGAGTATGAATAAGAGAGAAAATGAAGAAGGAGAGAGAAAAGTAAAGGGGGAAAGGTAAGGGTTTAGGTTTTTTTAATTTTTTTATTAATAGAATACGTAATTTTTATTTTAATTATATTATTAAATAAATTCTGTCCAATAATAACATAATAAAACCACATCAAATATATAATTACAATACCCACTGCCATTGAGGATACAAGTAAAACAGTTACCAATAAATGGTGTGAAATCAAGATTTTCCTCGGGACCGAAAATGAAAAGTTCCAGAGCGGGAAAGGCAAAACAATGATAATAATAGTAAAATACCAATGGCTTTAAATATATTATTATTTTAATTAATATGTTAATCTTTTATTTAATATATTTTAATTAATTTAATTATAATTTTAATAACAATATAATAAGTAATTTTTATTATATCTCAAGTTTAAGATAGATTTTCACGGGTACAATTAAATACAATTATTTGTTAATATTTAATACACGTTTGTTAACAAATATTGGTATTTGTATTTTTAGATAATTGTAAGAACTATAAGTGTTGGTTATTTTCGTGGATAAAATATTTATCTGTAAATTTGTTTTTAGATATACTATCAAGTTTATCAAGAAAGTCAAACAAATATTTGAGTTCCAGATAATTGTACTTCAGATATATCTTTCATAACTACGACACATAAGATTATATTTATACATTTAATATCACATGCTTATAAATCTAAAATTATTTTTAGTTCTAAAATATGGAATAAGATATGCTAAAAGATATTAAATAATATATATTCTAAAATAAGATATGTTAAAAGATATTAGATAATATATATTTTAAATCATATTTGAAATCTTTATCATAAAAGATAGCATAAAATCTAGTTTAAAATAAATCTATTTTAAATGAGAGTTATCTTAATTGATTAGAATTACTAGTCCTATTTGTAATAGAAAATATATTTATAAATTATATAGGATTAAGGGTTTTAATTTTTCTTATAAATAAAACTCATTGCTCATTGTTTCAATTAACCACACAAGAGTATTGTTTTAATCTTCTTAATTTCTCTATCTTGTTTTGCAAATATAATATCATAATTCTGTAGGCTTATTTATTTAGTCAATCTATCAAATATTGATGGTTATGTTTGATTGATTAATAAGCCTAATTATTTTATGATATTATGATATTTTGATATTATGTTCTTATAGCTTTTTCTTTATTTTTGTTCTTAAATTGTTAAAATAAATAATTGTTTTTGCCATATCATGACTATTTGATTTGATTATTAATCTTTAAAGAAGCTATTTTTATTGAACTTGTATTTGATATTTTTACTATAGTATTTGCTAGTTGATTTAATTTAAATGACATATGTTTTGAATCATCTAGTTAGGATTATTTATTATTAAACCTGTTATAGAACACATACGGTCACTTGTGTTTTTGTGCTAACTATTTTGCAGTTGATTTATGAACGATCTAATTTGCGGAGAGCTTATTGGAACGCTGGTCTGGAAACCGTTCACACTAATATTTGAAACTGTGAAAACAGAGTAAGGGCTTGTAAGTAAAGTACATTGGGGCAGTATTATAGAGAGGGTAGCATAAGATCGAGTTTGTACTTGAACATTTGATTTTCGTAGTAGAAAGTTAGGTGGTCCGATGGACAGTTGGTTTTCCTCTTAGGTCATTGTTGTGACCTAAGTTGTTTTCATCTAAAAATATCGTGTGTTATAATTTCCGCACTTTACTCTTACACGATTACATATCTGACCGTTTTGTTTAGGTTATTAAATTATAAACTTGATAAAAATTAAAAATAACATATTCAACCCTCTAGGTTAATCAGTTCCATAATTTATAAACTTTTAATAAATACCTCACAATTCAACTTTACAAGAACAATAATTTTAAAATCAATGGTAACCAATTTTTTGTTAGGTTTATTGCTAGAGTAATAAAGATTATTATTAGAATAATTTTCTTTTTCATTTTTAATTATACAAATAATAAATTATAAAATAAAATTTTATATTAATCTAACATTAATGATTTTCTCTACAAAAATATGACATAATTTTTGAAATATTACAAATATGAATAAATTGTTTTTTCAATACAATTTTTACAAAATAATAATAATAATAAGATTGATAATATTTTTGATATTTTCATAAAATTATATTATCCATAATTTAATCCTCAATCTCTTTTGATAATACTTTTAGGTTTTTGATTTAATTTTACAAAAACATAGAAAATTTGTTATTATTTATAAAATTTTCCCACCAAAGTTATAAAGATTACATTTCCTCTTTAGAAAAAAATATTAGGTGCAAATAAAATTTTAAAATTTAAAAAATTATTAAAAAATGTTTTTTTAAATTTTTTATTAAGGATCACCGTATTATTAAATGTGTTCAAAAATAGCAATTTGTTTAAGTTAAGCGTTTAAAAATACCAACAAATATGAATTAATATAGTTGCTACTAGGGGTGTCCATGGTCCGGTCCGGTCCGGTTTTGCCTAAAAAAAATGTAACCAAACCAGACCGTTCATATAGTTGAAACCGGACCGGACCGGACCATTCAGCTATCTAAAATGTTATAACCGAATGATTTGGTCGGTTTAGTGGGAGTTTAGTTAACGGTTTTGAGCGGTTTATAACAATTAATAATAAATAAATATGATTCAATTTAATATGATATAATTTAATAGGATGCAATCAAATATAATACTCATTTATAATCATACATAGATAGATATTATTGTTAAATACATAAATAAGATGTTATCAAAATCTAAAATAAAAAAAAAAAAGATTAGGCGTGAAGAAATGAATTCCAAATATCTCATTTACGAAAGAATTCTTAAACATATACAAACATCAAAACTCAAAATCAACAACAATAAATCATTAGATAATAATATTTAAAAACTTACCCATTATTAATCATCAACGATCATTGTAGTGTCTTTAATGAACTTTACAATCAAACAAAATCAACATCTTCATAAATGTAAATACGTTTGTATTACGGTAAGAGAACATTGTCATTATTAATGGAAGAAACGAAACCAATTTTGACTACATACTAATGTCTACCATTTTAGGATTCAAAGAACTCCTAAATGGATCAAGAATCGCGCCTCCTGTGCTAAAAGCGATTACGATGCAACAGTTGAAACTTGAATTGCTAACACATCACGTGCAATGAGAGAGATGATAGGAAACCTAAAAGAATTTGCCTTTCACCATTTTAATATATCAAACTTATCCAATATGACATTTTCACATGGGGTGTTCAAATATTTCTCAACCTCGGTTTTCAATTCCAAACTATTTTTCTCCTACAAGCGTTTAAGAAACTTCAACTTTCTTGCTTCCTCGGATGATGGAATCCTTCCTATTACATCTTGTGATTGAGTCACATTAGATTGAAACTCTTTCCACCTTTAACATATAGTAAGCTTTGAACAACGTATCCATAAAAGTATTTTTGACATTATCTCTCAATTTTTGAACAATTTGTAAATCATAAATCTCTTCAAATAAGAATTCCAAATACTCTAATTTGTACCTTGGATCAAGTACAAATGCAACATACAACATCTTATTAGTCTTGTCTACATTTCCCCAATACTTCTCAAATTTTGTTTTCATGCTAATAGCCATATTTTTTAACAACAAGTCATCAGAAACACACCATGTAAGTATTTGAGATTGAATGTTATGTAATTCTGTAAAATATAAATTTGAAGTGGTGCATAAAGATGCCCGAATGATAAAGTAGAGTCATAAAAAGTTTTCAAAAACTTGACAAAAACACCGACATTCTTCCAATCATCTAATGTTGTGACTGACATTCGATCGCTCCTACGTGAAAATAAGAAATAAAGTTTGTTCCTTCCTCTTCTTCAAGACGATCAAATGCTTTTTGAAAATCTAAAGAAGATTTTAACATTAGATATGTGGAGTTCCATCTTGTAGGCACATCTAGCACCACACTTCCTTTGGACTCAATATTTTCTTTAATAGAACACATTTTAAACTTTTGTAATCTCAAAGGAGATGATCTAACATATCTCACAGCGCAACGAATACTCATAATAGTACTATGAAGATCTTTAAGTCCCTCCCTTACAATCAAATTCAAAATGTGAGCACAACATCGTACATGAAAGAATTCTCCACTCATAACAAGTCCATCATTACAATTTTTTAGCTTCCTTTTCAAGTATGACACAAAGGTATCATTTGAGGAAGCATTATCAAGTGTTATGGTGAATACCTTACATATACCCCAAATCACGCAAACTACGTTTCTATCACTTTCTCCCAATTGTATCACCTTTATGATTCTCAACTTGACAAAATTTTATAATTCTCTTTTGTAATTTCCAATCTTTGTCAATATAATGAGTAGTTAGACAAATATAATTAATATTTTGAATTGAAGTCCAACAATCACTAGTAAGACAAACTCTTTGCTTTTCACTTATGAAAAGTTCTTCAAACTTTTTTTTTCTCATCTAAATAAAGTTGAAACACATCTCTAGAAATTGTTTGTCGAGATGGCACATGAAACTTAGGACAAATTTCGGATATAAAGTCTTTAAATCCTCACCCTCGACAAACCTAAAAGACAATTCATCAATAATAATCATTTTTGCCAAAGCAACTCTGTACGTTTTGCATCAAATGAAACAGAACTAATTTATGAGTTGTCGCATCATCCTCTCTTTTTGTGTTTGAAAACTTAACATCTTTTGTCCTTTATCTACTTCTTTAGAATCTTCTTACATAAATTTTTGAAGTGATGTATCATGGAAGTAGTTCCATTCCTTGTGGGATGAAGCGGTATAACTTTTACAATAATGACATGTAGCTCTAGGATTTTCCACATCGTAGGGTAAAATATATGAAAAATGATTCCATATTTACGACCTAAAATTTTTGGTTTCTTCATATCGAGATTCATTATCGAAATGAACATTACTTACTTCTATTCCCGCTTTTTGAAGATGAGTCATTTAAATTTCAGTGGATTTTCCATTTCATTCGGATGAATTTCCAGGTTCAATGTCTTGATCATAGGCATAGCAAAGTCGTAAATTGACTTGGTCCAATAAACTGTATCATCACCTATATTAAGAATATAGATTAGTACATATTCTTAATATATTAAAATATTACTTTTTGTAATTAATCAAAAAATCATTTTCAAAACTAACATAATATGGAGTCACCAAAGTGTAACATTCTAGCATAGAATGACAATCTAGGACATTACCTTGAATTTGAGGGCTTCACAAAATGTTTGGTGCCACTACATTAAAAAGATGGTAATTTTGTACAATTGAATTCTAATAAAAACGTTTTTTATTATTTATTAACTTTGTGGATTAATTACATTTAAAATATAATTATCTGCATAAATATTTAGTTTATAGTTGCATTACCTGGTGATATGATAGTATGATACCAATATATGATATCGGTGTTAATGAATTAATAATACGAGTTTAGTATTGAGAAACTTTATCCAATCTATAACAATATTAATTTAAACATTGTTTATGTACATTTTAAAAATTAAGAAGTAATATGATTTAATAAGAACCCGTAA
Organism: Hippophae rhamnoides; assembly: GCA_033030585.1. Classification (NCBI taxonomy): domain Eukaryota; kingdom Viridiplantae; phylum Streptophyta; class Magnoliopsida; order Rosales; family Elaeagnaceae; genus Hippophae; species Hippophae rhamnoides. Next base: position 2,638,620 of record CM065436.1, on the reverse strand, counting down.
AAAACAAAAAACACCACAATTTATGTACATTTTATGACAAAAATACGAGCTTATATATAAATCATATATAAAAATTTATATTAATAAATCATGTTAATAAAAAAACACATTTAATTGTAAAGATCAATGTATTCTCGTGAATTTGTGATTATACTAAGGCAATTTGTAAACATCGATTTGAGACTAAAAAAAACTAACATACGATTGATTTGGGATATCAAACTAACAAAAAAATGACATACCATTCGGATGGGAATTGAATCGAGATCCAATGAGGGTAAAAAATAACTATACCTTAACGAGAAGATCATGATGGGTATAAGAAAGGTGGAATGCATCCACGATGATTATAATTAGCTTAAATTGAAAAATGAGTTATGTACATGTACGTATTCTTGATGACATAGATTTTTTATTCTCGAGGGTAGACTGTACCTTCTTGAAATTCATAATAATCAAACATTAATAAAATAAACTATATATATTTAATCTATAAAGAGAACTTAATTAAAATAATTAAGCTTTAAAGAAAGGACAACATACGAACAATTCATTTGAAGTTATAAGTTATAATAGTATTAATTAGTTTCCACTTTCCACTATTTAAAAAAATGAACTCTGTGAGAAAAAATTGTTCAAACTTGAGTTCACAATTCAAAGTATTAGGACTAACAAAAAAGCGATATACCATTGATTTTAGAATTCGAGACTCCAGGACTTACCATTCATTTTAATCGAGGAAAAAACTACTACCGGACTACCAATACATGAATTTGAGCTCGAGTTTAATTAACTTTCTAGATCAAACAAATACTCATAAGAATTTTATGGGAATTGGAATCGAGATCCAATGAGGTAAAAAATAACTCTACCTTGAGAAGATCATGATGGGTATAAGAAAGGTGGAATACATCCACGATGATTATAATTAGCTTAAATTGAAAAATGAGTTATGTACATGTACATATTCTTGATGACATAGATTTTCATTCTCGGGGTAGGCACCTGTACCTCTTGAAATTCATAATGATAAAACATTAATAAAATAAACTATATATATTTAATCTATAAAGAGAACTTAATCAAAATAATTAAGCTTTAAAAGAGGACAACATACGAACAATTTAGCGAAGTTATAAGTTATAACGGTATTAATTAGTTTCCACTTTCCACCATTTAAAAAAAATGAACTCTGTGAGAAAAAAATTGTTCAAACTTGAGTTCACGGTTCTAAAAGTATTCAGGACTAACAAAAAAATGACATACCATTGATTTTAAAATTAAGACTCAGGACTAACAAAAAAATGACATACTTATTGATTTCGAGTTTAGAGTTCGGACTAACAAAAAAATGACATATTATTCGGATTTGATTCGGACTAACAAAAAAACGACTTACCATTCGGATATTAGACTAACAAAAAAATGATATACCATTCGATTTCCATGATTCTCAAACTTCACACTAACAAAAAAAAGGACATACCATTCAGACTTTTGAGTTCAGACTTTAGACTTACCGTTCAGTTTATTCAGGAAAAAACTACTACCAGACTACCAGACTAGTACTCCAGTAGTATTAGATGACATACCTATTTCATGATTTTCGTCCATTGTTGTCACACGACGCGGCCGCGAGGAGAGGTGGCAGTTTACGGTTGAAGTAACGTGTGAACAATGGTATTTGTTGGTGGAATCAACACGAGAAACGATGGCTGAATTACGGTGGAAGCGACGATGGCCAAATCGGGCGTAGACGAAGAATAGCGAAAGCGGAGCGTAGCAAAGAGGAGAGAGAGAATTTGATTGAGGGTTAGGGTTAGCGTTAACGGTGACTAACCTAAACCTGGCTTCGAAAACAAACTATATATATACTAGGGTTTTATAATATTTTAAATAATAAAAATTATTTATTTAATAAAATAGGTCGGTCGATCCCGCCGGTTTATAATATTTTATAGACGAACCGTTTAAAATCGGTTTTATTTAATACGGACGAGCCTTAGGACCGATTGTTTTCATTTACAAAGCTGCTCGGTTGATCCAGGTTTGAAGCAGGTTTTCGGTTTAAACTTAGGTCGAGCCGGAGTTTTGGACACCCCTAGTTGCTACCATGGTTTTACCGAGTAAAGTTTGTTATTTTGAGTTTGCTTTAAATTCTTTATACTAATTCACATAGAAATGGAAAAACAATATTATCACTTTGTTCACTAATCAATGTAAAAATTCGTCACAAATAGCATACAAGATTATACCTTCATGGTTAATTTACAGGAAAAAAAACTTATCAATTATAACGTAAAATGTAATATATTTCAATTTTGATACGTGATATAAATAACATGATGTGGCAAATTTATACTGGAATTATCTGGTTAGAGATAAAAATGGAACAATAAAATGAATAATATGAAGAAGAAAAAAATTCTTATTTTATAACACGAGGCATGATAAGGATGTAAATAATATTCACCATCTCATTTCTCAAAATTGTATATTTAATTACATTTAAGTTCAAATTAATCATAAGTAATGTATTATATATTTTATGTTTTATCTTTATTTTTTTATTTAAAAATTATTAATTTTTTTTTATAAAAATTATTCAAAATATTTATTTAAATTCTAAAAATCTAAAATTTTATGATTATTTTATAATTTATTGTTATTATTTTAAATTAGTTTGTAATAAGATACTATTCATATTATTTAATATAAAAAGATGATGTATTTCTTGTTATGTATATTTTATTTATAAAATATTTATTATTAAAATTAATAAAATTTATTTATAGTAAAAATATAAATAATATTTAAAATATAGTTTAGATCTTCTTTTTCGTTTAGGATCTCCGTTATTCATTAAAAATTTCTAATATATTCGCACAAAAAATTTAAGTAAAAATAATAATTAAATTTAAATTAAAAATAAAGAATATAGAGGGTTCTTCGATCCCAACCCGTCCTATTAAGAACCCTGTAAGTTCACCACTAATACACTACTCAATTTAACCTTTTTATTTTTAAATCCTGCCTGCATTCAAAAGGTACAATTTTATAAAAAAAACAATACAACTTATATAACGTCACTGTAATAAAGTATAAACTTAATTATGAGATGTAATTTTTTTGAATTTGATTAAAATTATTTACATAATTCAAACTATAGGTAATATTTGATTATTCACAAATAAAAAGCCATTAATAAAAATAAATATTATTGATATTAATATTAAAACAATTTAAAATAATACTTATTTTATAATATATTTGCTAGAAAACTAGTTATAACTCAATCTAATAAGATTTCATTGAGTTAAATGTTACGTAAGTTTATAAACATTATTACTATCAAAATTTTGGGTGATGTGAGTGTTGAAAATTAGTGTTTAAAACGTCAAGCACAAACGCCAATGCCTAAATGCCTTTCTAAATAAAAAAAGCTCTCTCAAAGTTGTATTCTTTCTTTCATATTTTCATTACAATTCTATAACCATATATAAGGAGATTTACTCCTTGAATTACTATTTGAATTAAACATTCCTTGATTTACTCATTAAATAAAGGATTCATTGTTTTACTCCTTGAATTAAAGATTTCTTAATTTTCTCCTTAAATTAACCCTTAAATTAAGGATGATAACTCCTTGATTTACTCATTAATTTATTCCTTGAATTAAGGTTATTGATTTACTCCTTAATTTTATCTCCAATACTCCCCCTCAAGTTGGATTCATAAAGTTTATGGATCTAAGCTTGCATAGAAGTCGTTAAAACTGATGAGAAGCCAAGGCAGCAAATGTAAAACTAATAAAAAAAATGATAATTATGATAGCAAAAAAATAAATATTATTGTTATCGATATGTGACCTTTCCTTTTACCACAATACTTCCCCTCCACATCAGGCAGGTAGGAGCTGCAGGAGAGATTTAATCCATCATCGCCAAGAGCTTAGTTTCAATGTGGGACCTTTCCTTTTACCATAATACTCCTCCTCCACATCAGGTAGGTAGAAGCTGTAGGAAAGATTTAATCCATCATCGCCAAGATCTTGGTTTCAATGTGAGACTTTTCCTTTTACCACAATACTCCTCCTCCACATCAAGTCGGTAGAACCTGTAGGAGAGATTTAATCCATCATCGCCAAGAGCTTGGTTTTAACGTGGGACCTTTCCTTTTACCACAATACTCCTCCTCCACATCAAGTCGGTAGAAGCTGCAGGAGAGATTTAATCCATCATCGCCAAGAGCTTGGTTTCAATGTGGGACCTTTCCTTTTACCATAATACTTCCCCTCCAAATCGGGCAGGTAAGAGCTATAAGAGAGATTTAATCCATCATCGTCAAGAAATTTGGTTTGAAAAAACAAAAAGAATAAGAAATCGCTCTGATAGAGTGTCAAACGCACTTTGAGCAAAGGAATAATAATTTTTTTAAGAAGATCGACTTGCTTTGATACTATATTGAAAATTAATGTTGAAAACGTCAAGGCCAAAGGCCAAGGCCTAAAGGCCTTTCTAAATAAAACAAACTCTCTCAAAGTTGTATTCTTTCTTTCATATTTTCATTACAATTCTATAGCTATATATAAGGAGATTTACTCCTTGAATTACTATTTGAATTAAACATTCCTTGATTTACTCATTGAATTAAGGATTCCTTGTTTTACTCCTTGAATTAAGGATTCCTTATTTTTCTCCTTAAATTAAGGATGATAACTACTTGATTTACTACTTAATTTACTCCTTGAATTAAGGTTCTTGATTTATTCATTAAATTAAGAAGTTAACATTCATTAAATTACTCATTAAATTACTCCTTAATTTTATCTCCAATAGTGAGATCGAAGGAAACTTAACGGCTCCCTCTATACGAACAGATGTGGTTTCACAAAGTTACAGTAAGAATGTTAAGGACAAAACCCAAATCACCGATCAAATCATGACCAGTTTTGATATCATGTTAGAAACTCATGCTTAACTCAACCCAATAAGATTACATTGAGTTAAGAGTTATCTAAACTTATGAGCAACACTAACTACTGTCGAAATTCTGATCTATGTGAAACTGAATGAAACTTAACAATATTAATTTGTTATATTTGATTATTTAGATATTTTAAATTTTAATGAATAAATAAATAAATAATACCATTAAAAATTATAATCACAAAATAGTATATTTATATCCCCTCATATTTTTTATTATTATAAAAAAATTAAATCCTATTCAATATTATTATTTTTATTATTATAAATTTTAACGACGGTATCTTTTGTAATTTTTTTAAAAATTCTTATTAATAATCTTATTATGTTTGTTCGGCTAAATACTTCTTATTTTAAGAAATATGTTACAGTTCAAGCACGAGTGAAAAATTCATGTATAATCTCACCTATGTATATAAATAATTTTGTTACATTATTTAGTCGAGCTTCAGAAATTTGTATAAACTAAACAAATATTAATGGTTAAACATTAAAAAAAGAAGAAGGTTATTTTATGAGAATTGACATATTTAGATTACCATTATTCTTGTTTTATTATTCTTTTTTATTTTTAATTGGGATATATAAAATAACATTATTTAAGTTATTTATGCATTTTTGTTAATTCAATAGTAATCTTAATGGGTTAAGATAATTCAAATAAATTGATAAAAATAAGTAACATTGATTTAATTAAAGATATTTAATATGCAGTTAAAAATAGAAACATAAAATATATAAAAACATTAATACGAATATTCTAAATATACAAACTCCCGTCTTTGTTGATGCAAAAATAAGATTGTAAAATGCGAGGACCTTTACTATTTCTAGAATGTAAAAATCTAATATAAAGGTAATAAAAAGTCGAGAAGCATAAGTTGCAATGATAATTCTGAATCCTCGTGAGAAAAGTTGAAAAAAAAGGTCACATGGGTCTGTAGCAAAACATGGGCCACAGCGTGATGGGTGTTCATTTACACAAGGAGTCTACTTTATTCAACATAACTTTTGTATTAGGCTTGTCTACTTTATGGTCCACACAAATGGGTTATGTCCAACAAACTTTGTTGTTATATCACTTTACGTATAAATACATATTGTTTCTCTTATCCCTGCTTTATTTATTTCTCTTTGTTTTAATTTCAATTGATATATTGGTATATGTTTTGTGTAACACTATGCAATATGTCACGTTTGTATGTTTGTAAGGCTGAAAATTTGGGTTGATTTAACTTTTAATTAAAAATCAAATCGAATTATAACAATTAAATGTTTAAAATCAATCAAAATTGAATCAAATAATTTGGGTTGTTTTGAATTTAATGTATTAATTTTTGAAATTTTTTTCCTTTAAAAAATTATATTGTATAAACATAAAGTCTACAACTTGTATCATATATAGGATGTCATTGTTATTATTTACATTATAGATTTATTAACTTGTAAATAATATATAGTGTAAAATAAATGTATTGATTTGAATATCTAAATCTATATCATATATACATTTTAAAAAAAATTATGATTAATATGTTAAGAATTTAATTTTTTTAATAAAAATGAAAATAAAAATAAATATAATAAAATAAAATTAACTTAATATTTTGATTGATTCTTGATATTTAAAAATTGAATTAACTCATATTGATTGGTTACTCAAAATTCAAAAGTAAACCAAAACAATAATATTTCAAAATTGGATTAAATTGGGGTGTATTGATTGGTTTGTATTGATTTTGCACACCTATAATCACATTCGAGTAAAACACATATTTTTAATAAAAATGCAACACATTTTGATCCATCTCAATTACCACATGTTTCAAAAAAAAAAAAAAAAAATTCTCATACAAGAGTATATAATTTTACAAGTTAGTTTAAATTATGTGTGTTCTTAGTTGCATCATTACTATTGCATAACTCATTTTATAGTATACTTAGTCTCTAGTTCAAGTAAACTTTTTCATGTACTATAATGTTATTTTGGTTGAAAAACATCATAATCGAAAACGAAAATTACCTACCATTATGCTATTTGCTTTACAACGAAGCATTTTGTTTGATGGGTGAGATTTGGCATTGGAAATTGGCTTGTGGACAAAAGCATGCATATTACTTTCTAGTCTTAGCTAGGTTCGACATAATTTATCAACTTTTACATATTGCCTCTCCTGCCTAATCCATTTGGGTTTATTTCCTTTTTAAAATTTCTTTGGGCAAATTTAATATTACCACATCTCAACGACATCAAGAATCTTTTATACGATGTAATATATTTGAAACCTAGTGAAACGTATCTGTGTTTGATGTTTTATAGTATAAAAATTAAAAAAAATATAAGAAATGTGAAACAATATCAATGACTATTTATCAAAAAGTATTAATGAATATATTTTATAAGCTTTGGTCTTTCAGAAAATTTATGCTTATATGGTATCAAAGAAATGAGTTAATGAGATCGAATATCGCTAATAATCTTAAAATCAATTAAAAAATTTAAATTTAATGAATCATATATAAAGATAAAAAAACATAATCTTAATGAAAGTTCAAATAATAGGCCTTTATTAAAACAAAGTAATCCATTTTTTATGGGAGTATCAAAGAATATAAATGAATTGTTAAGACAATCTTCTACTTTTAATAAAATTGATTTTCTAACCATTTTTATACTATTAATATCAAAGATTACAAAACAAATGATATATAATATTTTTTACATTTCAATACCACCCTTTAGTTAAAAATAACATTCAATCCTTATAAAGTATTTATTCCTTAGAAGATGTTCATGTAAATTAATCTTTAGAGAATGACCTTAATAGTCTCTTTTAAATAAATAAGTAATTTAATCTTATAATTTTTTATAAAAGATAAACTTTAGTCTTAAAATAATGCAATTTAGACCCTAAAAAGTTAGATACATATATATCATATAGTTTTAAACTTTTAAGATTAAAATGTAATTTTTTAAATTTTATGGGACTAAAATGCTCTAATTAAAATTAACGAAGCTAAAACGTTTATTTTGTAAAAATTATACCATCTCACACCTCATTCGCACATTAATTAATCTATAAGTTTTGTGACAAATTTACACTAAATTCTTTATTATTGGTATAAATATACAACAAATACATACAAGGATAATGATATATTTGTAACACTTATAAAGAGTTTAGTGATAAATTTATAATAATAATAACAACATATAACAAGTGGTAGATTTGTTATGTTTCAAAATTAAGTAATATATTTGTACAAAAATCCTAAATTCAATAATAAATTTATTAGTTTATTCAATTTATAAACCAACTAGTTTAAATTTTAGTATTATTTTTCAAATTTTAATTAGATTCATACAGGTTTTTAAATTTTAAAATGTATAATTTAGTCATCAATTTTGTACATAAATCTATAAATTTTTAAATTATATAATTCAATTTTAAAATTTTTAAAAATTCTAAATCCAAATAAATTATTAAGACATTTTTGTGCATTCTAATTTTTTTAAAATATTTTGTAATATATTTCATAACTCAACCTGCATTCAAAATTTATCCACTTTGTTTCATTTTTTTAATTAATTACAATTATTACATTTATTATAATCTATGAAATTAATAAGTTATTAAGATGAAATTAAAAAAAATAAAAAATATATTAAAATTAAATTCACTAAATCTCAACTCTTTAATTATCATCGAACAAGAAATCAATAATTAATCACAACCAAAAATTAAAGTTGGCAAATAAATTATTTAAAAAGTATTTTATTAAATTTAAACGCTATTAGTATTACAATAATAAATAATACTTAAAATTTTCAAAAAATTGCACTTACGAGTTGAGTAACCGTGAATAATAACCAAATAATTTTATTGGAGATAAAATTAAGGAGTAAATTAAGGAGTGTTAAATTCTTAATTTGATGAGTAAATCAAGAACCTTAATTTAAGAATAAATTAAGGAGTAAATCAAGGAGTTATCATCCTTAATTTAAGGATTAAATACCATTATATCGAACCTAGCTAAGACTAGAAAGTAAAATGCATGCTTTTGTCCACAAGCCAATTTCCAATGCCAAATCTCACCCATATCAAACAAAATGATTCGTTGTAAAGCAAATAGCATAATGGTATTTATTCCTTAAATAAAGGATGATAACTCCTTGATTTACTCCTTAATTTATTCCTTAAATTAAGGTTCTTGATTTACTCTTTAAATTAAGCAGTTAACACTCCTTAATTTTATCTCCAATAAATTTCAACGTGGAATTTGGAAAATAATAATTTGAGTTTTGTAAGTTTAAAAATTAAGAGTGGGAAAAATAATAAGAATATGAACATTATATGTTTGAGATGCAACTATTTTATAATAATTTGAATTTTACATTATATTTTTGTATAATTAAATTTATAAAATAAAATATTGTGATATAATCATAATTATATATGTAAAATAATTATAAATTAATAAATTAAATATCGGGGAAAAAATAGGCTACGCAGTTGCGATAATAATAAATATGAAAAAAATAATATTTTTAATAAAAAATAATCTTTATATAAGAGGCTAAATTTTTAATTATAGCAATAATATTTATCATTATAAAAACATTAATTCCCAAAAAAATTGTTTGAACATAATATACTTACGGAATTAAATAGTAAAAAAAAAAAGATACAAATATTTTTACCTTTTGTCAGCTTGTTTTCAAACTATTCTCCCATCACACACAACCTTAAGCCAATCCAACCTAACGTGTGTATGTTTAAAATAATCGAATTATCATATATTAAAAAATATTTTATTTAAAATAACACATATTCAATATTTTTGTTAAAAACACATTTTCATGTAATATATACATTTTTTTATATATTTTTGACACAAGAAGACATTTATATCACCTACAATTTAAAACTTAAAGAAATTTAAGTAACTATCTATCTTTATTAATAAACATATATAAAAATAAGTTATAATAAATAGTAAAATAATAAAACATGAAAGAATAAGACAGTAAAATTAAAAATAAAAAAAAATCGAAAAAAAGTTGTAAAAGAAGAAAAAAAGGGAAAATATTGGGGAAAACTAAAAAAAAAGAAAAATCACATGAAAAACAAAACCGGAAAAGTCCAGACCAGCGTATATATTCGATTCCACATGCCCTAATTTCGCCCTCTCTTTTCCACACCAACGCTGGCCGTCAGGTATTCTCCGACTTTATTGCGGCCGGCCAATCCCGTGAAGTATTCTGCTTGGTTGGGTTTTAGTTTGTAATAGGTTATCTCTCTGCCTTATCTTGATTTATTGGTTTCAGTTTTATTCTTTATGCTTTGAATTGCCGACTTTGTATGTATGGTACTCTGATATTAACTAGTTTAGTGATCTGATATGATGATTTATGACCTTTTCAATCATTCAAATGTGTTATTATCAACTTTTCAATACATTTACTGGTGAATTTCATCGATCATGCAAGTCATTGTAGAAAAGCTCTCTCGGTTTCAATTAGGTTAAGGTTATATTTGGGTCATCGGCTTTTCTTTTTCGTTTTCTGTTTGATTGTCGTTAGTAATAGGTAATTTATTTAACTGGACTTTGTGTATCATGAAGGTTTTGATTTAAAAGGTTCCACTTATTCTTTATGCTTAGATTTTGCCCACCTTGTCTGATACTGTAATATTAGCTAGTATAGTGATTTAATATGATGATTTTTATACCTTTCAATCATTCACAAGTGTTATTATTATTAACCTTTCAATTTTTTCCCTGTATTTTTTTGAATACTTGAAATAATACTTCATGAATTTTTGAATACTCGAAGGTTCCTACCTTAATTTCCGTTAATTGTTAAAAAAAGGGATTGAAAAGCTCAAAAACAGTAATAATATTTAACAATAAAAACTCTCAGAATAATTTAAGGGTAGAGGGCACCACTGGTCCTTTCTTGTGGTCAGTGGAGCACTCTCAAAAGAGAAGGAAAACAAGGACCCATTCTAGGACGACAACCAAAAGATTAGCATACCAGAAAATAAAAAGAACAAGATAAGTGAAAATGAGAACAAAAATGATAAAAGAAAGAAAGATTTATGAAGCAAGAGTTTAAGCTGATGCTAAATCAGCAATAACTTGTCAAATTTGGGAAAGCTTCTTGACTAATGCTGCCATATACTTTCCCTGATGCTCGGCAAGATCAACTCTGTTTCAGTAGGTTCTTGTGTCTTCACCATCTAAAGATGCACCATATGGAGATCCCCTTTGCATTGAGTCCATCTTTAATATTCACTCTCTAAAAGTTACGGTTTATAGGTGGAACTGTTTTAGGATGATAGAATTGCCCTTTATAAAATGAGGTTACTATTCTAAATTGCACTATTAAGCTACCTTTTATTGGGGTACATTTTCTTGAAAGGGGTATTATTAAGGTGCCGAACCCGTAATCATCCCTTACAAATGAGTTGAAGTGACATGAATTAAATTTGTGAAGTTATAAAAAGTTCTTTTTCTTTCACCATGCATAGCAATAACGATCAAAATGATTCTTATTTCTGTTGTTCAAGTATACAGGCTACACTATGCGTATTATATAAATTAACTAGCCACTAATCGATTGTAATATGTGTGAGTCAGTTATGAGGATGAATATGAGATGCACTTCATCCCATCCCATCCCATTTGTATTGTTTATTCTGAGCAGTTTTCTTGTTTGCTACTAGCAGTTCAGATTTGAGAGTGATGAGGCTGCTTACACACAACATGCTCTCCTCAAATATAAAGGGAGTCATCAATGGATTCCCTCTTCGAATTGAAGCCGTAAAAGTGGTGGAGAAAGAGGTTGATTTCAATGCTGACTTCCTGAAGCATATGTTCCACAAACTTGAGTGGAAGGCCCTTGTTGACGCCTCTCGTGTTTTTGGCTACAATGAACTCCCTGATGAGGTTGACTCTGCCATGCTTGACTCTCAAGACTTCCTCCAGAAGTTCCACCATGCTCTTCTGGAGCTTCATCTTGAGGAGGGGACTCTCATATGTCCTGAGACTGGTCGACGGTTCCCTGTCAATAAGGGTATTCCCAATATGCTGCTTCACGAAGATGAGGTCTGATTTGTTGGTTCAGTGATTATCTATGTGTTCTGGTTTAGGTTAGAATTAGATGGGAGTGAATTTAAAAAAGTTGAAAAAAGAAAAGAAATGGGTTGGGTTGAGAGTTATCTGAATTTTCATTTCATTGCATACTGAAGGCAATCTGTCTCGACATGGCCAGTGTATGGTTTTAAAATATTTATTTGTCGTGAAATATCAAATTAAAATTGGAAAGCCTTTTTTCTAGCATATCCTGACCGATCATTTCCCTTACCAGTTAATCAAAGCAAAGTACAAATATGATTTGGTTTTAAATGTGTCTAATTCGATTGTTCCCTTAAGGGCTTGTATCTCAATATGCACGAGTATTTTAATTTTATGTCAGTCGATGGTTTCAGTTCATTATTTTGAAGTTTTATCAATTTAGTATTTCCTTTTTTTATTCGACTAATTTGTACTTTATATTTTAATTTGATTAATTTGGCATTTTACCTTTTTCAAGTTTGACCAATAAAATTATTTTTACGAATTTTTATAAATAAGACTTTTTTTTAATAGAAATGGTGGAGAATTACATTAATGCTAGAAAAAACATACAATAGATCAATCTTCATTTTTTAAGATATCAAGACACGGGATTGAAAACTAAAATTAGATATTAACAAGACACTTATCAAATATGTGAGAATATTTTTGAGCTTTTATTGTTTGTTTTATCTATTACTTTTCACATTAATGTTTAGTTAAATGCAACAACAGTAATTTATTTTAAAAAAATATGAAGCCATGATATTCAGTTGATGGATTTTCTTAAGAAAATTTGAAATTTTTCACCAAAATGTTTCTTATAATCTATGGCTACTTGAAGTGATATTCATAAATCTTTATGTTCAGTAAAATATAAATTTTTATAGATTTGAGAGTTAAATAAGTAAATAATTTTTTTGATGATATTCAATTTAATAGAGTCAAATATACTAAAATATTGCAGAGAGAGTTCTCAGAGTAAGAGAAAAGAGAAAGGGCAAAATTAGAGAGAAAACTCTATCCAACTTCTATCTAGAAAGCTGCTCTAATAATATAAAAGAATACGTGCAATCTACTATTTAATTAATTTTTGTATTAGTTTAATCATCACTTAAACGTGTGCATTGTGAAAATTCACGAAAATGGCACAAAATCAATATGATTATATATATATGGATAATAATACATAGGGCTATCGGTTCCCATTATTATTATTATTATTAGTATTATTATTATTGTTGTTGTTGCTGCTGCTGCTATTGTTGCTGCTTGCAAAATCAAAATAGACCACCAGCATTAATAAGTTATGTAAAATGGATAGCTGAACCCATCCAAAGCCGCTAATATTAATTCAATTAGTCTTTGGTTCGGATGGATAGCTGAAGCTATCCAAAACCGCTAGCGTTGGTTCAATTAGTCTTGGTTCGTTATTAAACTAAAATGCTCATTTACCAAAAGCTACCAAACCGCTACCACCCTTCTTCCGAACATTAATTACTCCGTTGAAAACATAGCTAAAAGGTCAGAGACTCGTAGCAAAAGGGGAAAAAAATTAGACTTGAAGGCACAAACTATTACGACTTAGTGTGAAGAAATTGTATTCCAAAAACTACAATCTTTTTTGAAACAGAAGATATAAATATATAATTCAACCCGTAACAAGTGTTATATAATATTTAAATTGAATAAACAATCACAACTAATATAAAAGCACCAAGAAGCATAACAACCATAAAATCAACTTGAATGAAAGAGATACGATCCCATCTTTATATAGGCTTGATCTTGAAGTGTAGAGAGATAAGAGAGAACACAAAGCATTTTAAGTCCTGCAACCATTTGGGGAATGAGAAGAAATCAGTCACCAAGTGATGGGGATTTATAATAAGGAAACATAAACCCTAAGGGTTTCTAGTAACAATGCTACTACATATGACATGTTAGTGCTTACTAATAAGAAATTTGCGATAGATAAAAAATGACATGGCATAATATAATTTATAAATAGAGTGAGTTCCACATTAAGTACAGATGGGTTCACATAAAGTTGTATCAAATGAAAAACTGATAGTCTGTCATGACGGTTGTGACATTTAGTAGTGCTCTTGCACCTAACTAGGAGGCTAAGATCATACATAATACAACCTGATTTTAGGAAAATAAGGTATGAAACATAGGAAGGATTGTCTAATACAATATAGTGAATCTGCTATTAACTAACCTGGACAAGGTAATAGAAGATACGGAGCCCTTCGGGATCATTGCTGCTTTGGACATCAACAAGCGATCCAATCTTTGAAGTAGTAAAAGAGATGTGCTCATTCCCCATCACAATCTCGAGCTCCTGCCGTCCAACACGGTCAGGTTCCGGCCAGTTGTTATCATCTTCCTTCATGATCTGAATAAAATAAAAGGATTAACGACATTAAAAACAAATAGAATGTGTATGTCAATCCCTTCGAGCCACAAAATATCAAAAAACAAGATTACTCAATTTTTACAAGATAAATTACACATGCTCGAGCCATTTCACAATGTAAAACTTAATATGGTCACAAAACATATCAAAGTATAGATTTTTACTTTCGTTTAATGGTGATGTTCTCAGAAATTCTTGAGTGGCTAAGAACACCTGAAGCCATGCATAACTAAAATGGAAATTGGAAAATTTACACATCATTAGATTGAACAGCCAGAATTATCCACACATGAGTAAATATCCACAGTAATCAATAACTATCCACAAAATGAAAGTGAAAATCCCCAGTAATCAGTAACTATCCACACACGAAACAAACTCATTTAATAAAAGCAAAAAATGAAAAGAAAACCATGGAAAAGCACAGTTCTACTCTCTAAATCAAAATCTCAGTTTAAAAATGCATAACTTGAATCCAAACGAAAAAAAAAGAAGTCTCTCACTGTGAAACCTGGAAAACCATTTCCACTCCTATTGTACAACAATATCCTCAAAATAAAAACCCACAAATTAGAACTCCTCCTCCCAAATTACTTTTATAAAAAAATCTCAAAAGATTCAAAACCCTAATAACCAAAATAATGGGTCGATAAATAAAAGAAAAGAAAAAAGAAGGGAAATAATAAGGGACCTCGCTGTCGGAGATTATGCGACGACACTCGCGGAGGACAGCGGGGGTGACATAGACCTCTTTACGAATGATGGTGTCATTCTTGTAGTTTGAATTGTTGGCGTAACGAAGCTTGCCGTCGGGTCTGAACTCGAACTCCAAAAACTCATGACCGAACTTACCCTTGTGCCCTACGTAGTACCTCAAATAGAACTCACTGTTTTCTTCTTCTCCGGCCATCCCTCTCCGATTCCGTTGAGAAACTTTAGACTGATAGGAGGGAAAACCAGATGGTCCGAGCTGTATATATGTATTCGAGGAAGGGATGTCTGGGCCTTTGGGCTGGGCTTTTTTTTTCTTCTATTAAGCATATCTAAAGTATTTTGGACTGATCTGGTCATATCCCAAAACGCTTTCAAGTAAAGTAGAAGGAGAAAATAAGAGCATGGCAAAAGATTCAACACAGTAGGAATAAAAAATAACATATTTAATAATTAAAAAAAATATATATGTATATTTAAAAGATAAACCAAAGAAATATATGAATTTCAAAATTCACATTCAAATAGATACAAATCACAACATTTAAAGTTAAACATTTCATAAGAAAGAGATGAGACAAATTAAACATTTTGCTAGAAGGCAATTTTGCTTTACTTGTAGGAAATACAATAAAATGACTGATAGGTTAGTAAAATATGTCATAAGTAATTAAGAAAGTTTGGTATGGTGCTCTGATTTACCTCAAGAGTTTATAGGATATAAACATGCTTGATGGATTGAATTAATAAAGTTACTGTTTTACTATTTAAAAACAAACAAACAAACAAAGAGATCTTCAAATTCGCATGGAGGAGATTATAAAGAAAGATGTTGATAGACAGAAAACTACAGTTGAATTTTCATCAAAACCATGGCTAATATATAACATGAAGTGAGAGTTTTTAAATGATATTGTATAGTTTCATATGAAAGATTTTAGAGAAATACATAAATAATTATTCGAATCCACATTGCAGATTGTTATAAATCACACAATTAATTTAAACAGGCACAATTAATTTTTTTTCCATCAAAACAGAATGAGATTTCTCCATCCAAAGTTCAGATTTTTCACCAATATTGACAATTTTTCATCAATAAATAAATTATTATAAATTAAATCTTCAATAACCTACATATATGTATAAAAACTCAATTGTATTTATTTATTTTATTATGTAATTAAATTTATAAGTTGATATTTAAAGTACAAATTTTAAATATAATTTAATTATTTATTTTATTAATTTAATAATCATTTTAACAATTTATGTTAAATTTTCATAATTATAATATTTACTTATCAATATAAAAATAATTTTTTGATTAACATTAATATTATTTAACTATAAAATTTTACTAATATATTATATATCTATTTTTTTTTTAAAATACAAAGTTAAGAATTACCCTCCCAACCCACCTGTCCCCTATGGACATTCCCACCAGTGTAAAAATCAAAATTTTACAGGATAATTGACATTTCTACCCACAAAACTATCATCAATAAAAAAACTACATCAATTATTAAAATTGTAATAAATTTAAGATATAATACTAGTACTCTTCATGGATTTATACGAAAGTGATTAAATATCAATTTATGTGCAATACGCAATTAATCAAGAGAGGAAAAGTTTCAGTGAAACTGCAATCGCTCAAACAATAAAAACACAAGAATAGCTTTAGAAGAGAAAAACTTAAGGGGAACATGAAATTGCACCTGACCTTTACATTTTAAGGGAATAAAATTGCGAAAATAAAATTAATGCAAAGTAAAACCCAATTATTCAGGTCATTTTTTCCAGCATAAAGATCAAATGGCAACCACCCAAAAGTTTAACACAACTGTTTTGGGTTCTAGAGATTCTCATTTTCCACCTAAGGTTGGGAACTGCCCAGGATCTTCAATGGAAGGGGCTGGTACATTGCTTGGGTAATTGCCAGAGTACCTTTCACCTCTAGTGGAGCCACCTTCACCTCTAAAACTTTCGCCTCTAGAGCCACGACCACCACCTCTAGAGCCCTCACCTCTGGAGCCACGACCACCACCAGCACGTCGACCACCAGAGCCATAACCTTCAGTAAAGAATTCGTTGATAACAACAGGCTGGGATCACCACACAACAAAAAAATAAAAAATTAGTGGCTGAACAAGAAATCAGATGAAACGTAAAAAATTATAACACATTTCAAATACAACAAAGATGGTCATGGTGTTTTGTACAAGTATATTTAAATTGAAAAAGATGTTATTCTAAATTTCTAATAGCAAGAAATGTGCATCCGCATATCAATTAATGGCAAAGGATAGTCATTGATTGGAAAACACTAATTACACAGAAGAATTATAAACCAATATGAAATTTAACTGAAAGCAACAATGGGGAAATATCAAGCTCTTACCAACAGGTCTGAAAGTATATATGTAAAAAGGCAACAAATAGATCAAAAGTACACAAAAGGGAAAATTAAAGGGATCATGGGCAACCTTTTTAGCCCTTTCTTCCTTTTCAGCAACATCCTTCTTACGATCCCTATCTGAGCCCTACAGAATAGGAAAATTACACAGCATAAACAGTTAATAATTTTTTGGCCACATTGAAAAAATAATGGTGTCACAACTTTTTGAAAGGTCGAGGAGGTTTTACTAATTTAATAAAGATGTCGTTGTTATCTTTTTTGTTTGAGAGCTGTTGCATCGCTTCAAAAGCCTTGGTATCCACTTTTCTCTCCTCAGCCTTGGGTGCCTGCAAGGCCTTCCGCTTCTCTTCCAACACCTTCTCATACTCCTCCAATGTCATTTCCTACAAAAATTGAGGGAAAAAACAGATTAATGAATGAATTGTCAAATATTCAAACTGTTGATATGATGACACTAACCATATTCTCAGGTTTCTTTTTTTCTGTTTCATCAATGGGGGTCTCTATGTTGTCATCTGCAGGACCTTCCTCTACAACGGGCTTCTCATCAGCTGTTTCATTGACAACTTCTTCAGTTGCCCTGCACAGGCACGATGCTGATTACAAAAGTACCAGATGATTCGTGCAAAAGAATATTAAAATAGCCAGAGCTCATATGAGAAGGCTTGTGTGTTACTTAAATGGTTTCCAAGAATTTATTTACCGTGCAAGTTCATCAGTTTCCATTCCCCAATTCCCACGGCCAGCTCCTTCACGTTTCAGTTCACTTCTGCATATAAAAACAAGCCAAAGTTATCAAATTATAGGATTGATATAGAATATAGTGTGCATTCCAGACAAAAATAACACTAACCCACGCCCAGTTCCACTGCGGCGTTCAAATGTCCTGCGAGGGCGCTCTTCATCAACATCTTCACCATTATTAAAACCACCACGTCGACCACCACGGGGAGGTCCACGAGGTCCATTATGTCTTTCATAGGGCCTACGTGCTTCCCCTTCCTCAGGGGCACCCTGACCAGCTGGGGCACCACTGTTGGAGAATGAGTCTTCATTGTTGGCAGAAAAACGATTGTACCCATTTCCACCACGGCCATGACCATATAAACGACCACCTCCATGTGCACCTCTGCGACCAGTATCAGACTTGGCATCCCTTACTGCTCAAGACAGAGGACAAAGTTAGATATAAATAAGAGAGTTCATTGAGATCAGGAATGCAGTGATTCATAATGAAGAGAAAATAAAAACTATCTTCTCTAAGTTGTCAATAAAGTGTAGTGTCAGAGATATTCCACAATGTGAGTACAAACATGTTTTACCCAATCAAGCTGCAGGTGGTAGTGGTACTAGGATCTGCTATTTTTAGACTAAATTGGGAAGAAAAGGCCAGGTGAACAAAATTAAAAATGCATGCTTTCGATAGATTATATAACCTTTTGTCTTTATTAGATATTCTAACATGCGAGAACAAGTGCGGCAACAACCGTCTCGAAGGATAAAGAAACACAAAAACCGCCATTAAGATTCTATGAAAACCAAACAAGACTTCAAAAAACTACAGCCTCAATATCAAATCCATGTAAGAGAGTAAAAGAAAAACAAGAATCTCAAACAAGAAAAACCACCAATTAACCAACAAAACAAGGTACAAACACAAAAAGAAACACGAAAAATAACGACACAAAAAAAAAAAAAAAATTAAAGAGCCTACCAGCCTGAGCAGGAGGGGGAGGCTTGGATGGCATCTGGCTCGCCTTATTGTGCTGAGTCTGAGATGAAACAGCCGACTTGGCTTGAGCCTGAGCCACAGGGGCTTTCTTGGGAGCCGGAGCTACCTTCTGCTGCTGAGCAGCGATAAACTGAGATGGGTCCTCAGTATCATCATCACCCAACAAATCAAAAGGGTTCATGGTCGCCATTTTCACGTCTCCAAAAATAAAACCCTAACTGCCCGACAACAAAACAGCTAAATCAACAACTTCTCCATCCACACATAATTAGATAAATATGTCTAACTGGAATAGATGTGCGTTTGTATAGAAATAAAGATTTGAAAGACTGAAACTTTCAGTGTCAACAGATAGTGGAAAAAGAAAACCCTAGCCGCAAGAGCAGAATTTGGTGATGCGAGAGAGATGGAGAGACGGTGAGCATGAGTAATGGAACCCAACCTAAAATTGGGTAATTTATTATAATAATATTATCCGTGGTGGGTATCGTTCGTTCTATGAATGACAATATAATTTACATTTTTTTTTCTTTTAAAGCAAAACTGCAAAAGTACTATATCAAAATTTTTTTATTCGTGTTCTTTTTTTTCTTTTCATGTTTTTATATCTTCCTTTTTTTTATTCTCTATATGCATTGTGTAGTGTTTTTATTTGTACATTGTTATAAAGCTTTAATTCTACGAAAGAAACACACGAAAGAAAACACGGGAAAGAAACATACGCAATTCATTGAAAGAAACAACGAACTTAATTCACGAACAATTTAAGCGAACTATTAGCTTTAAGGAAAGTAATTCAAGAGTCAATTTTCCTATAAATACGCATCAGAATTTAATTAATTATCCAAAAGCTTCATTCCAATGTATAAAAAGTTTTGTAAGCAGTAAAATCGAGAAAGAATTTTCTCGAAACAGAATCGTATGAGTCACAGCTGGCGTTGTAGAACACCTCGAATTTCTCTCCTATCGCAAAGATCCGCATAAGCAGTCCGAGACGCATAATATTGGGTCAACTCCGTTATCAAATTTTGTGCGTTATTTTTCTATTTTCGCTTTCTCATAAATACGACTTATCTCGGGAATTTACGTACTTCTCAACAACTCCAGGTATCGAGTTATCGCGGTGATTGGCTAATTTTTCTCGTAAGCGTTACTATTTACGTGAATAAATAATTACATGAATACCTAAATTTGTCGACGATATATTCGTTTTTGACTAGGTGTTCTAATACAAGCGTGATTTACACAAATAGTAAAGCGATCCGTAGGAAGTCGATTTTTAATGCGAGTAACGGCCGTGCATTTATGGGTGGTGAAACTCGAGAAATTTGATGGCACAGATTGGTTTTGGAAAAATGTAGATAAATGATTATTTGTATCAAAGAAATCTATATCAATCTCTCTCACGAAGAAACCGTGTTATAAGAAGTTAAGATTGGAATCTTCTGCATGTGACATGCCTCGTAGTTATTCGATTGACGCTTATCCCGTAATGTCAGCCTTCAACATAGCAAAGCGAAAAGACCACACGGTCTTACGGCACTTCTCTAATATGCATGGTAAGCCATCAACCTCAAACAAAGTGCACTTTCGATGAGGCTTGCTCAATTTCATGATGAACGAAGAAAGACACCAGAGCTCAACATCTCAACGAACTCAACACACTACAACCCAAGAGTTCAGTGGGAAATTGAAATTCGACTGGAAGTACGAGCATTAATACTTTTATCTTCTTTACCGTAAAGTTGAATGCTAACAACACTACCGCGAAGAGTTCGTCAGTAAGCAATAAGTTGAAATTCGACGATGTTCGTGGATCCTGGTTCTCAACAAGAGATCCGACGCAGGTAGGTCGTGAATCGTCCAACTTCTTCGGGCTTTTGCATACAGAGTCAAGAGGAAGAAATTCAACCAAAGGCGGAACGGACGGGCGTAACGTACTACCGAGGTAGATCAAAGCGATGCGAGGTCCAAATCCGTGAATCCTAATAATTCCGCATAGCCAAGACTATCGGCGTTGAATTGCGGGAAGAACCGGCACTACAAAAATCGCAAGAAGTTGCACCGGGCGACAAACAAGCGAAGCGCAGGCAAATGTTACTTCCACCTCAGAGAGACGATGCATTGATATGCTTTTTCGGAGAGCAAGGAAGAATCTGGTGTTAGACTCGAAAGCATCGCTCCACGCCACTTTCACAAAACGAATTCTTCGAGAAAAATGTCCCCTAAACCTTGGAAAGGTATATCTCGCGATGATCAACCACGTGCTATTATTGGTACAAAGGTAATAAGATTAAGTTGAACTGACCGCTTGGGAACCGAACGATTTCGTGCATATTCCTGATCTCGTGAAGGAACTTAATCTCAAAGGGGCACCACGAATAAGCCTACACTACGATCTTCCATGCGATGATTGGAAGATTTCAAAGCGGTGCAACGACAATAAGCTCGTGGCAAGAAAAGCGGCACTCTTTACATGACAACAGAGGCACGTTGTTCAATTACGCTTGCAGCCAGCAGTTAAATAAAACACCAACTGCGGGCACCAGACCGGGCCATATACAGCGAGAGGCTGACGAAGATTATGACTCAAAGGGAAAACTTAAAGTCTCGCTTCACGGAGATAGATAGACACGTGCGAAGATTGCATACTGGAAAGCAAAAGAGAGTCATATTTCGTACAAGTTGCGTAATCCCAAAGCAGGTGCTGTAGCTTATTCACTCGATGTTCTGGGGACCAACGACCGTCTCATCTATTTGCTGGAAACACTACTGTGACTTTCATCGATGATCACTCTCTAAGGTACGGGTTTACTTTCTAAAGCATAAGTCCGAAGTATTCGAGGCTTTCAAAAGATGGAAAGCTACGGGTGGAAAATGAGACGGGTTTAAAGATCAAAAGCTCTAACCGGAGCATTGGTGGTGTGAATACGGAAGACACCAGATTCAAAAATTTCTGCCATGAAAGGGATCGAATGGAAAGAATCTGTACAAGCACGCCTCAACACAACGGTGTAATGAGCGTATTTAACCGAACGTTGACAGAAAGAGCTAAGCATTCGTATACAAATGTGTCTACCGAAGCAATTCCGGGGAGAAGAACCAACACGTAGCTTACTCGATCAACCGAGGCCCATCCGTTCCATTGGGAGCATGTATCACCAAAGCAAG
Source organism: Hippophae rhamnoides (assembly GCA_033030585.1). Classification (NCBI taxonomy): domain Eukaryota; kingdom Viridiplantae; phylum Streptophyta; class Magnoliopsida; order Rosales; family Elaeagnaceae; genus Hippophae; species Hippophae rhamnoides. Next base: position 2,616,052 of record CM065436.1, on the reverse strand, counting down.
GTACGAGAGAAAAGAGGTGAAACTATCACATCTAAAAGTTTTCTTTGGTCAGGTAAGCATTGGTGGCATACAGTGATCAAGCGTGAATAAGCTTGATCCCAAATCCAAGAAATGCACATTCATCGGCTATGCGAGATTTAGAGTTTGGCTACGATTCGTGGATGACGAAAAGAAGAAAGTTATCCGTAGTAGAGATGTGATTTTCAACGAAAGAGTTGATGTATAAGGACATGTATAAAATAGACGCCAATGACTCGTGAGTTGGTAACGAGTCAAGATTTGCGTACGCAGCATGATGTCCTAGATACTTCCGCAACAGAACTAATTGTAACAAGTCCTCACCTGAGGAACTTGTCGGACAAAGCAAGACACAACATTCCACACACCACAACCTTCTTACTCCGCCTCCCGTATCGGTATGTCTTTCTCGACCTCACGTGCCTAACACGAGATACACGAACTATATGTTGCCGATCGACGAGTGAGCCCGAATCGCGACACGAAGCTTCGTCGACCTTCGAGATTCCAACAAGCTGAGTCTATGAAAGAAATGAAATCTCTCATCTTCAACCGCATACTGGAACTAGCCGAGTTACCTATTTGTTAAGGCACTTCACAACAAACGTGGTGTACCGGTGAAAGAGGAGTACGATGGTTCCAAGAGATACGAAGCCCGCCTTAGTTGTCAAAGCGGTTTCAACCGTATGAAATGAGTTGACTACACACACATTTTTGCTCCCGTCATGGAAGCTTTAATACTATCGATCAAGCATCGGTATCAGAGCCATCAAGATCTTCATCTTGAACACTTGACGTGAAGACCCGATTCCTTCACGGAGATTTAGATGAAGAGATATACATGTACCAGCAAGTATGTTTCGTAGTGCCGGTGCGTTAAGATACTACAAGGCAGCAGACTTAAGAAGCTCACGGGCCCTAAACAAGCCCCGAGACAATGGTACAAAAATTTGACAACCTTCCGCACAAGGTTTCCGGTATACAATGTCGATCATTGGTTGCTACTTCAAGAGATATAGGTCCGGCTTATATCATTTTACTACTTTACGTTGATGATACGTTAGTAAGAGGGTTCAGATACGGATGATATTAAAAGGTCAAGAAGAATTGTCAAAGGAATTTGACATGAAAGATTGGGTCCAAAGAAAGAAGATTCTTGGAATGCAAATCACAAGAAATAAGAAGAAAGGATCCTTGCACTTATCTCGTGCAGAGAGTACATCAATCGTGTTTTGCAAAGATTCGACACGGGCGACGCTGCCGCTAAGACACCCTTGGCCGCTCATTTTCGGCCATCTAAGGATCACCCCCGTACGACAAGAAGAGAGAGAATTCACGGCTTAAGGTTCCTTATGCCTCACCATTGGAAGTTTGATGCACGCAACGGTTCCAGACGAGACCGCATATCACATGCGAAATGTGAGCTTGTTAGCAGATTTATGTCAAATCCAGGGAAAACTCACTGGACTAAGTGGATTTTGAGGTATCTACGAGACACCAAAGAAAAGTGCTTTGCATTTCTTTAGTAAACGAGAGTTTAAAGCATGCGGCACGTAGACAGACTTTCGAGCGTTGATCACCTTAAGCACCACCGGTTATATATTTATCGCTAACTACAAATGGCATGTCACAAATACGTTAAAATTTTCACTCTATCTACTACGTAGGCCGAGTACGTAGGCAAAGAATCGGGCTAGTAAAGCAGATGATACGGCTTCAAGGTTTGTTAATCGAGCCGATTCAAACAGGAGAAGAATGTTCTCAGATAAGGATAATAGTAATACACTTGGCGAAGAATTCAAGATTTCATTCTATAACCAAGCATATCGACTTCGTTATCACTTCATTAGATCTCTATCGAAGCATGACGGTTAATACCTATAAGATTCTGAAGCAAAAATCCAAATGTATATGTTAACAAAGGTATGATTATCGACAAATCAAGTCAGGCTCAACTTCAGCTTGGTCCGCTAGAGTAACAAAGACTAGAAGAGCCGCATTGATCGAGGTGCTAAGACAAATTGAAATCAAGCCTTCGCTGTAGAGATTGTCGGAGATTGTTATAAAGCTTCTTAATTCTACGAGCAAATTGCCGAGCAAAACACGAGCAAACACATGAGTAAAACATGAGCAAAACATGGTGCAATTCATGGAACAAAACAAGGAGTTTAACGCAAGGAGCAATTCTAAGTGAACCATTAGTTTACGAGTAATTCAAGGAGTGAATTTTCCTATAAATAGACGCAGTAATCAGAATTTAATTAATCATCCAAAAGTTGCTCATTCCAATCTGAGAGAAAAGCTTGAGAGAAAAGTTCTTTGTAAGTTATAAAATCGAGAGCAATTTTTCGCCAGAATCGTCACATCGTCATGGAAGCCATTGTAAACACTCACAGTAATTTCTCCCTTTCAAGAAAAAGATCCATGAAGTTAGTGCTCGAGACGTAAGCAAGATCGGCCAAACTGCTATCAATTGTAGTGTTATTTTTCTATTCTCGCTTTCTCATAACCGACTTATCTTAATTTCATGTGAATTTCTCAACATTTTTTTTATATATATATCGAAAACGGGTTGATCATATATCTTTTATTAATGTTATTGTTCAACTCGTTTTTATTTTTTATAACTTTTTTTTATAAAAATAAAGAATTAGCTCTTTGTATTGAAGATTGATTTGCTTCCTTACTTTCATTTCGATTTCTTAAAATTAAGAAAATAATATTTAAAAATTATTAAAATTTATTAGATATTATAATTTTATATTATATTACATAGAATGAAAATTATATTATTATATAAAAAATTAATATTAACAGTGAATGAAGGTAGATTTAAACCCTAATAAATATTTTATTTAATGTATTTAAAATTATGTATATCAATTTTTTTTATTTTATATCAAATTAAAAATATTTTATTTAATTTTATAATAAAATATAAAAATAAAAGAAATTTTTATAATAAAATTATTCTAATATACAAGACATCTGAGGAAAATAAATTAATCTTTATTTTATTTATTAACAACTTTATTAATCTATATTATAATTGTTGTAAGTTTTATGCATTATCATGTGTATCAGTCATGCTTTCGAAAATTCGCATGCAATAAAATGAAATGATCTGACCGATGAAGAAATATTAATTTATTGGGCCTTTTATCCAATAAAATAAAAAGCCCAAATGACGCTAGGAGTTGGCTCGAACTAACAAATAAATTCGCATGCAATAAAATGAAATGATCTGGCCCAAGAAGGAAATCTTAATTTATTGGGCCTTTTATCCAATAAAATAGAAAGCCCAAATGACGCTAAGAGCTGGCTCGAACCAAGTAATTGAATAAATCTTTCCCCTGATTGAAATTTGAAAGAAAATATCTTATTAGAGATCACTACTTCATTTTATCCAAATATGAAAACATTAATCCTTCAAGACTAATATTAATGAAACATACAAAGAATTATATCGTAAATCAAAGCTTGTGAGTTGTGTTAGGACTGAATAAATATAGAAAAAGTACCCTAGTCATCTCAATTTTACAAATTAAACATATTTATCACCTTAATGTTGTTACATTTATAAACATTTCAATCATTTTAAGCTATTTTTCATAATTTTAATCATTTTTTTTCAACTTTTTGAAACATTTAACTATTCAAGCATCTAAAATATTCAATTCGATCCACTTTTTTTAACAATAAAAAAAACTTATGTTTTTTCAAAAAATAAAAGATCCAAAATAACCAATATTGACAAGAAATGATTAATTTGTTAAAAAATATAATCGATTTTTAAAAAGATGATTAATATGTCCAATTTGTAAAAATAAAACAATGAAAGTGTCATAATACCCGTATTGCAAGAAGACAGAAACCAAGGGTTCCATTCCATAAAGCTCCATCACCACAATGTCACAAAATTGTGCAATCTTTTGCAACTCATTCACCGATGAACATTTGTTTGTAAAGTTCCTAAAATTTGAGTTGTGACTTATTTTATACATGACCTTTCGTTTCCTAATACTTGATAAGAAAATTTTCATAAATCATAAATTACATTCTGAGAGTGGGAAAAAGTATATCCAATGCCTTTTGACATGTATGTCACATTCTAGAAAAATATATGTTACAGAATTGTATGCTTCGTTTATTGTTTGGTAGCAATGACTTAAAACCCAGGCAGAATCGATAGATCTGCTATGCCTTTCGGAAGTTCGGCGATTCTGTTTAGCAGCAAAAGTCTGTTCGTTCTGATTCTTTCATCTTCCTGTTCATGGTTAATGGAAATTATATCCTCTTATCAGGTACCACTCATGCAGTATGATATTCTAGAATCACTTTAATATTTTGACTAAATTGCCAAAAAAGTAGAACAAAATTGCATCCCGGCAATGAGCAAACAAACAATCACAGAAGGCTTTAAAAATAGAAAGACGATTTGCAGACAAGAAACAGCCTTCGAAATTTGTTACACTGTTTCTACATTAGAATTTTTGCCTACTAAACTTAAAGCCTATATTGAGGGTGCAAATTCAACCCTATATTTTAGACTACATATCATAAAAATATCATAAACACAACTAATTTGATACAATTTTGTGGGTAAAACTGTGCTTTCCAATCGTAATCTGCCACGTATATCACTAATTTGTGATATTTAAATTTTCCTATATTTTAAGTCAACAGATAATTTGCAATGGAGATATTGGAAAATAAAGAATCATACCACCATTACAAAGACACGATTAAAGAAATCCTCGAGTGGTTCTAGTAGCTCAGATGATGCCTGGACGAACTCACTGACCTCAATACCTGCACAGGAGGTCATAAAAGTAAATAAATACAAGAAGCTTCCTGAATTGAAATTTAGGATCAGTTCTTAAATAATCACAATCAAATGCCCCGTAAACAAACACAAATCCATCTTATAAGTTATAACACTAAAAATGTAAGAGGCAAAGTACCGGGATTTGTTTTGTTTCGAACGGAGATGAAAGCCCTCCACAAAGCTTTCTCTTCTTCTGTCTGAAAGACAGCTTCATCCACCTAGTAATATTTATTTTCATTTAATGCAAGGACTGATGCAACATACTATTTTTAGCCCTAAAAAGAAAAGTACCTTGATGTTAGGGTCTACTTTCTTCCCACGCACAATCCTGGTTGGGCGAGAATAGGCTTCTATAACCTTTGAGAAAAGCTCGTCTTTTGACAAGGCTTCCATCTACAACAATAAGTGTAATCGTGATTAATTTTGTCATTTCAATCTTATTCATTTAATTTATTTTAGTGACTTGAAAAATAGGAGATACAAAGTGATGGATTGTAGTGAATTTTCAAAGGAAGATCATGAGGTTACTGGAATCCAAAAAAACAATCTCAAGTCAGCAAACCAGTGAAGTTACTTACTTGGTATGCGGACTTAGCTGCCAGGCAAGGCAAGTTTGCTCGCTCTGCAAGGACTGAACGAACCACTTCTGGACTTATTTTCTCATCAATCTATAATCATAATGCAATTTGAGAATATCACAAGTCATTCTACAAAAGATATGATGAACTGGACAAGTATATAACACGTCATGTCCTCATCAGGCAATCGGATAACAAGAACCACTTCTCTTAGATTTAAATAATTTTGGGATAAATGTTTTAGGACATAAATTTCATTAACTACCATAACCAACTAACAGTCGCACACACGGGGACAAAAAAAAGAAGATGATCCAGCTCATTACATTGCTACTTTAATGAATTGTTTCAGTATATTCTATGCTAGTACTAAAACAAGGAGTAAAACAAGAATGTGAAAGCCAACAACAGTAGATATGCAAAAGCCACCAAATTGGAAAGCTCTACATACCAGAAACTGCTCCAATCTCCGAGTGACAAATTGAAAGACCTAATAAAAATAGAAGGGAAAAAAAAACTTGTATACATTAGGAAAATACGAGGCTAAGGAATCAAAGAAAGAAGATGGCATGTAACAGCATTGATGCAGCTATTGTGCCTTAACAAGTAATGGAATCATAAATCATGCCATAAATGATAATACATTAAAAACATCACGAAGCATGAATCAGAGCACGAGTAAAAGTACATATGCTTAAATAATTTATGGTATCCCGACAATCTAAACCAAAAGAATACTTTTGATAATTGTGATGTTGGGTACGCATCATAGCTTCTCACACTCAATTTCGAATCCACCTTCTCCTGCTCCCTCCAACACCACGTCAATAACTCACCTTAAAATTTAGAAAAACTTGTACTTACATTATCTACAGTGGTGGCCTCTACTTTAATGGGTTGAACATCAGCAGCAAGTTGCAAAGCTTTTTGTAGATCCAGATCTTTATCATTCTCCACCAACACTTGGACCTGGATAAGAAATTAGGGATCACTTAAAGCTGAATAGTAGATCCTTTGAGCATCATGCATTCATACTATCTTAATGTACTCACAAGACAATAAGAAATTCTCCGCAGGCCAAATGGGTCATTAGTAGAACTAGGCTGACAACCCGCGGCAAATAGGCCAACAAGGCTATCTAATCTGCACATGGCTAAACTTATTGAGAAACCCACAAGTAGAAGCTAATCACGTGAATCAGTAACTTAAACATGAAAAAGAAAAATAAAAAGCATGAAACAGAGATGGGGATGATAAAAGAAACCACAAAGTACTGCACGTGTCTTGCTTTCTCAGTGTTCCATTAGTTCTTTGTACCCACAGTGTCTCCAACACGACCTATTACACGAAGAAAATGTATATTCTACCCTAAACCATTTTTCTTTTCAGCATCCTCGTCCGAAATATAGTAATCCCATAGAATGAACTTATTGTGTATCAGATTCGATCTTATTATAGTATATATTATTTAGAAAAAGTTGGACCTTCGATGGGTTTAAATAATAAATGTATAACTTATAGATCTACCTATCTGCAATGGACAAAACAATCCCTGCATCAGTCTTAGGAATAATATCTCCAGAAAATCTTGGCAGAGTTATCTCCAACAAGGCCTCTGCAATCTGTCACACAAATTTTAATCAAATGAGGGGAAGGAAAAAGAGCATAGCTACATGAGGAACGGATATAACGAGAACTTTTACTGGCTTCCAAAAGGGAGAGAGAAAAAAGGTAATAAATTCCTAAACAAGGTATACACATATCTATTGACATGCATATAGAAAACGAGAATGATTTAACGTAAGGTAAACCACCTCCTTGGAATAGCCATCTCTAAGGGCATAATGACGAGCCATTATTCCTGAAAGAGATGTGAACTCTGTGACAATGGCAGTAGCAAGATCAGACATAGCAAGTGATGCAGCATCTTGGATAGTATGATGCATCTTGTCATCAATCCCGAGGGCCAAGCTTAGTTGTATAACCATATTTTGTACACGCTTCATCTTGTCTAGCATTGTTCCCAGCTTTTCCTGGTTTGTTTCACATCATCAAAATGATACACTATGAGATATGGAACCAATAGAATTTATCATGAACTACAATACTAAATATGTAAATAAAAATGACTCTTTTGTTCCCACTTTGAGCCACATGAAATGAAGTATTGAGAAAAAATGGTTACTTTGTTCATTTAATAAAACATGTAAAAAATAAAAATATCCACTAGAGGAGGAAAATATTACATGGAAAAGAATCCCCTTCAGTTGGCTCCGAAATTCTGAAAACCTTTTTCGCGTATCCATCTCATAGAAAAACTTTGCATCTTCGTAGCGAGCTCTGAACATATGGTCAAAGGATTGGTATGTAATTAAAATTTCATCAATATAATAGAGAGTAGGGACTAGCAATGTGAAGGAATATTTTCCAGGCTGTGGCTCATGGGAGCAGCAAAGCCATGCACAAATATTGAATGCCTGGACCATGTCCCATACTTTCTTACACTCTTTCACAAGGTTGATACAATGTCAGGTGGTTTCTCAGAAACAAACATAAAAAAGTAAATGAGCATGTGAATATGCAAGAGGATAGAGCACTATTTGTAGGAAATCAACCTAGGAGTATGGTCAGTTTCCTGATATCCAGGGTGAAACCAACCCCTGATTTTAAGAGAACAGTTTCCTGTATTTCAAGGTGGAACCAACCCATGTTTTTAGGATATTAGTTTCCTGATTTTCAGGATGATTTACAGCTGTATACTAATAACTTCCTAATAACTTCAAGTAGTATATTAGGCATAAAAATGTATATATAAAGGGATCTAATATTAAGAAATAAAGATGAGAAGTAATTTTTCTGTAAAATAAAAACAGCTTCATGGTATCAGAGCCTTAGGCTCATAAACCGTCGTTTAGCCTCTTGTTCAACTAGTTCCGTAAGTTCACCTAGTATGATGTCAAATACTCAAGCAAGGAATGCACCTTTTCGCTTCCAACTCAAGTTTCAAATTTTGGGTACGAGAGCTATGAAAAACTGAAAGTTTAAATGTACTTAGTACACCGGAAGATGACATGGATGAAGAGGTTCCAGAGACAAGCAATAACAGAATCAATTCAATATGGGAAATTCAAAAAATTGGCTTGGATCCATTCTTGATCCCGCGCTCGTAAACACATAATCCTTTTGGTGGTCTATTTAATGCTGTAAAATATTAATGTTTCTCGCTTCTCCTTTGACAAGACTCAATCCTCAAGGAGAGCTATTTCGGCCTCGCATCTTTTCGGGCCTACTCTCTCCAACCATCAAGTACAAACTCAAATTTCTCCAAATTCAAGTGCATTTTCTCGGTAATCCTATCCCATTCACTAAGGAACGCTTAGAACTTCTCCAACAACTTATACAAAAGGCAAATATCAACACCACATTTAGTAGCAATAGGAATAACTCCTACACATATTTCCAATTCAACAAAGCATGCCGAAAAATTTCCCTCCTCATCTTGGATAGTAGACTCAGGTGCTCTCCAATCACATGACAAGTGATCAATCACTTTTCACAACCTATTCACCTTGTAACAGACTTCAAACAATAAGGTGTCGCCAATGGTACTCGCACCACAAGACGGAACAGAACCATTTGCCTCTCAAACAACCTCATTCTCAACCGTGTTATTTGTGCCTGGATTTTGTTGCAATCTCACATCGCTTAGTAAATTAAATCATGACCTTTAACTCAGTGAAACTAAATTCTGGCTAAATCTTGTGTTTTTCGTGACTCGAGCTCGGGAAAATGATCAAGCTGCCGATTTACGTACGGCCTCTATGTTTCGATATCAACACTCCTTCAAACCATTTTGTTAGTCATCAATGTCAATTGAGTCATAATCTTAAGTCTCATAGTCATACTAATAAGGAAAGTGAAATCACGACGTGGCATTTTCGCTTCAGGTCATCCAAATTTTTCGTATTTGAAACGCTTTTGTTTCCATCCTTATTCATCAATAAAAATCCCAATTTATTTCACGTGAAGTTTGTCAGTTGGCAAAACATACTCAAACACTTTTTCACCACGCACGCACAAACCAAGTCACCCTTTTTCCTCATTCACGGTGACATTTACCATGTCGCGTCTCCCAGGATACGGTGCTCGATGGTTCTACCGTTAGTCGATGATCATACTGATTATGTTGACATTTCTTATGAAAGACAAATCAAAACCAAGCACATATTTCCACTTTTTCATGCCATGATCAAAACTCAGTTCAATGCCAATATTCAAATCCTAAAAACTGATAATGCTGGTGGATTTCTTTAATTCCAATCTTAAAGGATATCTCAAATCACATGGTACATTGTCCAACAAAGCTCCCTCAAGGCTGACACACCACAATAAAACGGTCCGAACGCAAAACCGTCCATATACTTCGAGGCTGTCTCGAACTTTACTTTTTCAAACCAATGTTCCTAAAAATTTGGGTGAAGCTCATTCTTACCGAAACACACTTGATCAACCGAATGCCTTCTCGAAGTTCTCAACTTTCATTCACCTTACAAGTGCTTCAGAGTCAATATTCTACCTCACAACTTCAGGTCACCAATTCCTTTCAAGGTTTTTGGTTGCACCGTTGGCCTCCATATTCATTCACAATATCGTGGGCAAACCTGGATGCCCGTGCCAATAAATGCATCTTTGTTGGTTACTCAACCAATCAAAAAGGCTACAAATGTTTCTCTCCCATCACTCGTAAGTTTTACCATTCCACGGGACGTTACTTTCTTCGAATAAACTCCATTCTATTCTCCCCGCAATCCAGGGAGAATCACACTAATGAATCGCACTAGGATTGGTCATCACTATCGAACCGAATTTATCATCTCATTTACCCTCCATAACCTTGTCTCCTCTTCCAACCCGATACCCATTCCGCATTCTCCTTCAAAAACCAAACCTCGATCAATCTCCCTTTGTTTATCCTAGACATCTTCTCCTTCCTAATGATGCCATAAAAGTTTATGAAAGAAAGAGAAATCCCGACTTGCCCACACGAAATCGCAAGTAAAGCCAAGAAACTCTCCCGAACCAGACCGACCGAAAGATTACAAAATGAAACAGTAATATAGTCCAAAACTTGGTTCTCGACCCCCGAGTTAGATCTTCCTATTGCACAAAGAAAAGGCGTCGATCATGCACTCAACATCCTCTTCAAAGTTACATTTCTTACAAATTTGTCCCCAAAATTTCGTGCATTTCGTGACATCCCTAGACAACATCAAGATTCCTAATTGGCTCAACGAAGCTCTAACAGCTTCCTCGAATGGCACAAGGCAACCTTAAGAATATAATGCACTTGAAAAGAATGGTACATGGATGTTACCGCAGCTACCACTTGGAAAGAAGACAATAGGTCGTAAATGGATATTCTCCGTAAAACGTGGGCAGTATGGAAATATCGATAGATATAAAGCTCGACTCATACAAAGGATTCACCCAATCATATGGAATTGATTATCAAGAGACTTTTGCTCCCGTAGCAAAACTTAACACAGCTCGTGTCTGTCAGTTTCTATCGCAGCTTAACGAGGATTGGCCACTAATTCAACTCGATGTCAAGAACGCATTCTTAAATGGAGATTTGATCGAAGAAGTTTACATGGACGTGCCTCCTAGCTTTGAGACTAAAGATACACAAGGAAAGGTACTGCAAGTCGAGAAAGGCACTATACGGACTTAAACAAATACCCAAAGCATGGTTCGAAAAATTCACCAAGGTCCTCAAACAGATGGATACTCGCACACACGCAGCACCACACTTTATTTGTCAAACACTTCGCAGACAGAGAATCACAACTTTGATTGTATATGTTGATGATATAGTTCTTACAGGAAATCAGCGTAGGAGAAATAAAGAGACTTAAGATGCTATTATCCAAGGAATTCGAGATTAAAGACTGGGATATTTGAAATATTTCTGTGGATGAGGTGGCACGTAGCATCAAAGGAATCTCGCTTTCTCAACGCAAATATGTTTCTAGCATCTCTTGCGTGAGATCGGTACGATGCGTAAACCCGTTGGAAACACCCATGGACCCTAACACCAAACTAATGCCTCGAATCGATGAATTGGCAACCGACAAGGGCAATATCAATGTTTGGTAGGTAAGTTAATTTATTTGACCCATACACGTCCGTATGGAAGTTTTTCTACCACCTTGTTAGCGCTTGGCAACCCATCGCCGATCACTGAAGCAAGAAATCGTATTCTAAGATACTTGGAAGAAGGATCCCGGAAAGTGGGCTTATGTTCAAGAAAACAATTAATGTGAGATTGGAAATTTATACCGATGCCGATTTGGGTCGTGATCTCCTAAGGACCGAAAATCCACATCCTGGATATTGCTCATTTATTTGGGAAATTTTGGTGACATGACGTAGCAAAAGCAAGCAAAGTGGTAGTACGTAGCAGTTGCCGAGGCCGAATTCCCGTGCATTGGCTTGCATCCGTGGAAGGAATTTGGCTAAAACGACCGCTATACGAACTCAAGGTGAACATTCGTAATCTATTAGAATCATGTGCGACAACCAGCCGCGAATTGCAATTGCACAAAAATCCACTCCACCATGATCGAACTAAACACGTGAAAATCGATAGACACTTCATCGTGAGAAAATCAAGCGCAAGATGATCTCCTCAACTATGTTCCATCAAGGCAACAAGTACAGTATATCTTAACCAAAGCTTTGTTTCGACCTAATTTCACAGAGTTAAATGTAGCACTTGGTTTGGAAAACATATATTGCCTAGCTCGAGTGGGAGTGTAGGAAATCAACCTAGGAGTATGGCCGCTTTCCCGATATCCAGGGTGAAACCAACCCCCGATTTTAAGAGAGCAAGCCGTATTTGTGTGGAACTAACCCCTGTTTTTAGGATATTAGTTTCCTGATTTTCAGGATGATTTACAACTGTATACTAATAACTTCCAGCAGTATATTAGGCATAAAAATGTATATATAAAGGGATCTAATATTAAGAAATAAAGATGAGAAGTAATTTTTCTGTAAAATAAAAACAGCTTCACTATTGTTTGTGCATTTGATATGAGAGAGGGGGGAAAGAGGTTTAGACTGTTTCTAAACTGTTACGTGAAACTTGACAAACAAACGTGTATATACAAACTGATTACCAAGACGATATTCAACCTCTACTTTTACAATTCCAAGATACTTTAGCAAACACATTGTTGAATCTTTTTAAATCGAAAGACTTGAATAGATACTACTTTAAGGTCTGAGAGCTGCTAATTCCACCCAATTCATCCCATAAAACTGTTTTTAAAATTTGTCTTGCCTAACTTAAACTTGACAAGTATGGTTAACTCAAGATAAAACCAATATATTAAAACCACATATGAGTTTCACAAAATGAATTCTCAAAATCAAGCAGGCAGACAATGTCCTCTTTTCCCACAAGAAAAAATGCTGAAAATTTCAGATGGATTGTCACCTCAGTACAGCTTCATTTCCTTTTCTCACCACCTTCTCATCAATTGCTCCATTTGCCACCTAACGGAATATCCATGGAACAACATGACATGCAATTCAATTAAATTTTGGCAGCTAGGAAGGCAATAGTAATAAGGCTATAACTATGCAGTGGGTGTGTCTCACAGAAATGAAGTATGGCAAGAGACTTCCGTTTCCATCATGCATTGCAAAATACTTTTGATGTTTCTGCATAACCTGTGCATATAGTTTACAGTTATCAAGCCATTATGCTAACTGGCAGGATGTTACTCTAAGTTTCTATTTAAAACTGACTGATGTAAACTATAGTATAATTCACTCATGTGTAACACTTTCATATAGATTTAAGGAACTAAACCAGAACTAAGAAGATTCTTAAATCAACAGAACGTAAGCACTCTTTGAAACTTAACATGCCATTTGTATCAGTTCATTTCTAATTTTTATGGAGGAAAATGATTGTGGTTGAACTCATGGTACCAGCAGTGACCAAGGGAAAGAACGAGAAAATAAAATGTCTACTGACTTGTACATACTACCCATGACAAAAAAAAAAAAAAAATCACACAGGTTTCACTGATTAGTACTAGCGGATTAGCATTTCATGAATGCACAGAAATTCTCCCGCTTATCAAGTTATGGAAAAATACTAAGCACATCAGAAACCATCTCCTGGAAACAAAGGGCTCTTAAAACATTAAGAAGCAAATGTCCATCATGCAGCTAGAAGACATGAAATGTTGTCTGAACAAAATTCATAAGAAACACTGCCTGTTATCTAGAGCTTAAACAGCTTACCATAGTCAGGAGATCTTTGGGAAGCTCTAAGAAGGACTCACTAAATTTTCCAAGGACTGGAACAGGAGCCTCAACCAGATTTACAACCTACATTTTGATAAGGCAAGTGATTTGCTGAAAAGTGCTCATAAATCAAGCTGTATCACCGCACAATAAAATTCATAAATATACTCACTCGAAAAAGTTCTGTTGAAAGAGAAGAATTCTTACCTCATTAAGTAATTCCTCCTGGAGAAGAACATGCCCATTTACACTTTCTGCTAATGCATTTGACTGCTCCAAAATTGTTTTCTTCCTTTCCTGTAAAGAAAAATTACTAGTTGAACAATAGTAAATAAATCAAAAGAGATGATATAATGGAATTATCTGAAACATATTCCTAAAAATAAGAAAGTGAATACTTTTGAAATAAATAATAGTAACTATGTGCTTTATGATACCTCAATAGCAATAGTGATACCAGCGTTCCTCATTTGGGTAGCATAAGAATCTGCACTTTCTACCTATAACAAGTTTTCCATGCTATAAGTACAGTTACTCAGTTAAGGAGCATAATAAAAAATGATTAAGAAGAACACAAGCACTGCAACATGTTTGTGTAAATAATGAATTGAATTGTATAGTAGTGTATTACTAGAGAGATGTTGTACACATAATGAACCATGTGACAAAGAAATTTAAAATGTTACCAAAACACTGTTACCTTTCCTATTATTTGAAAGAAAGAAAAAATACTGAAAGTATTGTATTAACAGTAGGGGGTGATGTACCAAGGTCCTAATGAAATTTACCCTATGTTCCTGTCATAATATTCAAATGTACAAATATTGTAATCCATGATGTTAGTATTGAATCTAAGCACCTGCTTTGCAGGTTTGATAAACCTAGTACAATGAAGTGAATTTCTTTTTGTACCTTGATTGTAGCCGATGGTGTGTTACGAAGACCATGAGACTTGTTCCCACTAGAAGAAAGAAAAGAAAAATTGTATGGTAAGTTACTGTCATGAACAAAAAAGAGCAAAAAGTGAAACCACAAACCAGTTAGGTTGCTGATTACTTAGCTCTACCATGTATATAAGAAAAGGAGAAGAACTGGTATTAAACCAAAAATAATATGCAATGGCTTGAACTCGAAACTAGCATAAAGGTAAGAGATGATTCAAACCCTACTGAATGAAGAAAAAAACAACTCTCTTATAATTTGTTGCATTTTCTTTGAAGAAACATCAGACCATGGTTCAGTGGATGAGCAGTAAACAAGAAACAGTAAGATACAATTTTAGTGAGTCAACTAACGAAGAAAAAACTACTATACCTCCAAAAATACTAATTCAAGATCTTATATAGATGCAAAGCAATTAAATAAGGAAATATGAGCTTCCCAATTACACCGAGATAACAAATTGAGAATGATTCACAAACTTGTTAACATAACCTTTTTCTGGAGAAATTTATCATCATTATAATTGACAAATAATGAATGGCATGCATATTTGCTTAGATTGGGCTCAAGTCTATTCTTATAGCAATAGTTTCAATCATACGTACAATTTAACTCTGTTACAGGTTAAAAGTAATAAATTAATGAAGTACATTTATAAACACATAAATAATAAATATTTAGATAACCAAACAGTGTTTTAAGGGTATGCCCTATAATAAATATCTTTTTATATAATAATATGTTGTATCCAAGTACACATATACAAAATTTGGACACTTATGTTCCTCGTTCATGTATTAAAATTTTAAAAAGGCAAGTCAAACACTCAGATAGTATTGTGATAACATAGCAATTTAAAGTGCTTGATGCAAGGAATTCATGCTGAAGCAACATTTAGAAGGGTATCGTGAAGAATGTTGCTATCATAGTCGAGGGAGATGTGGCGGAAAATTAGTGGAAGTAACCAATATTACCTGAAAACTCCAGCAAATGTAAATGGCACAACTACATCTCCATGAAGGGCCAAAATCCAACGAATGGGTCTGCTGAACATAACCTACACCGTAACAACGAAGGCAAAGAAACACATAAAGGTAAATTACAGCTAAGACCTAGATGATTAGAGTTTGAATGTGTCACTCAATTCAGTACAATGTGTTACATTGTTGCCCATAATTCAACATATTCATAATGCATGCTGAGTTGTCAATGGTTTCACCACCTTGAAATAAATGCCCAAAACATATTTAAAGAAGAAAAGAAAGAAGAGGAGGGGGGGAGACCATGAATCTAAGACTATTGGATCAATTGAAATCAATGCATAAGGATAAAAGTAACCATATGATAGACTTCCCCACAAGTACATTTTATTATCAAGAGGGTTCAGCAACAGAAATATGGAAAATTGAAAGAGTATTGATTGCCTCAGAACTAGGATGATGTATGCGTTGAAGAAACCAGTATGTATGTTCACTTTCACATGTACCAAAATGAACTTCTGGCTAAACTAATACGGAAAACAAGTACTATTTAATTTATTAAAGTTGAGGAGATAATTGTTTATGCATTAAAAATCAAGTAAATAAATTGAAAGGGACATTCAAGCCATTCAGACCTGAGATTTCCAGCGCATTGACTTTGGAAATGATATGTTCGCAATGGTATTGGGTAAATCCTCACACAAAACCTAATATTAAAAGGGCAAAAAATACTGATCAAGAGAACGTACAGACAGCTGCACCAAAACTGAGATGGAAAAAATCATATGCATCAAAAATGACATTCCAACAAAAAATCCAACAGCCTAAGCCATTTAGAAAGGCAGGGCTTGGGTAATTACCTAACAATTTCAACCTAAAATAAACTTCAAAACCTTTCAATTTAATAGACAACAAGTTCTTTGAAACCTTTGTGCTTCTTTTCATTCCATTTTCTTATTGTTGATGTACATCTTGCCATTAAAACCCTTAATACAGGAATTAATTTACATCAAATAGACAATCATGATTGTACTTGGTAGTAAGTTACGAGAAATTAGCACATGAGCACAACTTAAATAAGGAACTGGCAACCCCACACACATTTTTGGATGGGTTGATGTTTATATGGATAAATGTAATGCAAACTAACAGATAAAATCAACATTTATCCATAATTCTATATTTAAGAGAACGGATAAGGTCATGCTATGCACAGCAGAAAATATAAATTTTAACCTCTAAAGCAAGCCGGGAAGATTCCTTTACACGTGCATAAAGATACTCTGTTTTTCCTGCAAAATATGACAACATTCTGATCCATACCCATAAAAAAGTCAAACAACTAAATGGCAAGGAAATAAATAAACTCTTGAACTTCAGATTGAGCCATGTTTTTACTTGAATAATTTTTCTCTTTATAAAAACCAGTAGATCAAGTTCTTGTTGCAATTTCAATTTAAGTGGGAAAAATTATATGGACATAGAGGAGGAAAAAATCACATAATTTCACAGGAGAAGCCTACACTGACATCTTTGTTAGTTTAATTATAACGCTGTGGCAACCATATTTCTGTATTTAGTGTTAGATGTCCAGAAACTAACAGAAATCATACATCTAATTAATAGACTTTAAAGTAACAAATCTGTTTGAACTTTGAATCCAAGGTCGTATAAAACCTTCATAATCAGAGCTTGGCCACAATTAACTCATACCAAGAGGTTAATAACCAACTAGGTTGATATACATTTTATATGTTGGTTCTTACGGCCAAACTTTTGAGCGCCATTAGATGATATTTCTATCATACAGAAGTCATGGGCAAGGAATAAAATATGATATCATGTCTAGCTAGATAACCAAAAATTGATTAAATTTGCTTCTCTCCTTTTTATTTTATATTTTTTTCCTTTCTAAGTCGAGCTTACCCCTAGGGAGTCCTTCAGAAATTTCCCGAGCCAAAGCCAAATACAGGCCTTAGATGGGCACTGGAAATAGTTTTTCATCGGCAACAGATTTCCGCCGGGCCTCAATTACAGTCCGTTTATATGAAGACTCAAACAAATGCAAAACTAACAGAATAAACATGACAGTCTTATTGGTAAGGTGCAAACCTGCCTCCTGAGTATTTTACATAAAACAAATAGTATATAACAATGTACCAATTTACTCATGCATAATCTGTATACCCACCATCAACCTTTCTGTACAATGATTCCACGGGTATAGAGTATCTACGGCAAAAACCCTCTGCAGCCTGACATGAATGAAAGGATAACCATTAATTCCTTTTTTCTTTAATAAAAAATGAGTCCATATTAAATGACTTCATTGCAGAAAAAATTATCAGCTAATTAGAAACAGAACATGCAAAAAGCATAGCCTCAATGAACATCAATTATAAGGCTACTATGTTATACAAATATTAGCATTGATCTAATAAAAGCTGGATAAAAAGATTATAAGAAAAAAGGAGGGGAGGGACAAACTGAAGAGAACATAAACAAATATGACACATCATTGAATTTGCTAAACTCTTCCTTTCCTACACGGAAGATGTAATTGTAGGACTAATCGGGGACATAAGAGAGAATAAGGTGAAGCACAAAAATATGAAACAAGACTTTTCACACCTTTGTAGGATTTCCATTATCGTCAAATGCTTTTGAAACTGGAGGCCCTCGAACCTCAATCTCTTGCTCTTCTTGTTTAGTACAAAGATCC
Organism: Hippophae rhamnoides; assembly: GCA_033030585.1. Classification (NCBI taxonomy): domain Eukaryota; kingdom Viridiplantae; phylum Streptophyta; class Magnoliopsida; order Rosales; family Elaeagnaceae; genus Hippophae; species Hippophae rhamnoides. The sequence goes on along the minus strand of CM065436.1, from coordinate 2,597,662 downwards.
TCAACTAAAATCTGGAGATGTTGTGAAGATATGATTTGGTGCAACTACACAAATCTTAAATTTTTTTTCTTATTATTATTGTATAAATCTTTAAATTTCTATGCAAACACAATTTTAACACCTAATATGCATAGAAGTCTATAGTAAAAGATGCTGCATACAATGCATTACGAAAAACCAATCTTCCATTCGATCAAAACGGAGCTACAACCTCTCTTATTTTTTTGAGAAATAAGCTAATATTACCCCCTCTCACTAATCTTATTCTAATATAAACAACCTACTCGTATTTTTATACATATGGGGTTTACCTATTTTCCAAAAAAAATTCTTATAATCACAAAAACTAAGATGATTCCAAGGTTTCAACCTTGTGCATGGGCGATTTGCCATAGTAAGCTTTAGGGATGAGGAGGAGGGGAGAACAAGTACAATAGACAAATAGAGAAAAGCTTGAGCTGTCAACATGGAAGTGTTAAATAGGTAAAAGTAATTCGGGTATTCATTTTTCTCTTTTAAGTTTTCTGTTCTTCGCGTAATTAGCTCAACCCATGTTGAAGTGATCAGATTATCAAAGAACAACGTTGTGGATTGCAACATTTAGATTATTTGCATGCCTATTCCTTAGATGGATCCACAACCAAGTGACCTTGAAGATAAAGGAATAGGTAACAGAATTGAGTGAATGGCAATAAAAAGTGGGAAAAATTGGGTTCATTGTGGCACTTGTTCCGCACCGAAAAAAAAGGTTCACCATGTTTTTTGGTAATAAAAATAGGTGAAAATTGGGTTCACCATGGCCCTTTTAGGTCTAGAATTTTCAACCAGCCTTATCATCAACTCGTGGTCTCAATCATAGCATAATATGGTCTTGTGGGCCTCTAATTGTAACAACGCTTGATGACATTACATAAAAAAAACAAGAAATGTCATGGAGAATCATACCACTAGTCTACGGGGTGTACCAAAAGCTTTTACTTGTCCATGGCTCAGTCTTTGCTTAACAAACAGATGCAACATTAAATCTTGCAGCTGCAATAAATTGTTATGAAAAGTCAGACAAGATGTGACGCAACAATACATAAATTCAGACAGGTTAAGTGTCCTTTCGTAAATGGGAAACCAAAGCCTTGTGGCAATCTTATGACTACATCCATACATTTTCTATTTGAGTTGCAATCATCAGCTGAGCACAATCAGTGATCTAAGAAAAATATCAGTTTTACACAGAAAATGAGACAAGCAACAACAGACTTTAGAATCCAATAACCATGGAATGAAATAGTCTGTTTTTTAGTTCTCTATTTGAAGCAACTGGAAAGCTTGCACTACATCACAAAATTGTTATGGTTGTTTACAAAATTTAGAGGCTTCTTGAGGGATGTTTGAGCTGTTTGAGGTCTGTTTTTCTCTTTCGGGAGAAGCCAAGTGTTTAAGAACATTTCTAGAAAACAAAAAGTCCTTGACAGTACAGTATGTTATACTTGATTATCTGAAATTTTAAAAAATATATAAATAAAGAATTTACTTGCTGACTTGCATCAAAGACATCTTGAGGTGGCATTTCTTCAGTCCCAATTTCAAGAGCAAATAACCTGGAATCATCATGAACCTGATATATTACCAAACACATAAACGAAGACAATAAGAAACAACTTAAACTCTACGGAACTATTAACTTTAAGAGCACAAGTAACTGATCTCTGACCCTTCTAACTGCTGTCTCAACCAAGTCATTAGGACATAATAGGTTAGCAGGTTCAGAAACGACACCCAATGGATGTCCCAGGGAATCTCGTGTCTTCAACCAAAGTTGTGAACACTGACGGGCCAAACTGAGAGATAAGAGAAGGGTTAGCATGGTCAGAAAATTGGATGCATGAATACATGAAGAAAGTGTATCTAATTTCAATTTTGTTCGATCATTGACTATAAATCTTTTTCACATTGAGAAGACTACCTTAAAATTACTTTTTTTGACAAATAAGAAAATCGCAATAACCCTCAAGTTGAGAAAATAAGGACAAAAGAGCAGGCATATAATAAATGATATCTTCCAGATTTGTCCCTGCCCTTCCTCCAAGGGCATATTTATCTAATTGTTTGAAGGCACACCACCCAAAGCAAAATTGAATTTTAATATCTCCAGATTACCCCAATAGCTGATTGGTGTCTTGAATTTGATTTCAAGATTACCAGAAAGGCCGAGACTACATAATGATTGAAAGAATATAAAAGGTTGAGACCATAAGACAAGGTCACAGCTAAGTCAATTTGTTTTCCTGAGCATCACACAAACAATCATAGATTGTTTGCAAGAGGTGAGGCGGACATCAAAACATCATTCTATAAATATGGAAAGCTAAAAACATGATCATTTTCCTTTGGAATCCACCAAGTGTTGTTCGATGAACAAAAGGCACTTAAATCTAAGGATAATTAGTACTCAACTGTGAAATTTAACCAGTAGTACACTAAACTTTTACACTAGAATCTAGATAGCAACTACCAATCAAAAAGGTGACTTAGAGTCTTACACCAACAAAGGTCAGTAAAAAGTTTGTTATCCTTGCTTTAATTGTGTTAAAGTAAAAGAAGTTATACAATCTTATAAACACATTTTCAGGCTGTTTTCTGCATATATATCAGGAAATCAAACTTACCTACGCATCCGACCGAAATATCGTGCGCGCTCTGTTACTCCAACAAAACCTCTAGAGTCTAAGATGTTAAAAGCATGTGACGTTTTCAGAAGCTGATCATACCTAGCACATAAAGAAGGAAATATTGACAGTTATGCAATTGAAAAACAATGTATATAGTTCTATATATTGAATAGACAGAGAAAAGGATGAAAGATTAGACATACGCTGGGATGGGTAGACCCAAAGCAAGCAAGGAATGAGCTTCTTCCTCAAAAAAATCAAAGTGCTTCTGAATGTGATCCACGTCTGCATGCTCTAGATAATACGCACTCATTTCTTTCCTGAAACAGAATAAAATAACTTTTCTGGGAAACAGCTGGATTGTATTAAAGGGGAAAAAGAGCACAATCTGAAACTGATGAATTTCACTCTTTGGTCACCATTGCACATAACGAAGCAAAGACCAACAACCTTTTTCTTGCATAGACTAACTCCCACTCTTGTCAAAATATTCTTCAAATTAATTTCTATACACCATAACAACCACAAAATAGCTCAAGCACCACATATCCAAACACTTTCAACCTTTTTCGCATCCCACTCTGACTCAGTTCTAAACCATAGTAAATATGCCATTGGATAGTTATCATTATGCAGACTTCATACCTAGGAAGTCCTAAGCAATCTGAATCTCCAATACAATGGAAAGGAAGTGAGAGTTTTCCCAAGCATTTCTTAGGTAAACAAGTCCATTTAAAAGGGGAAACTAGTCATTTAGCATCACTGTGTTGATACCATGAGCAATGCTCTAGGATACAGTAAACAGGGAAGACCTCATAAAAAAGTAAAACACTCCAAGCAAAAGAGCAAAGTAGAAACACGTGAACATTAATCTACACGAAGCAAAGATAGAAGATAACATACACAAGTAAAAGAAGATTATGCACAAATAATAAGTTCAAGAAACCAAAACCTGGGTTTCAGTTGAATAAGCAGGAAACAACCCCAAAAAGAGTTCTAAGTTTAAGTAGCATATTTACTCATTTTCTGAGAAAAGCTCCCCATAAGTGATTCCATCAGCATATTCAATTTTTTTAAAATGATCAACTCCCTGCAATAGGTCGAGGCGTATTAAGAGGAAAGCACAGAGAAGCAATACTTATCAAAGGAGATTTTCATCGGAGAAGAAAGAAAGGGAAAGAAAAAAACAAAAGGAGCAAAATCAAACTAACCTGCAGTAACATAAGGATACGCTCAAGACCATAAGTAATCTCAACAGATATTGGTGATAGTTGATGACTTCCAGCCTGGAAGAAAGAGGCAGGAGATAGGTATGATAATTAGAAAAGGGAAACACCGTGTAACACAGAATAACAGCTGTCAGCACCTGTATAGGAGTAAGATAAAACATAATTTATTCAATACAGGACAAGGAACCTGCTGAAAGTAGGTGAATTGAGTAATCTCCATTCCGTCCATCCAAATTTCCCAGCCCAATCCCCAAGCACCAAGCACCTATCAAAGTATGTTAAGCATAATTAAAGCGGACATCTCCATGCAACTTATCAAGTGCATAAATGAATGTTTAGCAAAATAAATATACGAACCACAGCTACTGATTTTGGATTAACATAAACAACCATGAATGGAGTTACAAATTCAATTACAGAGAAGATATTACAACACAACTTCTAATATCATAACTATTAAAAACGAAAATTCTTTTACAGAAAATACATTTTAGTCATATAAAAATTCAAGGTGCAAATAATGTAAGCAAATGCTGTCACAAGTCAAGTAATAAGTTCTTCCACCATTTTCCGATTCATTTTGAATTCCATTGCAATTAGTATGTCGTAATATCTAGTGAGAAATGTCGAGATGTTACCGGACTCTCCCAGTTGTCCTCCACAAATCGTATATCATGAGCTTGGACATCGATACCTGTCATCTACATAATTGTTAAAAGTGGAAAAGAAAACTAATTGCGAAAGTTGTAAAAGTACTGCAACCAAGACTTCCATCAAAATGTTGATTCGGATATCACTTAGAAATCATAACATCATCAACCCATTTAAAAATGCCAATAATTGTTACTAGAATTAAACATTAATCTATGGTGTACAAGTCCTATTTCCACTCTGATCTCAGATAAATATCCATTCAAATTCATAGTTTGATCTAAATTACTAACTCTTCTCTTTTAAAAGTTACAATTACAATGATTTACTTAAGTCGGATAGAAAGGGTGTAAACACCAGAATATGCCAGGGTGCACATATATAAACCAGTCTTGCTTCAGATTTTTGTATGCTAGACATCATGATTACTAAATTTCAACTTTATGTCACAATGCACAGGCAGATCATTCCTACCATCATTTACATGGATTTTTCAAAACTTACTATTATGAAGCATAATGCTCAATTAAATAACGGCTTCATGTTTGAAACCTTTGGAACAACACCTTAATAACATCCATATACTTTATTTTTTAATTAAAAAAATCTAGATATCATTAGGCATGTTTATGTGTACAAACAGAAAACAGAAATATATGTAAATGATTTATTCATCAGAAAGGAAAGGTTCTCTAACCTAAAGCTGATAAGCTTCGGATGAAAAGATCTTGTGAGTTTCCAGGATCGGGCTTTAGTATAACCTAAGATACAATCATTTGTAAGGAAAAAATCAATATTAAAAGGTATGAATGAATCAAAAAGAAAATCATGTATCAATAAACTTCTATCTATAAATGCCTAAATCAAATTTCACCTGAAACTGAGTATGTCGTTGAAGTCTGTTAGGATTTTCTCCATAACGACTATCATCTGGTCTGATACTAGGCTCCACATACCTATGTCAAAAAGTTCTCCTTAGCTATTCTAACGAGTGATCCTTGAAAACTTTATAACCTCATCAATCTTTATAAAATTGAAAACAAAATAAAATAAAGGAATTTTTGTATAATAGATGAATTGACACCAAAGCATATTATAAATCTTTTGAATACACAACCAAAATGGGTAATTTGTTGGAAATTGAATTGTTTAAATGATCGACATATAGATTGCATCTGATAACACTTTTTTGCTTTTAATAAGTGTAACAACAATTTTGGTGGGTTCTTCATCTATAAATTCCAAAGTGCAAAAGGTGATAATCATCCCTCCAAGTGAAATGAGTATATAAGCCAACAAACATATTAGATAATGCGTGATCTAATGTAAACTTACGCATACTTACGCAACATTCCAAGGCTCTGGACCAAGAACCCTTAAGAATGTTAAAGGATTCATAGTCCCTGCACCAACCTGATCAATATGATGAGCTTTAGTAAGCAATCAAATCCTTAAGACAACATGAATCAAGAATTTTGAACTTCGAAATTAATAGGCACAACTCAAAACAAAAAATAAGTGTATGGTTCTATGAAATAAAAAAAAAATTAACAAGACAAACCATAAATTTTGTAATAACAGCTTCCTCTAATATACAAGCAAAAAGAAAGGGCATAAACAGGATTCTTATTAGAGTCTACTTCTCTTGTTTCACTTAATGTGTGTCATTTCACGTACTGCATGGGTAGAACTGGCATAAAAAATAGGCAAGAAAATTAGAATTTCTTGAGTTTTATAATCTGAATGGTGGTGGTGGAACATGTGAATTAAAATATTCTTATTGGTAGGGATTATGAGGAAAAAAAATTCAATACTCCCGGAATCCTGAAAAGTGGGAAAGTGGGTACTCTTGGGAGAGATATAGACTCATAATCCTAACTCACCCATGTATTGCCGACCTCACCCACTTTTCACTCTTACTCATTTTTTTCCTTCCTCTCTCTTTCTGAGGAAGTACATACTCCCTGAGTATAGAAAAAAATTCTCGCTTTATGAGGCATAATTTTATAGAAAACATATCTAATCGGTAAACATGAGTATTTCTCATTTTTTCTTTCCACTTCTTTCCATTTTTTTTAAACTGAGAGAAGCTGCGGAATAAATTACCTCTGTGTTGCTGCATTGCATTATGGCACATCCGACTGATGCCCAGTATTCCTAAATCATTAACAATTAGGCATCAATTAATTGTGAACATAAAACTGGCATATGTATTTTACTTACATTACAACTTTAAGCATAAAAATCCCAATGAAAATCACAATCATAAAAGCAGAGAAAACTGAAATATACATAGAATTAGAGAGTGACAGTACCTGTAGATGCTGAATTGCTTGCTGGAAAGTGGGAACTGAGGATTTCTTAGACTTCGAGTTGGGGTCCGTCGAGGAATGCATTGGAGCCGCAGATGTGCTGATAGCAGAGACAGCGGTTCCGGCAAATCGGCGGCGAGTAGCGAACCAGGTGGAACATGACCTACCGGTACAGAAGAGGCAAAGGCTAGAGGTTTGGGGTTTGATGAACGAGATGACTAAGGGGAATGCAAGGATGGCCATGGCTCACCAGTCTAGCTCGCTCTCTGATGTAAAGCTTGGAACTTTAAGTGTTTTATCCGAATGGAATGAGATTTATCTCCATATATCCATGTACAAAAAATTTCGTTGGACAATGACACGGAAGAGGGTATAATTGAATGCGTGAAATTAGGAGTGTAACTAGTTTAATTAGGTTAGTTTTTTATTCATCTTATAAGTTGAAATTATCATTTTTAAAATTTTTAAACTTTAAGGAAAATTTTATAAAGAATCAACATTCAAAACAATTGTAACTATAATTATAATATAATATAAAAATCTTTTATATTTGAAATAAAATTAACATATCATATAATTTTATTTATAATTTATTATCATTATATATTCTATTTATTTAATTTCTTATACCAAGAAAAAATAATATAATTTTTATAGGTATTATATAAATATAAAATTGTTATTAATAACATATAGTTTATATAATAATGTAAAAAATTTATTAATTTAAAGATTCTATAATAACTTAAAAATGATCTATGTGTAGTGTGAAATCTAAATAACGAGAATGATTTGAGTATTTGAGTAAAAATATTTATTAATTTATTTAAATTTTATAATATTTATATTTAAAATTATAATTATAATATATAAGTTAATAATTATATATATATATATATTAATATTATAATTCATTCGATTTCTACCACTTTTAAACCTTCGACAAATCAATAAGATCGATTTTGATATTTTTGAATTGGATCAAACAAATTTTAAGAAAATATATATAGATTCCCTAGAGTTATATATAAAATGATTTAACAATAAATAAATAACTTGACATAAAAATATATATGTTATTTTTATTAATTTTTATAATTAATTTTAAATAAATTAATAATTAAATATATATATATTAATATTATAATTCATTCGGTTTCTATAACTTTTAAACCTTCACTCAATAAAATAGATTTTGATATTTTTGAACATAGTTGGATCAAACAAATTTTAAGAAAATATATATAGATTCGCGAGATTTATATATAAAATGATTTAACAATAAATAAATAACTTGACATAAAAATATATATGTTATTTTTATTAATTTTTATAATATTTTAAAATCAATTTAAAAAAAATGGTCGGCATCTATTCTCAATCCTCAGTGAAATGATTTAACAATAAATAAATAACTTGACATAAAAATATATATATTATTTTTACGGTTATAAATTTTATTTTTATTTTTTTATAATATTTTAATATCAATTTAAAAAAAACACACATTCATTTTTAAAATCAATTTTATTATTAAAAAAAGAAAGAGAAAAACTTTAAAGGTTTATTATAATTGATTTCAAATGTAATTTGTATTTGTCTTTAAAGAATGAATAGATAAACAATAAATTGTAACGTGTATTTATAAATTTGAAAATTAAGAAAATATTAGTTATAATACATGTATTCATAATATCATAAGTGAATAATTTCATTAGCAATGGATGATGAATTTTAGGTGTATTTGATACTATAATTGTTATGTTACATCAAAACTTTTAAAAATGATATCTTTCTAAGAGTAATATAAGATTTTTTAATTTTTTTTATTTTATTTTTTTAAAATATCTATCTACTCTTTACCCCTTCACATATTAATGAAATAAAAAGAACAAAAAATTTGAATACACGAAAATAATTAGAGAAAGAAGAGATTAGAAGAGAACTGTGAAGGGGTAAAGCTTCCAGTTTCAATTCCAAGATGTAACCAACTATATATGTTGCATAATTTTTCCATTGTGCAAAATTTATTTGTATTCATATTAAGAAAATTTAAACCATAATAAATTCAATAGAACAAAAAAATTTGGAGACACGAGAAAGAATTTGAGAATAAGGGATAAGGGGACAGAACTGAGAATATTATGGATATAAAATTAATGTATTAATTAAATAAAATTTGTAAGATTAAATATACATAAAATCCATTAAGAATCACATGGATTTGACTAATATATTTTCAATATATTATAATTATTAGTATATAGGCAAAAAAACTAATAAAAGTATGTATATATATATATATATATTACTAATATGGTAATAAATATATTTTAATATACTACGAACATTGTTTAAAAAAGAGTAAATGAGTTCCATATTTAAGTGTACTTTGGAGTAAGTTGTCCTCAAATTATATTGACTCGTAAAAGCTTACCTACTTATTCTTAAGACTATTGTAACTATGGAATTACGCCTATTTAACAACAATTTGTACCTTATGCGTAAGTTTTGAAATAAGATTATTATTTTTTGTTGCATGGTTAAATAAAATCTAAATAAACATATACTATAGAGAAACGAGCTTTGGCCTTTAATTTTTTTTTTTAAATAAATAAAATATTATATAAGTAAAATTCGAAATGATGTGTAGGAAATTATACATATTTTTATTCTGCTTTTTGCTTTCATATTTTATATATTTTAATATTAATAAATGTCTTTCATTGATGTTTTCTTCTCTCTCTTTTAGTTTTTCTGTCTCATCTTTATTTTTCCACGACAATTTAAATTTACTTTGTTATTTGAACTTAATTTTCTTACAACAACATTTTGTAGATAATTTTCTAAAAACAATATTTTTATTATATATTAAAATTTAAATAAAAAAGTTTACGTCTCAAAGCTTACACTTTCCTTTTAATGAATAAAACTCTTCGCATGGTGCTTTTGTTTTATGAAACGTTGACTACATCTAAGTAACTTCATTTTTTGTAAGATAATCTATTTAAAAGAAGTTATTCATGTTGCATATAGATGTTTTCGCTCTGTTGACTATGGTCTTCAAAACTCCACGTATTAGTTCCAAAGTAATCGAAATAAATGCCAATGAATGTGAAAAATATCGTATTTGATTAGATTATCGTGTCATAGTTTTCGGCCCTAGAGAAATGCAAACTTTTACAGCATTTCTGTTACGTTACAACTTGACCTATAAAGTTTACCTATAGTTTCTTAATTAACTTTATAACATTATATCATATAGTAAAATATAAAAATAATATAATAATGTAAAAAATTATACATTCTAGTAATATAATGTAAGATGCATTGAATATTTAATAGTGAAATTATATATCTTAATTTTTTATTTTACATCAAATTAAAAACAACATTTTTTTATTTTTAAAATGTATTAAAAATATAAAATTAAATAAATTTTATAATAAAAAATATTTTACTAAAATATGTATAATAAGCTTGTTATTACATAATTTTTATTATAATTCAATATAATACAATTATATTTAATATATTTGCAACAAAGATACCGTTATTGAACTATTATTACATCACGTGTTGGGCTTGGTGTGAAGATACAATTTGTCCAAAACTAAAATAGATGCTGTTGGCATTCGGTATGAGAAATGTATTATTCAATTAGATCAAAAGTTATTTACTACCATAACTCAATTATATAGTTTGAGATTGGTGAATGATTTCAAAGTTCACATATTATGTCTCTACACTAACCATAACGGGTCGCCGTGATGTAAACATTATTTTTCAATTTAAATCAATAATTTGAAATTATACAGTTGCCTGCATGCGCCATTTTTTTTTTAAAAAAGAAGACTATGTTGTCACGGTTTTTGGGCCAAGATGAGAAATATAAACTTTAATTGAATTGATTGTTTGATTGGCGGTCAAGACTATATAGGATGGATCGAACATTTGCATCAATTGGTTGCGATGATTTTGTATAATATCATATTTTCAAGTGATTTAATTAATCAGTGTTTAGTTGTTTTTTTTTTCTTCGCAAATTTGCACTTTGTAAGCATTTAGCATTTCTCATGTCATTCTCTCCCTTTCCTCTCTCAATTAACCAAATTCACATATATTTTTTAATATCATAAAAAAATTATTTCTAACATATAGGGAGAAATGAATAATTTTCTATAATTTCTCCCCTATTGGCGTGCATTATTTTTTATGAGTTATACATGTCTACATTTATCATCATAAACGAGTGCAATTAAAATAAAAAACAACGTACAAACAAATCTTATTTAAGCTTACCAGCATGCTCCAAATCTTCAAGTTCAACTTTTAAAACAGCATGTTCTAGTCGCATCCTATCAAGCCGAGTCTCAATCATGTACATCTCATCTTTGAGGTGATGTAATCGCTTCTCTAACCAAGCCATAGCTTCTGATGATCTTCCACCAATATTCATGTAGTCTGCCGGAGAGTGCACATGGATGTGTTGCGGTCTCGCTAGCAGGGCAAGTATGCTTAACTGCATCCAAATTCAGTTTCAATAAGCCGGTATTAAGCACTAATAAGTACTCTCTACGTGATCTAATCTGACGCATTTTTAGGGCAAGTATGCTTAACTGCATCCAAATTCAGTTTCAATAAGCCGGTATTAAGCACTAATAAGTACTCTCTACGTGATCTAATCTGACACATTTTTAGGGCAAGTATGCTTAACTGCATCCAAATTCAGTTTCAATAAGCCGGTATTAAGCACTAATAAGTACTCTCTACGTGATCTAATCTGACGCATTTGAATGTCATACTAATCTAGTTCTTTTCCTTGAACAGAAGTGCATATATCAAAATAACTGAAATAAGTTGCAAAGTTTAACAATCTTTGTTTAAATATACCTGCATCAGGAATACCACTGCAAATATGATTGCCAGAACCAGATAAAGTTTGTCTCGACTTTTTAGAGCCAGGGAAAATTTAATCAAGGGTTCTCTTAACCATGATGTGAATGTGTAAGCTTCAAATGAATGTCCTTGCAAACAATGACCCACTTGTTCTTTAACATCCAGAGAATCAGGCCTATGAGATGTGCTTGTAGGCTCATTCGACTCACATAACCTCTCTAAACACTCTCCATCCCTTGCATCCCTTTCGATATGCTTTTGAGCATTCTCACCCATAGAAGGCGCAGGATTTTCCTCTGATTGATAAATCATAACAGAACTGAGAACACAAAAAATCAAAATATTTGACTTTATGATTCACAGGATATACAATTTTTTCTACTATTAAACTTTGCCATCTGTTACAAAACCACCATTTAACTTTTTGGTGTATTGGTGTTAAAAAACTAGCGCTTATACTCAGATAATAGATAGCCAAGGGAGCAGGTGATACTGGTTCAACACTTGTTAGAACATTATTGGTACTTTTGTGACAGATGACAAAGTTTGATGGTGGAAAAACATGTTTACCCTTGCTCATTTAAAAAGAATCTGAGAAGATAAATTTTCATGTTTGTACAAATAAATTTTACCTGCATCATCATCACCAAAGTGTAAAAATATCAGGCACAGAAGGAAAATAGCAGTGGTCTAACCTTGTATTTCAAGATTTTTCTTCTTCAATAATGCACGTGCCTGAAAAATTAATAATCTAAAATCATGGTATTAATAATAATAAACTACAAACTCATCATAGGTTAGAATAGAATAAAAACTAAATAGGAAGGAAAGAGAAAATCAAACTATACCTGGTTTATCCAATTTTCACAGGCTTCCCGACATTCTTCCAAAGTAGACTGGACAATCTTGCCTGTGACAAAATTTAAGAAATTTCTAACATTGATGTCTTAGAAAATGCAGTGTGTAATTTCAACTTTAGAGACAGATAATGCGCTTTAAAACTTTATGATATATTTGTTGCTCATTTGCTTGATTTCAATGTTCAAATGACAACTATAGATAACAAAAACAATGGACAGGATATGCAGAACAATTGTAAAAATTCAAAATGCTGAAACTTCTTCAAAATGGCCATAGATTTTACACTATGTTTCAGCCTCAGCCATGACCATTTATGCTTTACAAGCTCGGACAGCCACTGGCAACTTGAGCATAATGTGAATGCAGCATCCCAACAACCAATGTCAGTTCAATAGCAATCAAAGTATGGTGGAGATATCCAAAATCAGATAATTACAGCTTTTGTTCATATGATACATATAAAATACTTTCGGACTATCACCTGCTTCTAATACCACGACAATGTGAGACTGACAAAAGAGAAATACCAAGACACAAATTCACATATGCAAAATAGTTCCAAAAAACACAATGAGGCAGCACCTGATCTACGTAATTTGAGACGTACGCCTTTTACAGTGAGACTTGTGCCTTTTACAGTGAGACATATGCCTTGAGGCACCATGAGACTTAAGCTTCTTCATGGAACAATAAAAGACCAAATTGTGTTGTTGTTTTTAAACTAGGTCCAAATTTTTTATAAAAATCCAATAGCCATTAAATGAAAGGGTTCATAGAATCATTTCATAAAATCAATCGAGAACACTTAAGATGAATTTTTTTGTTTATATTATGTACAACAAGAAACTTAAACATAAGCACATGAAAATTAAGGCATTCAAAAAAGATGAGAATCTTTTGGTACTTGATGATATGCCATCAGATGATTAATGATATGTTGGTGATGAGACCTAAAAAACCTACAACTAATGAATACAAATGAACTTGATGATGAGCCTTTGATTGGAGGGAAAGAAGGAGCATCACACAAAAAAAGTAAAGAATCTTCTAGAACTAAAAGAAAAATCTACCAACAAATACCAAGGGTAAAGGTAAGTTAAGATATTGTGTTATTTGTGATTCATTTTGAAATTTTTTTTAACTTTATTTAATCTTAACTTGTATTTTAGACATTTATTTATATGTTTTGTGAATTTATATCTAAACTACTTATGTTATTTTTATATTTTATGATTTTTCTTAACTTCTAGTGTATTTTTACTATATATAATAGGTTATTATTAATTTTATGTATTTTTTTCAATTTTAAGTGAGACTTATGCCTCACACCACCTCGAGGCTTATGTCTTGCCTTATTTAGGGCACTCGTCTCAGTACCTGTTTCCGCCTTTTGGAACCTTGACACCAGTTATTGTGTACCAAGTGACAAAACTATCTAAAAAATGAATCCCTCCCCCATTTTTCAAAAATACACTATCACGTGACACATTATAAGTAGTGTGGGTGAAAACCTAAGTAATTATAGCATAAGTAGAAAACCTTTCCAAATTACAAAATGAAATTATTATCAAACATGACCTAAGTAATTATGCAGTAGCAAACCTTTCCAAACTGTTCTCTTTGAGAATGCAACATTCACATACACTCTTAAACGACAGCTTTCTGTCAATTCATTTGTGTCTCTTTCCACATTCCAAAGTCCCTATAATTCAACACATAAAAATAATGAATGTGAACCTATTTATAATAGGATTAAACTGAAGAAAAGCTGTTAACAAACATAAATAATTGTTTAAAGATGAAGACTACATAATTTTGTGTTTGGCAATAACAATTTGAATAGTGGCATAATTTATTGTTTCTTATAAAAAACTAGCCACTATTTGGTCATCTATGTAACTTATAAAAAAGAAAAAAATTATCAAAATTCATCTATTAACTGTATAAATGACAGACTATGTCATTACTTTTGGGACTATCAACTTCGTTCCCCAAATTAAACAACTTTCTCATTCAATCTTTGCCTACAACTTAAGAGCCGACACCAGCTCACAACCCACTAGTAGTAGGAGAATTGCAAAAGAACCCAACCAGAATCCCAAAAAAAATAAAAATGCCAAGAAGATGCGTAGAAATAGATCAATTTGTAACTCATACCTCAACATGAAAATAGTCTCCATAAGGAACATCACTAACTTCTTGAGATGTCTCAATAAACAAATGACTGGAAAGATTAAGTCAATAAGTAAGAAATTAAAGAAAAGTGATCCATGAGTGCACCATGTTCAATTAATATAAGTTAGTCACCTAACAGTAAAGTTCAACAAGAAAAAATTAAACTAAAAGAAATCGTAGAAAGACAGAATGATTAAATATGCAGATCATAACAGTCCACATGCAGCTCTAAGCTATGCTTGTCAGTAATCAACACATATAGCAATTGCCTAAAAGTTATTTGTGGAGATAAAATTTCAAAAGCAACAATAAAACAAACACAAACAAAAGATGGAACTTTATGCATCACCAAAATACATATCCATAAGAAAGAAAAAAAATGGTTATAAATTGCATTGTGCTCTGGACGTATGAAATAGAAATAGTATTCAATTTTCACCTTATTTACAATGACAGTAACTACCAACATATCTATAAAATTCTTTAATAAAGAAAATGTTTGGAGCTCAAAACTAAAAAAGGCCTTATTTCATATGAGTCAAGTCATTGACTGGTCAGGTAGTGCAATCAGATCAGCTTTAATATGAAGCAAAATGATCTTTTTCAATAATAATCAACCCATTTAAATTGCAGTATCTTGACGACATGGTTTATATATCATGCACGAATCAGAGAAGTCGTTTAAGCGTGATAAGCATTTATAGTTATTGTGCTAATAGAATATATAACTATCACACATCATATCAGTAAGAAAATGTATATGCCACAGTACGAAGCAAGATAAATGATTGAAACCAGGCATCGCACGCAACAAAAACAAATTTCTAAAGAACCTAAAGCATGGGAAACAGATATATAGAAAAGCTAAACTCACAGAAGATTAAATTGGAAGTTTAAAAATGGTTATACATAGATAACATAAGTTACATAACTAATAATTTATACAAACCTGTTTCTATAAACCCGGAATTTCAGAGTCTCCTGACAAGTACCAAATTTTCCACCTTAATGAGAATAAGAATGATTAATATTTCACAGATGAAACACAAGTTCAGGTGATACTTGCAAAACAAGTCAGCATAAAGGAAACACAGTCCTACCAAAGTATATTTTTATAGGATGTTGGAAGGATACATCACGGACATATCCAAACTTGTCATGGGGATACCAAGAACTGCACCTAAACTCTGAAAAGTAGACAACGTCAAAAAAAAGAAAAGGACAAGTATTAGAAAGAAAAGCTTATTTATTTCACTATAAATACCCAACAGAAATTTGAAGCAAATATATGGTCATATTTAGTCCAAGAACACGACCTTTATCTCCACACTTTTCATGAAATGATTCCATAAAATTAGCCGCATCATCTGAAAAGAAGAGATTAAAAAATTCTTCTACTTTTATCTGCATCCATGGAATGAAAAATATATAATATGAATTAAATTATCCAGATAAGAAATATTAATAATTCAAGACTCGTGACTCAGCACACTTGTCCATAGTAAATACAAAAGGCAATTAATAACTACCAGAAATTGTGATTCTGCAACCATTGTATAAGCTTCTGGTACTGCATGTCAGACAATCCGGCAAAATATTAAAGCCATATACTAGAATGATGGCCATTAATACAAATCAATTCAATCAAGAGAATGTATTTTCCAAGGCATGCAGCTAGGTATGATGTTTCCAACAGACACTCAGTGGAGCACTACATAGACAGACAAAAATTGTATGCTAACTCTCTTGCATTCCCCCTTGCAGAAAATGATGCACAAAATATTAAGTCACTAGACTTAACAATGCCTTGTGTGTTTCCAAAGAGAGAAGCAGGAACCAAATGACAATACTATTTGAGAAATATCTCATATTTAACATCTCCAGGTCAAATTAAGCTTTAGAATGAAGGGAAGAAACAACAACATTCATCTGATGTAGACTAAACTCACTTTTGGGGGCATCATATGTTTCCTCCTTCCATATTGAAGCCTTTCTTGCAGAGGAAGATTCAATGTTAGGCATCGGCACTATACTTGCTTCTACAGTATTCAGCATCAATGGGACAGATGTTGTTGCAGTGTCTTCTTCAATGTTGGGTTGAAGCTTAGGATCTGCTACAACAGGAGTGTCTATATTCCTGATTTTTAAACATGAATTGAACACACATGATATACTACGAAATTACAATATCCAGACTTAAGTCTCGTGGAAGTTATTTTGTAACTCATTAGTCATGATGTACCTGTCAGCAAAATCTGCTCCATCAATTGAGTACCTGAAGCTCTCAACTCTCTCAACTATTGCTCCATTCTCTTGACTGTTGGTCACAGATATAAAGTCCTGGTACCAAATAGCTAATTAGAAAAAGGAAGAAGATATCAGAAACATTATAATAGCATGAAGCTGAATGGCTAATTTGGTGCTTGTTTGTTATTTGATAATGCAAAAGATGAAGGTCATGGCTGATTATATGTGTCCGAGTGAAGTGCAAACATAAAATAGCATATTGATGCCATTTAGACATATAAGAACGATTTAGCAATCACCACAATCTAAGTGAGTCCACTATTCCAAATAGTGGTAGCAGCATATCACAATTCACAATAAGCAACAAAACTTCAGACAAAGTGCAATGTATACATGTATACAGTGATAAAATGATACAGAGAGGTCAAAAGTAAATTTTTATCATAGTCAAATTTACTATATTTACCACCACTAATAAACAATAGTGCAATTAAAAACACCTCTTGTTCAGCAGCCGATTTAGCACCATTATTATGTTGCAACCATCCATCATTAAAGCTTCATCATGGGACAAAAAAGAGCCAAATAAGTACTGCCATAAGAACAGTTAGAATAAGATCAACTACTACTAACATGACTTGTTACATCTTTTTTTAAAAAAAAAAGAAGAAGAAGAAGAAGTTTAAATCAGAATTTTAAGATAAACAATTTTCAAATATTGCAGCTACCTTTTTCCCCAAAGAAATGATTTCTATGGCATTAGGGAAGATCCCTGCAGTCTTTGCCCTCCTTACACACGTGACTTCGTGGAATGGAATTAATTTCTGAAGAACATAGTTAACCAAATTTCCAAGAATCAGAAAACAGAATATTCACTTTCGAAGAATAATTGACAAAGCAAATTTCCATAATATAAATTCAACATGAAATATAAACCAGTTTTTTCAGTCTTAAGGCAACATATGGAACATCAAGAACCATATGAAATAGATGTGTTTATTGCAATCAAAGCATCTTTACTCTCTCTCAAGTCCTAACTATTACATGCAACATGAATTGAATAAAAGTATAAATATGGTAAATTTTTTAAACTCTTGTAACCTTATTTGAAAGCCACCTATAAGAACCCCAAGACTATTTCGATTACAGATCAATCATGAGGAATGGTCATAAAATAATATTTTTAATAAACCTCAGTAAAAGTACACTGCTTTGAGGCGTCAATTTCTGCCTTTTTATTGCATACATAAGAATTTAACATTTATGGATCCAGCCAATCTTTTTTGGGGACAATCAAGAGATGCTTTGAAGGAACATTAATTTCTTTTTATTAAGGTGCTCATAATATCCTTCCTAGAAGGAGACTGATTTTTCCCAATATGAAAAATATTTTCCAAAATAATGTTAATTCTAAATCAATATTCTAGAGTTCTTGTTTCCCTTGCTTATTCAAACATCGCAGAATGGATCTCATATTGACCTTTTTACTTTTCTTTTTCCCGAAAATATTTGCAAAACAAGTAATTTCTTCACTGCGTGGTAAGTTATATTTATTTTTCCCTTCCAAATCCCTTTCTTTATAAGTGTGGTGTGGCTATATAGCCTATGTTTCAAGCATCTAAGTCATGACATTTTATTCCAGAAAATTGGAAATCAGATGAAAGTTGAAAGAAAATAAGGCATAACTAGGGAAAACAAATACTATCCACAATGCAAAGCAATTCCTTCAGAACAGTAGCAGCAGTGATCTTAAATAAGAGTTTGTATTCGTACCTTTGTCTCAAACCCAAATATATTGGCATAAAAGCATATGTAATTAGAAAAGACGTACATATGGCCCTGCAACAGTACATACCAAGTGAAGTCAGAAAGAAAGCTAGTATTTTATGATTTGAACTTTCTTCAATAGATTATACAGTCACAAGAGTGCACATGACATCATAAACTGAAAATGATGGATCATAAGTTATCTGCTTACCAAAATTATGACGTGCAGAATTTAGTTTTTGGAGGAAAAAATCAATAAACAAAGATGATGATTGCTAAATAGGAACTAATAGTAATATCAATATCACCTGAATAAGTATGCTTTCCTGGCATGCGCAGTTGAAATCTTTAACAAGAACCTATTCAAATAGGAAAGGAGGATTATGTATATATATATATATATATATATATATATATATATATATCAAAAAGGGCAACAAAGTAACTTGTAAAAAGAAACGGGTATTAAACCTCTGCAACCTGAAGTTACTGACCTCCTCGGGTGGAAGACGAAAGAATTGCCGATATTCTTCACTTTTTATTGATGCTGGAGACTGCAAAGGATATAAAAAAATAAAATAAAAATTAATGACTAATTTTAAAGAAGATTAAGTAGAAAGTGATAAAAATAAAGCATATATTTTCCTACCATGAAAACTTAAAGATAAAATATCTCCAGTTTTCAAGCTAATTAACCAACGAGCAAACCATACAGTAAGTTAATCTCGAACCACTCATAAATTATTTTATTTCGTACTATTATTCATTTCTATTCCCATTTGCACTATTTTAGAAACTTAAGAGTCAGCCAAAATTTCTTCTACTAAAGAGTATCATAATCTAGCCAATTGCCTGATAATGTAATGGCATAAGCTCCTTTTGTGCACTCCAGCGGCGAAGGTAACTAAACCTGCTTCAAGTTTTTGTTTTAGTTATTACCGTGATGCATCCATTGTCATGAATGAACACTAAAACATAGTGGATCAAAACGCCAACTACTAAGTGGTATCATACTATCATTATAGAGAGGGGAAAAAAACTACTAAGTAGAAACATAAACATAAGATTTGAACACACTTATGCAACAAGTGGTAAGCATTACGTCAACAAAACAAAGAGCTAACTCAAAAACCGTTCAAAATACTACTACTATACACAAAAATTACTCAGCAAGTAGTACACACAGACGAAAAAAAGTAAAAAAAATTATACATTTTAGAATAATTATAAAGTAGAAAGGGCGAGAAAGAGCCATACCTGAGCATCAACATCTTTGGGATGATCGCCGCGATCAGGAGTTTCATTGGAAAAATATGTTACAGGCGAGGATGAGGGTTCAGATGAAGTATTGGACGCTGCTTTATACGATGGCTGTGACATTGCAGAGAGAGATCTGGGAGGTTTAAAATTGGGAGAGAAAAAAGAGTGATTGAAATTGAAGTCTAATGAGTTTGAATGTTACTTTGTTTGGTATGTGTTTGACACAAGAACGGAAAGAAATAGCAAAGGAACATAACAAGAATAAAAGGAACGTCGGTTGGGTCTTTGGGTTGGTTGAAGGCTTGAAGCCGAAGTTTGTTCTCTAACACGGTTTGCACTATTTGTGAGTTTTTTATTTTATTTTATTTTATTAAAGAAATATATATATCCCGTGGGATCATTGCCGACAAAAAGAATACATTTGTTATATATTAAAGATTCTAATTATATAAAAATAATAATTATATATTTAATTATAAAATACAAATTATATAATTATGTAAAATATAGTATTAATAATAAATATGGGTTAAATTATATTTTATATTTTAATTAATATATTTAAAATTTTAATTATAAAATTATATATTTTAATTTTTAATTATTATTTTTTAAAAATAAAAAAATATATTAATATAAATATAAATAATTTTATTAAAATATTTATTACTAATTTTATAAAATTATATATTAAATAAAATAATTATAATAATATTTAATATAATATATTAAACGGTTATTTTTTATAATATCTTTCATGTATATTTAATGTATCATTGAAAATTGTGATTCAAATAATAGGGTGAGTCTAGTTTCATTTATATTCGGATTAAATAGCCTTATTCCATATGAAATACAGGAGGAGTGTGAGTAAGATTTAATTACTTGATATGAATTTTTCATTAATAAAATTTTAATTTTAGTTATATAGTGTGTATATATTTCTTTTATAATATAAAAATATTAATATTTGTTATGTTAAAAATATATTACATATTTCTTTTATATAATATAAAAAAAATAAAAATTAGAAGAATTAAAAACAAAAATTAGAGTAGCACGGCCTGGCCATCTAGAACTATTTGTTGAAGCACGAATTAGCAGTACACGTCACTTTCAAGCAAGTTATCAATGGTTGAACTTACTACAAGTCGCTTACGTCATTGTTTATAGAAAAAGGGGGTTTCGTACTCGGTTGTCATAATCTTTACTTTCAAAACATTATTTACTTCCTAATTTTTTAAAATATATTATTTATTTTTTAAATAATAATAATAATTTTATTTCATTTAAACAGTTTTGTGAAAATCATAAATTTTAAAAAAACTAAAAATTAAATTATATATTTAAAAAAAAAAATTGTAGAACATATTTTATTTTGAAGTAAAAGTTAGGTAATTTATAGAAATTTGTGATAATCATTAATATGGAGTTTTAATTATCTTAATAATAATCAATTTTAAAAGCTTATAAGTAAAGAGTAAATTAAAGTTATTATTTAAAATTATCGCAAATTTAATACATATAATCTTATTAATTTATTATACGAACTAAACAAGTTATTATTATCTATTAGGAGTCATGTCTTTAGATTATCACTCATCTATATTTATCTGTTATCGGATAGGATACCGACATAGGTATTAGACGTAAGATTCTGGATAGGAGCACCGAGTAATAAATTATCTCCATCTATAAAAATATTGAAATATGAATAAAAGTTAAAGATATTATTAATATCAAAGTTAATTTTTATAAAATTTAAAAATACACGTGCATATATATATTGTTTTTGGTATATCTCATGTTATTTTATAAGTGGATATATAGAGATTAAATTAAATGAAAAAATATTATCAGTTAAATTAACAAAATTAAAAAATTAAAATAAAATTTATAAATTTATAATATTGAAATAAAATCTATAAAACTATTGATGAAATAAAATAATAAAATTATTTTTTTAACTTATAAACGAGACAAAATTAGAAAAATAATAAATTATTATATAAATGTGTAAAAATGTATATATAAAACATTGAACGTACATCACTAGAATGCTTATTATCTATTACAAGTTAATTATTAAACTAAATATAATAATATTTAAAATTATTATGGTTATTATTTTTATTAGTGTTAATCAAATATTATATTATGTTATAGTAAAAATTCAAAAAAGTAGAAAAGTTGTTTTTTTATTATATTTGTTAAGTTGCAGCCATTGATATGCCATTTTTTTTATTTTTTTGGAAACAGATATGGCAGTTATATAAATTCTCAATTGTATGGGTTTTCATTTTTTCATAAAAATAATGCTAAGGGTATTCACTTAAAAAAAAAAAAAAACTATTGCTAATTATGGATTAGGAAGATGAGTGGTTTAGTTTACCAGCTAAGACAACGAGTCCTCCTTAGTCAAAGTACTTAGAGAAAATGCAGTTTATAATCATTCAACCATAAAATTGATAATTTATTATTGGTCCAAAGATTTGACTTACATAAAAAGTAGTTGGTCAAACCATCAAATGAAATTGTGTAAATAAAAATGTAACCACAAACTATTAATATAACTTTGTTTAATATGATACAATAATACTAAAGAATGTACAATATTGAAATATATATTTTTTAAAATGTGTAGTAAAATATAATTTAATGGAGAAAATTAGATCAACAACTTCTTATATTCCCAACTCCAAATATTTGAAACTTAAAACATATAATATGAACATCTATTCCTAAACCAAACCACTATTCTCTCATGCATATATAAGGTTCATTTCTCTTCATCCGATTCAATAACAATTAAGCTTCTTTATTTGTCTTTTAATTTACTCAAATATTCCCAAACAAACCTTTTAAATTTCAGTTTACATCGTTTTAGAATCGAAAAATGTCGAACAACACCGAAGCCATTGTTGAGATAAAAGAGGAAAGGATGAATGCAAAAGGAACAGCACCATTGATTGGTGTCCCAAAGCATAATAAGAATAATATTGTTAAGGGAGGTTGGAAGAAAGGGATTGCTATAATGGATTTCATTCTAAGGCTTGGTGCTACAGCTGCTTCTCTAGGTGCTGCAAGTACTATGGGAACTAGTGATCAAACTCTTCCCTTTTTCACTCAGTTCTTTCAATTTCAAGCTAGTTACGATGATTTGCCCACTTTTCAGTATGTTATTTTTTCTCCTCTTGGTTTTTATATGATTCTATTAGTAGCACTGCATTTTTTAAAATACTAAAAAAAGGGTATATTTATATATATATAACGCATGATAGTCTTAAAAATAAAACTCTATCTATGAATTGTATTGTATGTTTGAAATTATATATATGCTATAGATAGTATTACAAATAAAGCTCTATCTCTAACACATTTTCAATCTAGATTACAGCTATATATGTACATGTAATTAACCTCATTATTTATGCATATATGAAATGTACAGGTTTTTTGTTATTGCTATGGCAATAGTTGCTGCCTACTTGGTTTTATCTCTTCCCTTCTCCATAATTTCCATAATTCGCCCCAACGCAATTGGACCAAAGCTTCTCTTGATCATCTTAGATACGGTAAGTTACTAAGGGCCTGTTAGCTTCTGTTTTTGAGAAGGGAAAAAAAATTCCATTTTGAGGCAAACATAAAATAAATTACATTTTTTGCTAGGTGAGACAAGCAAACAAAATGCGGTTATTTCTAAAAGCGCTTTCTTATGGTACAACTTACGATTGAAACTATTACTTACAAAAACTTGCATGTTTGTTTTGCAGGTTATGCTTACTCTAGCCACATCTGCTGGTGCTGCAGGGGCTGCCATAGTCTACTTGGCCCATAATGGCAATGCCAATGCAAATTGGTTAGCAATATGTCAAAATTATGGTGATTTCTGCCAGGAAGTTAGTGGAGCTGTGGTGTCTTCTTTTATTGCTGTTGTTATCTTTGTCTTGCTCATTCTTCTCTCTGCTTGTGCTCTTCGGAAAAATTAATACCATTGTTTCGAAACCATTCGAACAATGATGTTTGTGTTTATGTTTTGATTTCTTTCAATTAGATGTCTTTGTTGTGTTTGCTTGAGTGAGATAAATATCAACCCCTAGCAAGCTGATTGATTTTGTGATAAACAATTTGTAATTGTAATGGAAAATGATTTGTATAATGCAAAATTATGTCAATTTCTTTAGACACGGTAATGAAGAGTGGCAACACCAATAGGTGACCTGATCCTAAACACATATGTTAAAATTGATGGGTAATTGATTTTTGTTGAAAATTATTTTACATTTTTTTTATTTAGTAATATTCGTATAGATTATGAAAATGGTAAGAATTAATTATATTTTTATTTATTTATTAATATTCGTAATTAAGAATTAGATTACGAGAGTTATAAAATGTATTAAATTAAACGAAATATCATGATGTAGTTATTGAGACTTGTAAACTATAATCTTTCGTTAAAATAAAATAATTTTTAATTAAAAATCCTTTAAATTTTCAATAACTTCGTAAATTAACCTATAAATCTGACCGAATTCAAAGCAAAATTAGCACAACAAATTGTTCTTGTTTTTATAATGATATGGGTAATTGGACTATATATATTACTCAAACTTGAATAGAAAATTACAATAGATAGCTACTTAAGTTAGCTTCATCTACTCAAGTAAACCCAGAAAGAGCATCGTTATTTAGACATAGTAATATTAAACTGCATATAAAGCCTCCCAAAAAATGACAAAAATACCCCAGAAATTTGATTAATAGATAATTTCATCATTTTTATTATTAATTTAATATAATATCCTTCCTTGAATATCTTAACTTTCTTACGAATATTGTCATTAAAAAAAGCAAGAAATAGTGACAAGAAGGAGTGTGATCGTTATTTTCAAACATATGAATCTTTTGGTGTTTCAGAAAATTCGAAGGAAGTATTTATAATTAACCAATAATTAATTATGCATCTATTTTTTTAAGTAGACATATATAATATAGTCCAAAGCCATTATTAATAGTGTCACCTATGAATCACACAGCTTTAATGGCAATCTTCATCCCAGAATCACAATGCCCTGGAGTATTGCAAATGAAGTAGTTCCAACCCTTTGAAAGAAAAATTTTGTCCTTCCCTGTTCTATGAACCCTAGCACCTGATGGTGTTCTGCAATTTGCATAACCATTCTTACCAACTACTACCACATTGTGAATTTTGGGATTATAGTTGAAATCTGCATAACATAACTTCACGGTTAAACTTGTCCTGTTTGGTTAGTCACTCACAAATATACCTTTTTGCTTACAGTTATAGAATTTTGTTGGAGTTTCTTTAAAACAAGAAGCTATAATTTGAAGTTGGTTAGATGGAACGGTTGGAGTTTCTTTAAAACAAGAAGCTATGATTTGAAGTTGGTTAGATGGAAAGATCAACATTATTCTGGATTTGAAAGTAACACTTTAATATCGTAGTTTAATAGAATAAGATGGTTTAGAATTTAATCTAACGTATTTAAATTAAAATATAATTTTATTTTATTTTATTTTTAGAACTAAAGTGTATAATTTTACAAAATATATGGGATTAAAACACTCAAATTAAAAACTATGAGATCGGTACATCTATTAAAAATATATATAATAAAATTAGACATGTATTTTAAACAAAATAATTGGCACAATATTATTATTATTATTAAAGATTTGGGTATTTTTTTTTATTGTAATTTTCATAGAGTGATTTCAATCAAAAATGAAAGAAAAAAAAAGGTTTAAGGAAGAATATCATACAAAATATGATTTTGAGTAGTAAAAAACTCATGGTAAATAAAATTTATGTATGGTTTTTTTTTTTTACTGATAGAAATGTTTTTACAAAGTCTAATTTGAAGCAAATTAAGAATTGGTGTGATAAACTTACTTAGTATATCACCAGCTCTAAAGTGCTTCCCTATATGCCATTTATCAGTGTTGAAGCCCCATCCGTTAGAGCCTCCAACAGAATATGTTTTTGCTTCAACGGATTCTAAATGAACCACCAGCATACAAAGTAGCATAGTCACTATTATAGTAATCTCAAATGCACTGCCTCTTCCCTTCTTAGACATATCTTGAAGCAAATTAGCAAGCTAGTTATATCTTACTAATTAAGAACAACTCAAACTTTTTGATGAGGTATATTGTAAATATAGAGCAAGCTAGCCAGCCTTTTTATAATGCAATAAGACCGCTTTTTTAATGTTTTTGGGAAAGAAATAAAGTCACAATCTTGTAGACTTGGATAAAGAAGTAATATTTAGAATATTTTTTAGGACTCAATCTTTTACAAAAGTATGAATATAATAAATTATTTTATTTTAAAATTTAGTGTCTAAAATATTATTTTTAATAGATGTATAAAAATAACGTTAATTTTTTTAAAAAAATTTAAATTTTTAAGATAATTAGTAACCAACAACTTGAACTTAATTGTCTGAGAATTTAATTATATGGTTTATATAATTAATATTTATAAGAAAATGATATACGTGTAAAAATAATATTTATCTTTATTTTAATATCTTAAACTATTGAAATAGTTTAAAAAGCAATTTTTAAGAAGTTAACTGAAAGCTGTATAAAATCCTGAACCTAAGTACAGTTGACACATCTAAGTTAGTTGAGAAATTGTTCCTTTTTTTAGAGATATATATATATATAGTTACTCTTGTAAATTAATAGAATTAATATTATTGTTTTGAAAAATATAAATATTTAATAATTAATATATATAATTGAAGAAAAACATAAAATAACTCTTTATATTAGTATACAGGAATTGAAGATTTTAGAGTTGTTTAACGGAGAGTAATGAAAAATCTTAGTTATTTTAAGATAAAATAGGTATAGATGTTAATGAATATAAAAATTTAAATAATAAATAATTTTTAAAATTAATAAAAATATTAAATTATAATTAAATATATATATACTATTAGATTATATTTATTAAAAAATAAATAAATTTAACAGTATTAGGTAACGTAGTTATACATAACGTATTTTTCACCGTAAGCTGTACAAAGCTAAAAGAATTTGTTCACGTGCCAAGTCATACATCGTAATAACTCATAAGCTTACCGACTCCAAGTCACCAAGAGCTACCTATAAGTATTGATTACATGTTCTGCAGTCAACTAACACATGGATTGTTATTGGATATTGGATATAATGGATTTCATTTTTAATGAACATAAAAATATACAATTTATATAAATATAAAAATTATTATAAATTAATTTATTTAATCATCTAACAATCTTATGTTTTTATATTATTTTAAACTATATATTTCAATAATAATATTAAATATGGTGTAATTGAAAAAAAAATTACAAATTACTTTATAATACAATAATTTATGCTTTTTATATGTTTGAGTTTTATGTAAAACATGTGTGTAATTGTTTGAAAATCAAGCTAATTAATCCTGGCCTTTGAATCAGTAAAAATTAAATTGTAATACAGAGGATAAAAATTTGTTTTTTCTTCAATACTTTTTTAGTAAGAGGGAATATAATTAACGACGGTTTTTGTTTAAAATTGTTGTCACATGCAAAAATAGGAAGTCAATTTTGATTTTAATTAAATTCCCTCCTAATCTTTAAAGTTTATATCCATATTTTTTTTAATAAAATTTTCATAATTTATTAACAATATTGTAGTATAGTAGTTACATCAACTATCCATAATTTTTTTTATCATCCTCTAAGTTTCATATTTTAATAAATACTCATTATATTTGCATAATTAATGTATTCCCTCTTTGTATTTACATGATTTTATTTTTAATTCTTTTTAAAAAATATTTTTATGTTATTAAAGAAAAAAAAACATATACATACAATATTTTTTGAACAAATGAAAAACATGTTTTTTTTTCAAAAAAATAAATATATATATATATATGCATAGAGTAAAAAGTGTTAAAAATAATTTTTTTTTTATAAATAAGTTACTAAATGTAATTAAACCTTATATTAATGATATCTTATAATATTCTCAATATACTACAATAAATTAATCTTTGGACAAATAGAGAATTACGACTCAAAAGCAACGGATCAAACCAGCTCATGCACTATCAAACAATTTTATGCACTTAGAAAAGGTTCACTCTAATTCAGTAGTTTTCCAAGTTGTATTCTAGCAACATAGGTGTATTAATAAGATTGAATTTTTGGTTAATAAGTATCCTTAATCTGTGGTTACCCAAGGTTTCACAATTATAAAAAATAATTAGGGGAAAATTAGTATGCGGAAGAAGGATACAAACAACATCAAAGGCTTCAACATACAATTTATTCAATAAAAGTCAAAACCAACTACACTAATTTTGTTAATGGGTGTTGTCTATATTTTTGTTATTTGTATGTGTTTTGTTTGTTCGTGTTTATACATTTCAATTTAATTTAATTCACATGTATTTTTAATTATTAAGTAAAATAAATAATTTTTTTAAAAAAAATATTAAAATAAAATGATATAAAAATGGAAAAATTATTTTATTGACATACCAAAAATTTAGGGCAATTACGTTTTCTCAAGAAAAAAAAAATTAGGACAATGCAGGTTAAATTCGGTGGCATTTTCTGGTTCAATCTCTTTTTAGGTAGAAAAATGAATGAAATTAGCAAAATTGGTATAATAAGATTTAGGCGTAGACACGATTTAGTTAAAAATTAAAAAAAAAATTATACTAAATTATTTATATATATATTAAATTATATTGGATTTATCTAACATTAATATTTAAACCAATCTAATCTATTTTGATTATATTAAAATATAAACATTAAAATATATATTAAAATTATTTGAAATTATAATCAATCAAAAAGTAGTAACTTTTAAACTTTTAACATATTATTAATCTATTTTAATTTAATTTGAAACATGATTATCCTATCAACAATACCATTTTTGTTTGTTATCTATTTTTATTAAAATAATAATAAAATATTTAGTTTTAAATGTTGAATTTAGGAACATTAAACACTAATGGATTTAACCACTAAGTTGTATAATATCATATTTATAAAATATAATTATAAATATAATAATATAAACGGTATTGATTTTAACAATTTAAAAATTTTTATGAATAAAACCTCGTGAGACCAAATTAGGTACCAAAATGAATTAAATTATTCAAAACAAACTAATCCACTTCATCAATTTTTATGCACACTCATAATAAGATTTCTAAAAGTCGCGTGTACAA
This sequence comes from Hippophae rhamnoides, assembly GCA_033030585.1. NCBI lineage: Eukaryota > Viridiplantae > Streptophyta > Magnoliopsida > Rosales > Elaeagnaceae > Hippophae > Hippophae rhamnoides. The sequence goes on along the minus strand of CM065436.1, from coordinate 2,568,336 downwards.
AGCAAATAGAATTTGTACACGGGTTTTTGTGTATAAAGTGATTCCTTTTAAAAATAGGGTTAATGACTTTTAGTTTTAAAATAGGTATATTTTATCCTTAAATTTGAAAACTCATATTTTAATCAATTTTATTTTACAAAATATAATTATTATAAACATAAAAAAATATTAACACCTTATAAATTTATAATTAATTTTAATTACACAAATCTCTTTTACCATATTATATATTAAAATTTTATTTTAAAAAATAACAAATAATTTATTTTACAAAAAATAAATATAATTTATACGAAAATGATATGGTAAACATTTTAATAATTCATAAATAATATAATATTAATTATAATTATGATATAAAAATAATTAAATTATTAAAAAAAATGTGAAGCCTTTCTATCCAACTTTTTACGATATACAATACAAACATAAAATATTATATCGCAAATTTTATATGGAAATATTATTTAATATAATAATATAATAATTATTTTTATTATTAATATAATAAAATATATAAATTATATCTAATTAATTATATTTTAATACTTAAATAAAATTATTATTAATAAATATTTGTTATCTTATTAATAATTAAAATTATAATAATATTAGAGATATATGTTACAATGTAATCTTCTTTTTTTTATTTTTTTTATTTTTTTAATCTTAAATAATTTATTTTTTTAAAATGACAAAAAATTGCATAAAATTATTGTAATTATTTATTATTATTATTTTATAATAAAATTTTGATAAGTTATTTGTTATAAAAAAATTATATATTTTTTATTATATAAATATAAATATAAATTATTTTTATTATTTTTTATTTATAATAAAAATAAATTATTATTTTTTATTTTTTATTTATAATAAAAATAAATTATTATTTATTAAAAGTTGTTGTAAAGTTATGGAAGAAGTGACTAATAATTAGAAAAGTAAAGTTAAGGTAGGAGAGAGAATAAGAAAGAATTTGCCAGCAGGTAGAAAAGAAAAAAAATTAGAAAAGATAAGAGAAGAAGAAAAATTTTGACCAATAAATTGTTAAAGAAATTATAATATATCTATTTTTAAATTAAAATCCACTTACAACTATTTTTAAACTATAATACTACATATGTTCTTTATAGTAAAATCCACTTTGTACACCCACCAAAAACATTTGTTAACTAAGAGTATACTTATTACACGATATTAAAAAATATTTTAATTATATAATTTTTATATATAATAATATATTTAGATATAAAATAAGATTGTATTATATGGACTAAAAATTATATAATTATGTAAAAAAATTGTACCAATAATAAGTACAGGTTTAAACTGTACTGAATGTTTTACTTAACAGATTTAAAATTTTAATTCTAAAATTATGTGTTTTTATTTTTTCTCTCAGTTTAAACCCAAAAATAATTTTTTTAATTTTTAAAATATAAAAATAAATTAAATATTAATATAAATAAAGTTTTAATCAAATTATTTTGATAGGTAATAAAATTAAAGTATTGAATTTTATGAGTCTTGTAATTATGTAATTTATACATTTTAATAATTTAATTTTTTATGTAAATTTTATTAATCCTATAATTAAGAGTATGATCAATTAAATCATAATTTTAAAAAACTAACTTTTTTAAAGATAAAATTAAAATTATATATTTTATTAATAAAACATATTAAAAAAAACAATAATCCCTTCTGTCTCTTTCTCTACTATTTCTCTTCCTTTTTCTCTCTTCATCACTTCTCCCTCTCTTTTATCTCTCACTCATATAATTTGTAACTTATAGACAATAAGTTATTTATTGTTATTAAATATTAATAATATAATGTTTAAGTCAATGAGTTAAATCTAATAAAATTTATTAAAAATATAATTATTTATTCTTTTATAAAATAATAATTATTAAAATTAGGAAAGAGTATTATAATTTATATCAGTTATTTTTAAATTAAAGTATAATTTCTCCGCATAAGCTAGTCACCAATAGATGCCGTCGCAGGTATTGAGTACATGTTCTCAAGTAAACCAACACAAAGATTGTTATTGGATAAGGCCTTTTTTAAGTTAATTTTTTTAAAATAAAATAAAATAACAGATTTATTTTCACAAAAATTGTAAAATAATAAAAGTATATTACTTTTTTAAAAAATTAACTTTTATGACTTTTTTTTTTTTGTAAATATAGTAATCTTGCATTATTTTATCTAATAAGTATAGATCTAAAATATATATATTTTTAAAGATAATATAATTAAATGACAATTATTTGTACATATTTATTTAAAATTTAGACCTATTTCAAATATAATTGTCAAATTAATTTATAATATATAGGAAGAAATAGTAAAAATAAAAGCTTTAAGACACAACTTATATATCTATCTTATATATTTTTATTATTAAATTAAAAAAATATGACACGTCATTTTATTTTTAATGTTATTTAATTGAATATTGTTTAAATTAAAATATGGTTATTTAAACTTATTTAATATTAAATATTGTATAATTAAAATATGTTATTTTTATTTTTATAAATTTTAAAAATATTATTTTATTTTTCATTTAGACCTGTTTGCTAACGGTGTCCTTAGAAATGGTGCACTCTGTATTTTTCTAAATTGTACTCTAGGAACGAAGGTATATTAATATTAAATCACATTTTATTTGTTAACTAAAAGTACTTTTTTACTCTACCAGACAAAAATTTGCATAAATTGTGCTTCTATTTAAAATTATTTTAATAAATTATAATATAATAAAAATATAAAATATTTATTGTATTCATATTATTAATTATATATTAATGTTTTTTATTATTAAATAAAATGGTTACTAATTTGATAATAATAATTTAAATTGTTACTGTTCTCATTTGTTTGCCACGAAAATCTCGAGGACTTCACAGCCAGATTCCAACAAGAAAGAAGCCAAATTTGTTTGTTTCCCATTGAGATTATCACACGGCTTTGAAAAGTTAGTCCATACCAAGAAAAAAAAATGAAAAAAATCATTATTTTATTTTGTTGGGAAGCACTTTGTTACAAATAAATTAATATTTTAGAATGTATTTATTATTAATGGAGCTTGGAAATAGTAGGATTTAACCCTATCAAATATATATATATATATATATATATATAAACACTTTTCTCAAGTTAAAAGAAAAAAAGCACTTTATTCTATGACTTCTTTCTCCTTCATTTCTTTTTCTTTTTCTTTTTCTTTTTTAAAATCAAAATAAGTGATTTTTTTGCCAATTGCACACAACTTTTTGAGAAGAAATATACTTCCATTGATTTTGTTTTTTGGTTAGCAAAAAAAAAAAAAAAGGTCAGGATTGGATAGGAAAAATAACAAAAGTTTGTCCAACCTAATATCATTGTAGCACCCAACATGAGAGAGAGGCTTCACTGTGCTGCCAACAACCATAGTTAGACAAGTTGGTATAAACATACTGAGATCGAGAGAAATTAAAACTTTGGAAAACATTATATGGAAATATTAAACCACTCGATATTATTTACATATTACAAACGTAATAATTTTTATTTTTCGTAGGGAGAAGATACACAAAACTCTCACATATTATAAAATTTAGAAAGGTATTTTTCATTCATTCAATTTTTTAAAAAAATTATCGATTAAAAATAAATAATATTTTTTTATTAAAGTATTAATTTTTATTATCAATATTAAAATTCGATAAAAAAAACAAGAATATCATTAGAATTTAATATAAAAATTATTTAAAAAATAATAAATAAAAATTTTCAAACACAAAATTATTTAAATACATATTTTTATTTAAAAAAATTAAAATTTGAATAGTAATAATAAACAAACATTAAAATAAATATTTTTTGAAAAAATTTCACATTAAGTGTCATTTTTTATTGTTAAATAATATAATTTTAATTGTGTTTTCATCAATTGACTTAATAATAATATTTTAATCGAAAAATTATTAAAGTAAAATTTATTTATCTATGTTATAAATTATTATATGAGTATAAATTTAAAATGATGTTAGTATTACATAGCATTTGTTTTTTTCCTGGAAAAACTTCTCTAAATGGAAATCACTGGGTGGGTTTCTCACTGTTTTTCTTATTATTTTATCACCTTCTAGAAGATTGGAATTTTCTTACGGAGTCGTCCTTTAGCCAAATATGTCTTGGAATAATCGATTTATTTAGATTCTTGAAAATAGTAGCTTGAAATTCCAAAAAACTCCTTTTAATATCACGAAACAACTTAAATTATCGAATAAACTGAGCTCATATAAACTTAATTAATTTTAGATAAATTATAACTAAATTTAGCTAATTTTAATTTTATATGAGTTTAATAAATTTTTAAATAAATTGAGTTAAACATCTTATTTTTAAATAAATTAGAATAATATAAATTATTTACTATTATAAAATATAAAACAAAAAATAAAAAATAAAATATTTTAATTGTATTTTTAACTCATAGCTTAAATGAATACTTTGAACATATATGCATTTAAACATTCTCAGTATATTAATAAAATATAATCATTAATCTGCGTTCATATAATTGCTAAACAAAATTAAGTTAAAGGTATTATTATAATATTTTTTTTTGTTAATATTATATGGATATTAATAAAATATTAATACTATACAAAATAAAGTTAATGATATTATTAAATGAAATTATCGCTAATATTACCCTACAAAATCCAAGAAAACCTAACTCCAAAGTCTGTCCTACACTTAATATAGTTTTCCATTATTATATAGTTAATTCCTTATTTGGGGTGAAGGTCTGTATTTATTCGTTTGTTGACTATAGAGCTCCCTCAAACTTTCTTCCTGTTTGACCTCTCTCATTCTCTCCCTGGTTTCGATACGTGCTTAATTTGTTTCTTTATCAACATACGTGACCACTCTCTAATCTAGAATAAATTTTGTTAATTTAAAGATATAACAAGGTGGTATCTCCTTCTTGCCTGTTGTCTTTATCTTTGGGTCCGTACATTACAAGGTTAAATTCTTCTCTTTAAACACAGCTGTTTGGGTAATTTTCATCTGGGTTTCTCATGAATTGCAAGATTTGATCTCAGCTTCAATTTCGTAAAGTTTCCTCTCGAAGAAGGTACATATTGGGTTACTGGGTTTCTTGTATCTCTCTCATTCACTCTCTCCGAGTGTTCTTTCATGTGTGTGTTTCTTAATTCCAAACATGATGGATTGAATTGTTTTTTCTTTCTTCAATAATTCTGAATAACCTAGTATTTGGATTATAGACTCCGATCTCCTTATATAAAGGGGGCTTTTTATCTTGCTAATTCAGAATCTGTTAAAATTTAGGAGCCAAGTGAAACTAAGGGCTGGTTTTATAACTAGATCTCTTTCTTGGTTTGAAACTCTTTTTTTCCCCCTAATTCATATAAAAAAAATTTCTGGTAGAAAGTTCCCTTTTTTAAATTTTGATGGGTGGAACTTGAAAACAGAATTGATTACAAAACAGAGATTCAGAATCTCATATTTCTCTTTTTCATTTTCAGTATGATTGGCGATTGCATGTTTTCTTTGTACGTGGATATCAGTTTTGAAACTTGATTAGGGTTTCTCCCTTCCTCTTTTCTTCCAATCTGATACTGATCTTTGTCAGCTATAAAAAAACTTGTAGATTTTTCTTGATATGTGTATGTCTCGTCGTTTTTCTATTTATGAATGATAATTCTATTTTTCTCCATTTTTAGGAGTTGTTATGTTGAAAATTCTTGATAGGTGTATTGGTTTACCCTGTTATGTTACCTGTCTGTTTGTTTAGTTGGCAAAATAGATTTTTGATCATTGATGAAATTGGTCTCTTATCTATGTTACATGGACTCTTATAGGACACATAGGATCCTTATTTTGAGTGTCATGCACACCTATTTCCTTCAACTTTCTTTAAATTTTCACTAATATAGAGTGTGAGTATCACCCTCATGTCCATCTCATGTCTGTCATGTGTACTTCATGAATAACGAAAGTCCATGTAACATAGCTCTTATCATTACTATCTTATATCTATTTATCCTGGTAACTTGTTCAAAAATCTAATTGAAGTCCTAATAGCTTGATATTAACTCCAGCGTGATTCATCCTTCCCTGCATTTTTCTTCCATTGTTTCTGTTAGAGATTAGTGCAAATGAGTAAATGGTATCTTAGCATTTCTAATCTGTTCATAGAACCTCTCATAAACATATGGAGTGTAATTTTGTTTTGTCTATCTTATCATCCTAACTACTAAATCTTTTACAGGGTCAGAGGGTCTCTTGTTTAATAGTTTGGGAGAAATTATAAATACTTCGTAGATTGCAATCGCTTTTTTTCTTTTTCTTTTTTTCCCAGTAAACAAGGTAGGGTTTTGGGGGTACATGGAAAAAATAAACAAAGGGGCTTGCGAATTAGCTCATTTTCTATGGTATTTCTCATGAACTACATTTATGTCTGTAGTTCCTCGTGTGAATTGAACTTGGTGAAGATGAAAGATTGAAAAGCTACTAAATAATGACTCCAATCCTATTTACTCTGCAGAATAACTTGAGTAACATACTCTTTATGTGTGGGCTTCTTTATCGTATAAATCTTCAACCAGTTTCCACCTGCTGAAAATTATCAAAATCTAGACTTTGGATGCATTAAAGTAGTCTTTAGTCTGTGCGGCCTTTTTATTATGATTATGTTGCAAGGTGGCATCACTATTTTTGTTTTTTGCATTTTTACAAACTGAATTGCTGAGCCTATTCCCTGGTTTATCTGCTTTGATGTGTTATTTGGCACTCACATTTGCAATATCCTACTTCTTATGTAGCTTTCTAGTTTTCCCTCACTACTGGAGAAGCTCGATGCTAATAGAAAATAATAGTATTTTCCATCTAATGTGAAAGTGCAGGATACAGCAGTCAAGCCTTATCACTGGACTTCTGACTAACTGTAGATTAAATTGATAACTATGTCTTTAGCTAGGCCAGCAAAGATATCTGCCACTTTGTACCAAAACCCAAAGCTATACTCGGTGAAGGGAGGCAATGATAGGTCAGGCATGTCAACCCAGATATTTGATTCTGACAAGCGCCAGACTTTATATGCAACTGATTCTTACTGCAACCAAAGTTATGAGAAGTACTTTATTGATTCCCCCATAGATGAATTGCCCCATCCTTCTTGCTCTAGCACCACGGCGAATTCATATAATGCTCAAGGTGACTCACCTTACCAACTCCGAGCTGGATCAGTTTCCCTTCTGGCTACACAGAACCTTTATAGCCCTTCTTTTGCTTCTGTGAGGCATCGTGATGCATATCAGTCCAATTTTGAATCAGATTACTTGGAGAATGAAAGCCCAGATACAGGGGACTATGATGAAAATAAAATGAGATTTAAGCTTCAAGAATTGGAGAGAGCCCTTCTTGATGATAGTGGCTATGAGGATGATGATATATTTGGCTCTGGTCAAAGTATGGAAGTAGAGGGTGAATGTGCTGACCCGATCAGGAACGATATGCTTCATGATTCGCCTAAGGAGTCTTCATCTTCAGATTCGAATCTTAGTAGCATTAGCAGCAACAAAGAAATTTCACAAATTTCTCCTCGAACTCCTAGGCAGTTGCTTTTGGATTGTGCTAGTGTACTTTCAGAGGGCAACATTGAGGAAGCATCAATTATGATTAATGAGCTTAAGCAGATGGTTTCAATTCAAGGGGAACCTTCTCAAAGGATTGCAGCTTATATGATGGAAGGCCTAGCAGCAAGGCTGGCTGCCTCGGGCATATATCTTTATAAAGCCTTAAAATGCAAAGAGCCCCCATCCACGGATCGCCTTGCAGCTATGCAGATACTATTTGAGGTGTGCCCGTGTTTTAAATTTGGGTTTATGGCCGCAAATGGTGCCCTGTTGGAAGCTTTTAAAGATGAGGAGATAGTGCACATTGTAGATTTTGACATAAACCAAGGGAGCCAATACATAACACTCATACAAGTACTTGCTTCTTGGCCAGGTAAGCCACCTCATGTGAGATTAACTGGAGTAGATGACCCTGAGTCAGTTCAACGATCCGTTGGAGGCCTCACAATCATTGGACAAAGGCTCGAGAATCTGGCAGAAGCACTTGGGGTGCCATTTAAGTTTCAAGCGGTGCCTTCAAGTGCTTCAGTTGTAACTCCATCGATGCTTGACTGCCGGTCTGGAGAAGCACTTGTTGTAAATTTTGCTTTTCAGCTTCATCACATGCCTGATGAAAGTGTGTCAACTGTAAACCAGAGAGACCAGCTCCTTCGGATGGTTAAGAGCTTGAACCCAAAAATTGTAACAGTTGTAGAACAAGATTTGAACACTAACACTGCACCTTTTTTCCCTAGATTTGTTGAAGCATACAATTACTACTCTGCTGTGTTTGAGTCACTTGATGCTACTCTTCCAAGAGAGAGTCAAGATAGAATGAATGTCGAAAGACAGTGTTTGGCAAGGGACATAGTTAACATTGTTGCTTGTGAAGGAGAGGAAAGAATTGAGAGGTACGAGTTTGCCGGAAAATGGAGAGCTAGGATGACTATGGCTGGTTTCACTTCATCTCCTATGAGCAACAGTGTGGTTGATTCGATCCGGAAACTTATTAGACAGTATTGTGACAGGTACAAGGTGAAGGAGGACATGGGTGCACTACATTTTGGATGGGAAGACAAAACCTTGATTGTTTCTTCAGCATGGAGGTGATATTTTACCATTCAGCTCCATAAGCTACTCAAGTCTTGCCATGTGTGATATAATATTATGTGTGCGACTAATATATATATATATATATTCCAATTATGGTCAAAAACTAAAAATAAGGGCTTTTCCAACTGCTTATCATCTAACATTTGTAATATATTTGTCTCCATGCGTGTAATGGAATAGATTTGCATATGTTCATTTTACTAAACTTTTCTTAATTCTACGCTTTTGTTTTATTTTTTTCCCCTTAAAATTTAGTCCTTTTACTTTTAACCTATTTGGTCCTTAATTTTGAGATAAATTGAATTTGATTCTAAATTAACAAAATTAACAATAATAACATAAAACTTACATGCGGGTTAATTTAACCTAAATTACATCATTTAAATTATTTGTTAGTGTATTTTAATGCTCAAACTTAATAAAATAAATTAAAAAAAAATGTTTAAACAACCTCAGGCACCAAACACGTGTTTGTGATGTTATATAAATGTAAATAAATGTTGAACAGTTCAGGAACATGCATTGAATGTACATTCCATTTTAGTTTATAGATCATTTTGAGCTTTAGAGTATAATTATTAAAAAAAATTGAATAGTGAAGTATCTAATAAAGCTTTATAATAGTCATATATATATATATATATATATATATGAATGTCAATTTTTTGGTACATGTTGCTGTAATAATTTGCCAGTTACCCAATTAGGATGATCCACTTAGGTAATATAGCATTATTCTACTAAATGATCTTGTGTTGAGTATACCTAAATTGTCAACTTGTGGATTAGCATTTACTCTAAATTGTCTACAATTTCTCAAACTTAATCTGAAAGTCGTCTTATGAGTTAGTGCTGGTGTGTCAAAATTAGGATTAATTGCACTGCCCATCATTGCTTATTTGGGAATAGATTAAATATATTAGATTAAATTATATTATAATTAATTTATATAATGTTAAATGATAATTTGTATAATATAATTAGATAAAATATAATAAATATTTAATAAAACAATTCATATTTAAAATAATATGTAATTTGATTCATACAGTTTTCTTATATATCAAAATAATTTTATTATATAAATTTATTTAAACTAATGTTTAATGTTTTAAATATTTTCTTACATTCACAAAATATTTCTAATTTTAGATAATAATAAAAAAAGGTATACTAGGAGTGTGTGGCTTATACCTACTCCCCTTAATGTGACAAAATAACTATATAATGTATAATTTTATTATATGTAGTATGATTTTACAACTAAAAAGATAATTATGTAAAAATTATACTATTAAAATATGATAGTTAGTAAGGCAAGTTGTAACAAAGATGCCGTTTTTCTATAAATGAATTAATTAAATTTAACCTCAGTATTATAAAATACATAATCTATCATATTTTAAGAATGGAATGATTTTACAAAATTAACAAAAAATTTCCTCTTTTTTTTTTTCTTTTCCCGATCAAAAAGCTTTGACCCAGACAAAACATAAAGTCACCTCGCTTGTGCCTGTAGCTCTTGGAAGATCAGTGTAGCTATTTCTTTCTTTCTCTTTTATTTTTATTTAAAATAAATAAATAAATAAATATGGAGAGATAAAGTAATTTCATCCATAATGAATTTTCTTCATACTTTTACAAATTATGGCTTCACTGTTCTCTACCAGGATTGTTCTCGATCTTCCATTAATGCAAAAGAAAAGCAAGTAATCAAGAAAATAGTGAACCAACAGTTAATTTTTATTTTTTCTCAATATTTCTGATAACTATTTTAATTTCTAAACTCTAATTCATTAGTTTTAGAATTGAATTTTTAATTTAAATTTTTTTAAAAAAATAAATAAAAATTATTTAATAACCAATTATAAAAATAAAACTTAAAAATTAAATACATTTGCTTAATATACAATTATTTATTTTCACTTAATTTCAACTTATTTTTGATAAATTTCATTAAATTTTAACCATAATTATTTTGAACGTGATTGAATATAATTATATTATTAATTTTTAATTTTTATTTTTTCTCAATATTTCTGATAACTATTTTAATTTCTAAACTCTAATTCATTAGTTTTAGAATTGAATTTTTAATTTAAATTTTTTTAAAAAAATAAATAAAAATTATTTAATAACCAATTATAAAAATAAAACTTAAAAATTAAATACATTTGCTTAATATACAATTATTTATTTTCACTTAATTTCAACTTATTTTTGATAAATTTCATTAAATTTTAACCATAATTATTTTGAACGTGATGGAATATAATTATATTATTAATTTTTGATGTCAAAAAAATAAAAAATATATAAATGCAATTCAAAAACTATTTTTTTTTTAATTTTAAAATTTGATCAAATTTTAAAATTCAATTAAAAAAATTTTAAAAATGTAAAAATCAAATTTAAGGTCACGCTTTGAACTTGCATTTAATTATATAAAAAAAAAAAACCTAATCCAGCCCGAGTATATCTTGCGTCACTTAATTACAAGCAAGGACATCACCTAATCCAACACACCTAACACGTAGAACTCACAAAGTGTTACTTGAGAGAATGCATATGCGCAAGCAACAAAAGTACCAGAGTGTTCTCTTCCATTGTTAAGGGCTTTAGATAAAAAGCATTCAATGACGCCCATTCAACATGGAAGATTTACCCAACCACAAGTCCACAACAATAACATGAAACAATAAAAGATAAACATGCAACACCAAGGTGAGAAAAATAATCATTTTGAAACCATGGTTCTGCAGCCTACATATATTAGACAATAACTCACGTGTTTCTAAGCTATGTTCCTACGACAAATTCTAGAATCCCACTTCCCCTTGTTATCCCCTAAACATACCAAGAAACTTACATATGGAAAATGAAAACTATATTAAAATAGTAGATGATCAAGAAAAAAACTAAGGGCGGTAAAAGAAATATATATGTATAAGTGCCAAGAAGAAAATTAGCCCCATCAGCCACACAACCAGCCACTAGATTTCCTTTTATATTTTGTAACAGATTAGTACAGTGTGGATGTGTAGCACCGGTTTAACCATTTTTGTTTTTATCGCAATCTCCAAAGGGCAGCAGGCACTTCTGCCATTCATTTTTCTCACGCTGCAACAAGCAGCAGCTAAAATCAAGGAGCACCCTGTCAACGATAGAGCTATTCAAGGGGAAGGTTTCCAATCAAAGTTGAAATTACTTAAGCCGTTAACTGCTCCCAATCCACTAAGCAGTTGGTTCCCCAAATCCTGTTGTCGTTGTTGCATACTTTGATCTCGAGCCATTGGTGGCATTCCTACTCTTCCATTCATCATTGAATTATTTCCCATTGCAGTTCTAATTCCGTTCATGGAAGACTGACCAAGTCCACTGCCCATATTACCAAATCCAGCCCCTCCAATACCCGAGTTATTATTGTTGGCCATGCCATTCCCTACAAGGCAGTTGTCACCGTTGATGCCTGAACAATTGTTTGCAGGCAAAATCCCATTGACATTCTTCCCATCATCTGTCATGGAACCAACACCAACCATGCCCCTGGTACCATTAAGCTGGTTGGACATCATCATTTCATGCAAGATTTTCTGGACAGAGCTCTGGGAATCACTTGGATCAGCCTCACCTGAAAGAGATTGCTGTTGCATGGGAATATTTGCAGGTGAATTTGAAGAACTCATGTGGTTGGCAGCTGTTAAGGGGCCATGCGATGTCAGTGGGTGGTTATTAGATGATGATGGTGTTGGTGACTGGAAAGAGGATGGGTTGGGTTGTGCTTGTGGAATTGTACTAGAACAGCCAGGTGATGGGATCTGAACCGAACTTCCAGCATAGAGACTATTTGCATTTTTCATAGAATTGTGCTGTCTGGAGTTCATTGAATTTTGGTGGAGGAGCCCAACTATAGTGCTGGCAGAGGTAGATGTGGATGAAGTGTTGAGGGCATTATTTACAGTAGAAACGCCATTGCTTGCAGCAAGTTGCATACCATTTCCATGAAGAGAGTTTTGATTGCCGTTTGAATTCTGAGACAATGATGGATGTTGCTGCTGCTGTATTTGTAGCTGTTCCTCAGACTGTTGTGCTTGATTATTGAACCCAGATGTTGCATTAGTCCGCCGAGGGAACTTAGCCAAACTCTCTAAGAAAACCAGAAGTAAGGAACCATTATTATGTTGTACACACTCCTGTACTAGTGCAATACTACTATGCAAAGACAAAATCAATAAAGTATCTCAAATATCAAATGGATAATTCCATAAATTGAAGCAAAATGAGTTAGCTATCAAGACAGAGAGAACACTGGAAAGAGTATCTCAAAGTTGGAGAATGGTGCATTAACAAGTAGCTGAAGATAGCAAAGAAGGATATATAATAAAATGTCTTTCCAAGCTGATCTATAGACAAATCTACATGGTTAAAATTTCTTCTATTTTTTGTATTTGGCTAAAATCCTCACTTGTACACTCCCTTGGGTAACCCTACAACTCTTTAGTTCTAGCAACTTATAAATGATCAAGTAGAGAATACGTAACCAGTAAGATTGAAGGGCAGTACAAGACCCTATCCTTTCCCAAATGGTACAAATTACAACATTTGTCAAGTGAAGGCTATTAAGATTAGCATATTGTGGTTTGGCAGCTAAATAACATAATAGCCTAGAAATTCTACTCATCCTTTTTATAGGCTTTAGAAAATGATAAAAACCATAAGCTAGTTCCACTTACAGTAGCTTCTGTTGCATGGATCAAAATGCCTAGGCTCCATTTCTTAATTAAGCAATGTTCTTTGTCACTATGACAATTCTTATGTTCAAGTTACTCATTAACCTCACATTGCATAGCATAAAAAGAAGGAAGATCTTAAGATTCCAAGTTTATCCTAATATCCTATCCGACAACGAGATACAGAGACTCAACAAACTCAAATACAAGGGTAAAACAAATATGTGACAAACCCACTACCAATTCAAAAGGATGGTCATAATGTGGAAGTGCATGGGAAATGCATAATGTAAACAGGCAAACACACACCAACAAACCCACTAACAATTGGAAGAGAAAGAGGTAAAACATCACAGTAAGCTTACCCATAGGTCCAGTCCCGGTTTCTCGGCTGTAATCAATCAAGTCTTTCATACTATTAACGACCTCTGATATCTGCAATCAACAAATAAAAGCCATCATGATCAACAACAAAAAGTAAATAATGATAACAAAATGCTCAACCTGAACCTACTGCGAAAGTAGATTTAGGAATGAGAAGTTGTGATTTCTTTGAGATTTTTAGCTCTAAAAATGTCCAAAACATACATCACAAAACTGTGCATAGGATAAATTCAACTAATTTAGGATCTAAGTAAATTAATAAAGCATAATACCTGTAGGCATCGCACATATCTCTTTGTATAACCTAAATCATTCACTAAAGGAACTTCCAATGTTTTTGCCAACTGTCTAGCTGATGCAACAAACCTAAAGCATTCACAAAAAGAGTGAATTAAAGCACATGCATAATAGTGTTACTAATAAATTTGCAACAACTCCACAAATAGATTCATAATCCATATGGACATATCCAAGGCAAAGAAGAGTGCTCTCTGGTAATAAAAACACAATACACATTTATTTCTTTTCATAATTGCTAAATCTGCAGCACTAATGCAAATTGGAAGAAAACACAGAACACTGAATAAGCTGCCAAAAATTTATCCTAATAAAATGTTTTCAAATTAAAAAAATCTTCTAAGAGCAAGGTTAGATGCAGTTTAAAATATGCTAAGTTGGAAGCAACATCGTCATTACATTAAAAAACAGTTATAGGTAGATGATAAAGCACAAATAGAGCAAGAGGAATACAAACTGTGTTTAGATGTTTTGCGTTCAAACACAAACCATAAAATAGAAAAACAAGGACTAAATTAAGACCGTCTCCTCAATACAAGGCCTTTAATCATTAAAGAAGAGGTATAGCACAACAAGAACAGCTGCAAAACATTTATCCAACAGTGATCCTGGAAAAAATATTGAACAAAAATAAGGATATAGAAAACAAAGGACTTACATATTACAGTTATTTTGTATCTCTGGAAGAGAGACATTGGATGGAGCATTTTGAGTAGCAGCCTGGTATTTCTGAGCAGCAGCACCAAGTTGACTAACCTGTGCGTTATCAAGGAAAAGTTAAAAATGTAAAATATAACATGATAACCCCTCCAATACAACAATAACATTTATATACTGAAATATGAAACATTTGCAAATAGAAAAAGAAATCAATTCAAATATACAAGGTAAGATGAAGATTGATGTCTCGTGAACGAGCCAGTCTTGTGCTTTGACTCTATAAAAAGTTCTGCCTATGATGTATTTAATTGAAATGAAACAGCAACTAACAAAAGATCACGGTTTCCTGAAGTTGAAATGTTCACTAGTAACCTGAGGTATCAGCAATCTTCGTGGAATGAGTTCTTCATGACGCCTTGCACAAAATTCCCAAGAGCATATCTGGTAAAAAGAATGGAACAGGAGTATGAATAAACAAAGGTATGCCTGGGAAACATAAAAGATTAAAGAAAACATGAAAACACTTCCAGGTCAGTTCAACACCTTAAGGTCTGGAGAGAAAACTATTCGCAATTGACCATCACGAACAACCCGAAGTTGATCAAACACACTTTCCTGTATAGCTTTAGCATAGTCCAATACAATCTGACCAGATGAATTATGATATTCCCGAGGCATATCTACATAAAGAAGTTCCTCCAAAGTACCACTTTCATATTTAATTTTGAAAAGCCGTGGAAGAACCTCGACAGTTGCTTCTGAAAGTTGAGTAAATACGGGTAAGGTATACAATATCAAACAATATTGATCTAGAAGTTTGGCTAATAAAATGAACTAATAGGAAGAATACAACAACACAATCGATATGCCAACCCACATTAGTAACGTTTGAAAACCTAAATTTTAGATATTACAAGCACTAAAATATAAATTATATATTTCAAATGACAACAGTATAAAACATACCAAAACCACGCCCAGGTTTGCGATTGCATATTTCACACTGCCATACATCCTGCAGATTTGACAAGTAAAATATCATAATAAGATACAATGACAATGACATCAATTACAAGCAGTAAAAATGATTAGCTCTAATATTACTAATCACCAAGATTCCACAAAATAAAGTAAGATTTTAAATCCTTCTCTGCATTCTAATATTTCCTTCCAGAAGCAGACCTGAGGGAAAACGCCGTTTGTCTGACGACCACTTCCATACATAGATACGCACCACTTCTTTTTGGCATTCGGTGCAAAGTACTCGGCAACAAATTTTCTCCAAAACTCAATATTATTGTCCTGCATGGAAAATAATTGTAATTAGAAGTAAAAAAACATCAGATAAACTGTAAAAAATATTCAATTAGATGGAGTTTCATACGTCGGGTCTATGCTGCTGCTGATACATATAGTTGGTCAATCGCCTTGCACACATTCCAGGCTCATATGCAGGTTTAACAGGAGATCTTAAAGGTAAATTTTGAGGTTGAAACTGTTGTGGTAAATGAGAACGTTGCTGAGGCATTGCTTTCAGAAGTTGCTGCTGCAAGAATCTTTGCTGTTGCAAAAGGTTAATCTGAGCAGCAGCAGCCTGAGACGAGTGCCTTGACATGTGGAGGAACTGTTGTTGTTGTTGTTGCTGCTGCTGCTGTTGATGCATAAATAGTGACTGATCAGAGTGTTGCTGTTCCAATTTTACTGGCCCCAAGCTTCTCATTGTCTGCAGTTGTTGTGGTTCCAATTTCACTCCACCAAGATTCCTCAATGACTGCAACTGTTGCTGCTGCTGCTGCTGCTGCCCACGTTGATCATTAGTTACTTGGGTCTCTAGCTTCACCGGTCCGACACCAGCTAAGCCTCCTCGCATAGCTTGAAATTGCTGTTGCTGCTGTTGTGTGTTGTGTGGAGCAGAGAACTGTTGCATCGACTGCTGACCATGCTGGAAACTAGAAGTATCAAGTTGTTGGGACTGTGATTGATCAGGCATTAGCTGGTTACTAGCAGGGTTAGAGAATTGCTGACCCTGTGCTTGACCAGAGGAACCAGATTTGGCCATATTTGATGGTACGAATGTTGATGAAGGAGCATTAAAACCCATTCCACTACTAACACCAGAGAGCGGATCTGACTCGGCCCCATTATCAACAGCTCCACGTTGGCTACTACCAGGACCAGAAAGCCCTGAATTTGGAACCCCATTAGCAAAAGATTGATTGAGGAGAGAAGAAACATTGGGAACATTTCCGAGCATATTCATGCTATTAAACTGAGTTCGAGGCGACACAAGTGAAGGAAATGTTGTTTGACCAGGCATGGAACCACCTTGAGCTCCCAACATCCCAGAATTCGATCTCAAGAGCGAAGGGGAAACAGACTGAGCACCACCAATTGGAGTAGGGGGACCCGAAGGTACCATCTTTCCAAAATCAAAACTAAACTTAGGCAACACTCAGCGAAATATACTATCTAGAAAAACTTGAAAAAAAGAAACTATGATTGCATAACAAGATGCAAAAAGCCGGACACAAAGCTCAACCCAGATGGCATTTCACCCCAACATTCAAGGCCAAAAGCTTTCAGAATAATGGGTAGGCTTTGTGACTGAGCATACGGAGCTGACTTCTATAAAACATGAACCAAAGACCAATGGATAATCTTTAATTCTAAGCATTTTATAACTGCCATATCCCGGAAAAAAATACAATCTTCAACCAGTTTTCGCATGAATCTTTGCTCAATTAAAAAAATTTCAGATCCACTGTTACTTCAGCCATCAATAGAACAATATATTCAGCAAATCATAATCTGCGAAACCCAAAACACCAGAAGGCTGAATGGTCCAGACCTTATCAAGCTCGACCCTGAAAAATTCAATACTATCAGAACTTATGAATAAACCGAAAATCTGAAACTGAATAATTCAGGACAAACCCAACAAGAATTAACCTCTGCTTCACAACTTTTAACAAATGAAAACCCATAGAAGCTATCAAAATCCAAACTTTACCCACTCAAACAAAAAGAAGTCTATTAAATGTTAAGAGTAAATGATAAAACATCCTCGATCGGACCCTTATAAGAGCTGTAGAGAGCAGCAAGTCAAAATAAAAGAAAAAGAGCCCGACAAAAAATGGACCAACTCACCCATAATAGCAACTTCAAGAACTCTGAAAGATCAAAAAAAGAGGAGAAGAAACCAAAATGAAATAAAAAACCTACTTTTGATTTTCGCTCCAAACTTAGTACAAGTATAAACCCAGGCTTCCTTTTTTTTTCCCTCCCCTAGGGTTTGTTAGTCAGTGTTCTTCTCTTCTGAGCGGACGCTCTGTTCTTCGCTGTACTATAGAGAGAGAAAGTTTTAGAGAGAGAAAGTTTTAGAGATTTTATTTCTGGTGTCCTTGCGGACGTCAAAATAGTGTTAGATTTGATTCAATTTTTTTCATTCTTTCTTTTACCCGAACGAACGAAGTCAAATCCTATTGTTCACTGTTTACTCCCACACATCATACTTATGCCATGGCTTATTCATCCATAATGATAATGCACATTTACAAATTTATCCTTAATTGTTTTTTTAATTGTTGAAATTTATATCCTATAAAAGAAAATGAAAAACAACAGTAATAAACATTGTTCTCACACAAAACAACACATGAAAATGAATTTATGATTGAGTAGTATTCATTAGATTGAGAAAATTTTAATTTTTGTTAATATAAATTATTGATGCTTTCTTAATTTTTCATATCTTTTTATTTTTGTAAAAATAAAAAATTATTATAAAGTATTATATTCTTATTATATGTATAAAATATAACCTTTGGTTATTCTACCATAATCGAATAATTCCTTCTAAATTATATAAACTTTTAATCAAAATTATTATATATGTATATTTTTTTTATGTTAAATAGCTTTATTTTTTATCTATTAAAATGTTACACATTTTCATCTATTAGTAAGAAATAAAAAATTTATATAAAAAAAAAGTAGAGTTGATGCGTATGAATATTTAAATTTTATTTTTTTATATAATTTTTTTTTAATTGAGAGAAGTTGTAATGGGTTGATGAGATTTCGTATTTGGAATGACAAAAATACCCCGATTAACCACCAAGGATATACAAATATCAAACTGAATCATTTCCAATGATGATTATAGCCCACACATCATCAGCATATCTTTAGGCTTAGCCTTAAGCCAAATGACTTAAATACCCTAAAATAATACCGAAAATGATCTAGCAAAATAAGGATCGGTGGGGAGCATAATGGTCATTAGCAAAACAATTACAGATCATTCCCAGCTCAGCTATAATATGACTTATAAGCGCTGTTCTAATTTCAATAAAAAAAACTATTTTTAATATTATTGCCAAATTGAAATAATAATTTATTTATATAAAAAAGTAATAATCTATTTTGAAAGTAAAATACTAAAATATTTATCTAAAGCTATATTTTAAAAAAATATATGGGAAACTATTTTAAGCAATAGTTATAACTTTACGAATGAAGGATTAATATAAATTTATAAAAATTGTATTATCTTTTTATTTAAAATTGGAGAATAGTAACTCATATCTTGAAATCAAAGGCGGATATGATACAATTTTATTTAATTTTTTAAAATTTTATTAAAATCAAACTAGATTGTTTAACTTACTAAATCAAATCCAACTGGAACTATAAAATTAAAATAGTTTGTTTACGATTAAATTATTAAATACGTAGTTATAATTAAATAATTATTTATTCAATAAATATATAATATTGTTACAAATTGGTTGATTTTGTTTTCTTATATCAAATCAAATGCACCACATAGTTATCAAATATAATTTTCACTCAAATAATAAAAAAAATAAGTACTTCAAAAAATTATGTGTATTTCTTTTGAACTTAATTATATATATATATATATATATATATATTTAACATAATGTTTGATTTTATTTAAATAATTTTTAAATTTTGTAAACAAGAATAATAAAAAATTTGTTTTTTTATGTAATTTAATTTGTTTAATTCAATCTAATTCACTAATTTGTTTTTCAAATCAAACTAGTCTTTTAACTACTAGTTATCGTAAAGTTCGTATTTAAATATTATGTTTATTTTTATTTTTTTATTATATTTAAATAAAATTTATCAATTTCGTTTATCACGATCAATTATTTGCAAAATAGATTAAAGATTATGTTTTTTTAGAGACAGAAAAAAAATATGCCAAGAATACTATAATATATAAGTTATATTTCTTTCTTAAATTTTTTTATTTTATTTTACATAACATACATATTTTATAAAATAAAATATAAAGTGTAAATTATAAATGTTAAAAAGTGTATGAAATCTTATAGAAAAATACAAAATAATCGTATGACTTAACATTTTTCTCGTCTTATATTCGTACTTAAGAGTTAATTAATAATACTTATGTTTCTTAAATAGTTTTAAAACTTATAAAAAAATACATATATTTTTGAGTTAAAAGTATTATATATGAATAAATTTTTTTAATATAATAATAAATGAAAAATATTTACTCCAACAATATATTTTGATTGTTCTTTTTATAATACAATAACATATAATAAAAATAATAATAAATTATACTTATTTATAGTTTATAAAATATTATGATTTTAGTTTCTTAAATTCAAACAAACAAATATTTAATAATAAAACTTTCATAATAAAATCTAAATATGTAAATTAAATATTTAATAATAAAATTTAATAATTATAAAACACATATAAAACAAAGTCAAAGATGAACTTTATGATCAAAAATAATATTATCAATTCAAATGTATAATTTGAAATGGTTAGGGGTAGTCTTACCGTTATAATATTAAGAAAATTAAGCTAAAAATTAATTAAGTTTAAAATGATTAATTTATTTTGAATTTGAATAATTTATATTAAATCTATTATTATTGAAAAACTAAATAACATCTTAATATTTATATTAAAATATATATCTATTTTTATCATATTTTTTATAATAAATTTTACAAAATTAAACCAACCAAATTTGTATTTATATATTATTGAATTTTTATAATATCTATAATTTATGTTAAATTTTTGAGAAATTTTAAATAAAAAAAACGTATTACGTCCATGTTTGTATGAATAATATATTTCAAGTAATTCTCTAAATATGTTGTAAGAGTTTAGATTTTTCAATTTTAAAAACTTTATATATATAATGTTATGGATATTTTTTTTTATCAAATGTCATATGGATAAATCAAAAGCAATATAAAACTATGATATTTAAAAAAATTAAAATTATATTTTTGAACAGATTAGCGATTTAAGTAATTCTAGCTGATTATCACTAAAATAAGTTATCACAAATCAAAATTTATTTAACAAGGATAACTCAAAAGTCTAAACAATATTATATATGTAATTCTTAGTAAAATTTTGTTTTAATTATGTGAGATAACTTTTTAAATAAAATTTTATTTTTAATCTTTAAATATATATATATATATATATATATATATATTATTTTTTATAATATGAATAAATATTTTTTTTAATATTATAAAAAATAAATAAATATATATGTATGTATATATTTTTAATGGGAGATTAGTTGCCGATAAAAAATTGTAATTCTATGTAATTAGAGACACATAAAACTAAGAAAACCCTACGACTCCGTCCCATGATATAAAAAAGAGACATACAAAACATGACATCCTAATTCAAAGTCATGACATACATGCATGGACAACATAAAAACCATTGCAATTTGCATGGGCATATCTTGTTATTCTATTCTATTATTTATACCTCAAAAATCTTCTCGCCTTAGTAATTAATTATTTATATTGATATTATTTTCACTGCTTTAAGTCAATCAAAGAATATAAATCGTAATAAAAAATCTATGGGCATAAATTATTCCTCAATATTTTATTTTTAATAAAAACTTATTAATAAATAATTTATTCGTATTATTATAAATTAATTATACATTAAGATTTTTCTCTCAT
The DNA here is from genome assembly GCA_033030585.1 of Hippophae rhamnoides. NCBI lineage: Eukaryota > Viridiplantae > Streptophyta > Magnoliopsida > Rosales > Elaeagnaceae > Hippophae > Hippophae rhamnoides. The sequence goes on along the minus strand of CM065436.1, from coordinate 2,546,490 downwards.
TTATTAAGATTTTTCTTTGATCATTACACGTTAACAACGTATATTAAAAATAGTATTGATTATTCAAAACTTATTTATATAGAATAAATAACATATTATTAATTATTAAGAAGAAGACTTACGTCTTATAACTCAAATACCAAATTAATTAACAGACTAACCCATGTGGGTAGGTGGATTATGATCCTTGAAGGCCTACAAATAGAGCACATTAGATAGGTGTGGACTCGTACGAATGGAGTAGCTTAAAATAAATCAGTACACCATTTTGACATCTAGGATCATTACTTGTGTTGTTTCATAAAAATAAAGTCCATTAATTTGAATCTAACCTTAGAAAAAATATGGATAGAATTAAAAAAAATTTGTTAAATGTTTATTAACTAGCATAAGAACTAGGAAAGCAGCAGAAATACTAACATTAGTCATTCACACATTTGAACATAAATTAAATAAAAAAAATACTAAAATGCATGTGTACTCATATTAATAGGTTTATGTCAAGTATTTTTGAAAATTTAGGGTAAAAATAAAAAATTCTACCGAGGTTTATCTTCGTAAATATTATAAACGTTTAAAAAAAACTACAATATCCTTAAGATTTAAGATATCTTCAAAAATATCTTTATTATTTAACATAAGTATAAAAAACCGTAAAAATCACATCAATATTTGAAAAAGTCTTTTATACCCTTACTTATATAGCTTTTTGAATATTGTCGTTAAAAATATTATCGCAAATACTCTTGAGATTTTTGAAGAAAAGCAAAAACCTCAAAGATATTTGCGATAATATTCTCAACGGTAATATTCAAAAAGCTATATAAGAAAGTGTAGAAAAGATTTTTTCAGACATCGATGTGATTTTTCATAGTTTTTTTATGCTTCTATTAAATAATAAGGGTATTTTTAAAGATACCTTAAACCTTAGGAGTATTGTAGTTTTTTTTTTAAACGTTAAGGATATTTTCTAAAGATATTGAAAATCTCGGGAGTATTTTTGATTTTTTTCCCACAGGAGTGATATATGTATAGAGGCCAGATTACCATTTTGCCCCTAATATTAAACGAAGATATAACGTTGATAATGTTCATAGACATTTTTGATATTAAATAAAACTCAAGGATAATTTTGAAGAAACACAAAACGTCAAGTGTATTTGCGATAATGATCCAAAATTTTATTGAATTCTTTAAATGTAAAACAAGTATATATTTTCATTAGTATAATTGGTGAGTGATTACAGTCTAGTTTCTTAATTATGTATGCTACTAAATCATACCGATATATATTTAAATAAGATATTATATTGAAACAATAAATCATATTTAAATAAGATATTATATTGATACTATCTAAATAATAATTATTATTACAAATCATGTAAGATTTGATTCCACAATACTTGATCGCCACACAAACTGTGTACAATGATTAAAACAATTAATATAATGATAAAAAAATATCGTTTCTAATAAGATTATTTTATTTTTAAAACTAAAAAAATAAAAAAAGGAACTAAAATTAAATAGTAACAATTAATTAAATTAGATTTGATAACTAAGAAGATTTGTGAGAAAATATCTAGGAATACTTTAATCCCTCAATTTTCTGAACATGCGAATTGCTAAAATCCTCCTAATATAATTATTAATTAATTACATGATCAATTGAATATAACCTAGCATGTATTTCTTTCTCAAGTAATTATACATCATATAGTAATTAATTTAATCACACATTTATGCCAATTAAATTGCATACTACTCATTAAGTTCATCAATTATGGATCATATACATAAGAATCATACATATTTACCTAAAAACTATACATGTTATTCAATATTATTTATTGAATAAAACAAGTAAATATTAAGTAAAAAATTGTGATAATAACTCTACTTTCATAGAGTTATCAATACTCCCCCTTAAGATAGACTGTTTATTGATTACATCTATCTTACTTAAGAGGACAGTGAATTGTTTTGTACTCATCAGCTTGGTGAACAAGTAAGTTAATTGCTCCTTTGTTTTGACATGAACGGTCTGAACTAATTCTCTTAGCACCTTTTCTTAGAACGTGATAATCGATTTCAATGTATTTCATCCGCTCATGAAAGACCAGATTTAATGTTATATGAATTATGGCATGATTGCCACAAAATAATTTGACTGCACATGTGTAGTTAACATTTAAGTCCTTTAACAGACTTCAAATCTATGTAATTTCGCAACATGTTGTTGTCATAGACATGTACTCCACCTCTGCACTCGAATAATATACAATTATTTTCTTCTTAGTCATCCATGAAATGAGTGCATTGCGTAAGAAAATACAGTACCCGATAGTAGATCTTCAAATGTCTTTGCAACACGTTCAATTGCATCATAGTAGGCTTTTATTTCTAATTGTCCAATGGAAGGTAGTAGTATCCCTTTACCTGGGGTCTGTTTCAAATATGTCAACACCTTGTGAGCTGCATCCAAGTGAGTTTGGCAAGACTTGTCCATGAATTGACTTAAAATGTGCACTACATATACTAGGTATAGTCTGATGATTGTAAGATAAATGATTCTTTCAACCAATCATCGATATTGAGATACATCTTTCAACAATATTCCCTCACATTGTTGTAACACCAAGTTCTAATCAATGGAAAATCGTGATGGTTTAGCTCCTAGGAAACCAGCATTCTCAAGAACTTTAAGTGCATACTTACGCTGACTTAAAACAAGTCCTTATTTATATTGTGCTAAATACCCCATGTCTTTGAACTTGAACTTACTTGCTAGAATTTTTTTCTTTTTCAATATGTCTTCCAAATCATTTCTAATTACTATAACATCATCAACATATACTAAATTGATTGTAAATCTTCCTCGGTAATTTCAAATGAAAAATGAATAGTCTGACCAAGATTGACTAAAACCGCCATCCTTTAGAGCAACAGAAAGTTTCAAAAACCATTGTCGGGATGCTTGCTTCAATTTATACAATGATTGGTGATGTTGATAACCTCTATGCTCCCACTTTTGTCCAAAATCATAAGGTAGCTTCATGGAAACCTATTCACATAGTCACCATTGAAAAAGGCATGGTTGACATCCAATTGATGTAGGTTCCAACCCTGCAGAGATACTAAACTAGGAAGAATGTGAATTGTGGTGAGCTTGGTTACAGGAACAAAGGTTTCTTGATCATCAATTTCGATAATTTGACTATAACCTTTGGAAACTAAACAAGTCTTGTAATGTTTTACGGTGCCATCAAGATTATATTTGATCTTAAAACCCACATAAAACTAATCGGTTTCTTGTTAGGAGGAAGAGGTACCGAACTCCATGTCTCATTTGCTTGTAGGGCATGAATTTCTTAATTCATAGATGCCCTCCATTTTGGTTCAAGGGTGACCTGAGAAAAAGATTGTGGTATCTAAGCTAAGATTAAGAATAAAAGCTTTATGTGTAGGAGAAATTCTATAATAGAATAAGATGTGAGCAATGGAATGATGAGTATCTAATGGTTGAACGAGAAAGAAAGACTATCTTAATGTAAAAGTCTTGCAATGTGGTTGGTATTCTAGTAGATCTTGTGGAGTGTCGATATGTTATGTTTTTATCATGTCTACGATATATATATATATATATAACAAATTTCTTTATTTAGTTTCCTATGACAAAATAGCTATCGAATGTTTAATGAAATTTGCTTTAGTTCTTAATTGTGACTTAAATGATAGAAAAAAGAAATATCTTGTATCTGTTGAAAAGTTCAATCAAATGACAATTTGCCTCAAAGTACAATTATATAATTAATTATAAATTGCAGATTCACCTCAAAGTACATTACTATAATTAAAATATTCAAAATTGTTTTATTAATTTTTTTTAATCAATATATAGTTACTGCCTTTAATTACGATTTCACGAAAAGTGCAGCAATACAAGGGTAAAAACAAGACAAATAAATTGTCAAAATATTATGTTTCTCTGATAATTATCAGTGTATTTCATTATTATTTATGTTCTAATATTTTCTGTACAAATGTATTCTATTTGTATACAAAAAGAAACAAAAAGTAAACAAATTATAACAATATTAATTTCCATTATTATTCTTGTCTGCTGATTATCTGCCATAATTCCTACATTGATGTTTCCTTGTTGTCTGCCATATTACTCGCATGCCAACACTCCTCCTTAAGTTGGTGCATATATGTCTCTTATGCCCAACTTGTCAAGTGAGTTGTAGAAGTTCCTTGCAGACACAGATTTTGTGAGTATATCAGCCAATTGATCTTTTGATTTAACAAATGGAAGCTTAATAATATTTTCTTCAAGATTCTGTTTGATGAAGTTCCGATCCACTTCAACGTGCTTCGTGCGATCATGTTGAACTGGATTGTGAGAGATGGCAATGGCTGCTTTGTTATCACAAAATAAGTTCATTTCAGACTTAGGAGCAACACCAATCTCAGTTAGAAGTTTTTTCAACCAAAAGAGCTCACATATTCCCTTGACCATTCCTCGAAATTCAGCTTCAGCACTGGATAAGGCAACTACATTTTGCTTCTTGCTCCTCCATGTAACAAGGTTGCCCCCCACAAAAGTAAAGTACCCAGCAGTAGATTTCCTATCCTTCATATTCCCTGCCCAGTCTGAATCTGTATATCCAAGGACTTCCAATTGACCATTCTTTGAAAACATAAGTCCTTTCCCAGGGGAGGATTTTAAGTAACGAAGTATTCGCATGACCGCATCCATATGGTCTTCACTTGGGCAGTGCATGAATTGACTCACAACACTCACAACATAAGCAATATCAGGTCGAGTATGAGATAAATATATGAGTTTACCTACTAACCGTTGATATCTCTGTTTATCTGCTGGTACTTGGTCCACATATTCTCCGAGTTTATGGTTTTGAACCATTGGAATATCGACAGGTTTACAATCTAGTAGTTCTACCTCTGCTAGTAGGTCCAGAGTATATTTCCTTTGGGAAAGACATATGCCTTGTTTTGATCTTGTTACCTCAATACCTAAGAAGTATTTGAGCCCTCCCAAGTTCTTCATTTCAAACTAATTTAACAATTGTTCTTGAAGCTTAGAGATTTCTTCTTTATCATCCCATGTAATGATCATGTCGTCTACATAGACTATAAGGGCTATTATCTTCCCTGATCGATGTTTTAGGAAAAGAGTATGATAAGAGTCGCTTTATTGGAACCCATATTTCTTCATTGCTGAACTCAACCTACCAAACCACGCTCGAGGTGATTGTTTTAGTCCATACAATGCTCGTTGTAATCTACATGTAGTTTCTTTTCCTGATGTAACAGTATATCCTGGTGGGATATCCATGTAAATCTCTTCTTCAAGGTCACCATGAAGGAAGACATTCTTCACATCAAGTTGGTGCAATGGCCAATCTAAATTTGTTGCAAGAGATAACAAAACTCTCATAGTTTTTAGTTTAGCCACAGGTGAGAAGGTTTCTTGATAATCTATCCCATGTTTCTGTATATATCATTTTGCTACAAACCTCGCCTTGTATCGATCAACTAACCCATCTGCTTTATACTTAATGGAGAAAATCCACTTGCATCCTACCATATTCCTCTATTGAGGCAACTCGCTTAACACCCATGTGTTATTCTTCTGCAATGCCTCAAATTCCTCTTTTATAGCTTGAGCCCATTTTGGATCAGATAAGGCTTCTTCAATGCTACTCGGAATTTGACACGAGTAGAGTGTTTGTGCAAATGCCCTGATAGGTTCTGATAACCTTTGAGTAGATACATAATTTGTTATTGGATACTTGGGTTGTCGTTCTTCTCTTTCTGGGGAGTATCGATTTGGAGGTTTACCTCGATTGTGTCTGAAAGGTAAAACATAACCAACAGATGTATCTATAGCATTAGTTTGTAAAGTTGTGATAAGATAGCTTACCTTAGAAGTGTTCTCAGCAGGAGGATCATTGGGTACTAGAGAATGGAGGGGTACATCAACCACTTCATCTTCGAGAGATTCAATTACTACTTCAGCTTCAGTTCTTGGAAGTTCAAGCTCGGGTCTAGATAATGGCTCCTCCATATTATTGGCACGATCCGAGTATGTTGGACTAGTGTCTAATATTTCAACATCAAGCCAATTTCATTCTTCACCATAACTCTCCTCCTGAAGAGTGTAATTGGATACCGGTGATGGAAAAAAACCATTCTGATTCGAGGAAAGTGACATCCATGGTAGTATAGATTCTTTTAGTAATTGGATCATAACATCGGTAACCCTTTTTTTGTACACCATACCCCAAGAATACACATCGGACAGCACATGGATCCAACTTAGTTTGTTGATTTTTATGGAGGTGGACAAAAGCAACACATCCAAAAATTTTAGGCGGAAGCATCAAAATAGTAGCCAAGGTAAGATGATCAGATAACACCTTTAATGGAGTTTGAAATTGTAAGGTTTTTGTGGGCATATGATTTAGTAGATACACAGTTGTAGTAATAGCATCACTCCAGTATTTATTAGGCATATGTGCACCGATTAGTAAGGCCCGAGCCGTTTCTAAAATATGCCGATTCTTCCTCTCCGCAGTCCCATTCTATTGTGGGGTTTGTGAACACGAGGTTTCATGGAGAATACCATGGTTGTCCAAGTATGTCCGGAATTGTTGATTAACATACTCCCCTCCATTATCAGACCTAAGTATCTTAATTTTTTCAGAAAATTATGTCTGAATCATGGTGTGAAATAGGTGAAATGTAGCAAATACTTCATCTTTATGTTTGAGAAGGTAAAGCCATGTCATTCGTGTACAATCATCAACAAAAATAACAAACCAACGATGACCCGATGACGTAATGACCGGGGAAGGTCCCCAAACATCAGAATGTACCAAAGCAAAATGAGTCATACTTTTATTCATGCTCATAGGATAAGACGCCCTATGACTTTTTGCTAGGATACAAGTATCACATTTGAAATCTAAATGTGTGATATTTGAAAATAAACTGGGGAGTAGGTGCTTTAAATACCCGAATGATGGATGCCAAAATCTACGATGACATAGCCAAATCTGTCGTTCCTTGTTACCAACAGTATGTTGCATGTGATTGGCTCTTCCTGAACTGAGGTCATCTACATAATATAGCCCTCCTCTCCTAGTACCACGCCCAATGATCTCCTTAGTGAGAATATCCTATAGAAGGAAAAAAGTAGAATACATCAATACTACATAGTTAAGGTCTGAAGTGACCTGACTTACAGACATTGGTCAGTTTGATAGAGAGGGTACAAGCAAAGTATTAGATAATGATAATGAAGGAGATAAGGTTACTGTTCTAGCTCCTGTAACTGGATAAGTGACCCCATTTGCATTGGCAACACGGCTCCGTCTTGGCTGGGTTGTATTGGAGAGATCGTTTAAGTCAAATGTCATGTGATTTGTAGCTCCAGAATCAAGAATCCAATCCTCTTTATCACTACGAGTAGAGATGTGAAATGCTTTACTTGAAATACCTGGATCCTGGGAAGATTCGGCGTGAGAAGTAAGGGATAGTGAGGCATTATTGGTAGCCACAGCTGCTCGCCCAGTGGTGTCTCGTTTCTTCCGTGCTTGAAGATCATTCCACCATTGGGGATACCCATGTAGTTTGAAGCAGTTTTCACGGGTGTGTTTGGAGTTTCCGCAATGGCCACATTTCATGTCAAGAGACGTTGGATTTCCCATGGATTTCTTGCTACTCAAGGAAGGTCCTGTTTTTGGTGGCATTAGATTATAGTGTCCCTTGACCCCTTTAAAAGCCATAACTGCTCCGGGTGTTGTATCTACACTTGTGATCATCACGGTCTGCCTGGCCTCTTCCCTATGGAAGAATCCATAGGCTTGTTCCACTGTAGGGAATGGTTTGATCTGAAGCACATCACTTCGAGTTTTATCCAATCTATCATCAAGTCCATCGAGGAAGGTATACACTCGATCTTCCTGTACGATGGAGTTGTATTTTTGTATATCAATCGCACATTCCATTGGATTAGGACGACAGAAATCAATTTCACGCCACAACCCTTGAAGGTCATTGTAGTATTTTTCAATGGATCCACCCGCTTGCTTCGTACGAGTAACTTGACGGCGAAGATCATACACTTGAGACGTGTCTGTCCCATCATAGTAAGTGGTAGCAACCGAATCCCAAACCTGTTTCGCTGTTGGGAATCGGATAAAATTTGCAATCAAGGAGGGGTCCATCGAATTGATCAACCATCCTTTGACAATGGCATTTTCAGTACGCCATCTCCTAAATGAGGGGTCGGTTTCAACAGGTTGAGGAAAATCCCCATTAATATATCCCAGTTTATCTTTGCCAGAGATATACATCTCCACCACCTGGGACCACAAGGCATAGTTGGATCCTCCCAACTTGATACTAATGGGAGCAGTCGACGCTTCAGTTGGCGGAGGTTGTGAGCTGATCTGAGCTCTAGTTAGAACTTTCGTCATTTTCGCCGTCAAATCTTCCAACATGAAATTGGTAGTTAAATCTCTAGATTCCGCCATGAAATCTAAAATTTTTTTCCTTCCGTTTTTCCTTTTTTTTTACAATTCGTACACTATATAAAGAAAAAACCGTAACCCTAACTCATTTCCTTTTCCATTTCGCGCAGCCCTCTTCGTAACCCTAAACCATTTCCTTCATTCGCGCAGCCCTCTGCGCTTTCTTCACGCTGCCCTCTGCGGCGCCTCTCTTCTTCCGATGGAAGAACCCTAGCCGACTACAAGCATCCAGCCGGAGTCAGCCCTCTACCTGGTCCTCCATCTCTGTGAAGCGGTGCTCTTTTTCTGCTTCGTTCCAAGTTTCTCTACGATGACTGCTAGATTGATACGTAGAGAGATTGCACCAGCCCCAACGAGTAAGCGACGTTGGCCAACTGCGGCGGCGGTAAGAAGTAGATAGACCTGAACTGCAGGTAAGCTGCAATGGCTCCAACGAGCAGCTAGATCAGTATGGCTCCCTGAAGGGTTCTATTGAGGTTGCGACGGCGGAACTGACGCTGAGCAGAAATGGTGACTCTAAATACTAGATGGTCGCAGCACTGGTGAGGCTACACTGTCTACCCATCCCCTCAGGTTTCAACTTCTGTTGTTACGCCTTACAACAATGTTCTTTGTACTTATTCCCTTCTGGAGCACACTGATGTTGTTGTTTTGCTTGATGTTTTTTTTCCTTTCCAGTATTGCAACTGATCAGTTTCAGAAATAAGAAATCAGAAACCAGAAACAGCTTCGGGACCAATATAAACCAGAAATCAGAACTCAGCAAAACGAAAAACTGCAGCTACAATCAGCAGCCACACCAGAAATCAGAAATCAGCAAATCAGCAAATCAGAATCAGAAATCAAAAATGGTAGTTCCATCAGAAATCAGCAGGTAGTTCATTAGTCAGCAATATCCTGCTCTGATACCATGTCAAAATATTGTGTTTCTCTGATAATTATCAGTGTATTTCATTATTATTTATGTTCTAATATTTTCTGTACAAATGTATTCTATTTGTATACAAAAAGAAACGAAAAGTAAACAAATTATAACAATATTAATTTCTATTATTATTCTTGTCTGCTGATTATCTGTCATAATTCTTACATTGATGTTTTCTTGTTGTCTGATATATTACTCACATGCAAACATAAATTACCTACGTTATTAACATAGCAATTAAGTTAGTAAAAAACTAATTATTGTTAGTCATAGTAATAAAATACTTTTCAAAATTAAGTTTAACAAACTAAGATACAACCCTATAATGGAAAGGTAGATAGATGACTGCACACAAAAGCATATATTTCAAGCTTTTTAAATTCTCAAGAATCTATAAGTCACAACAGCTAGTAAATATGTAAGTTCATATATACCATAAAAATAATCTACAATAAAATCATAAATGTTAATATATAATAGGCATAATATTATATATATAATCCTAAACGAGACAAAAACTCTCACAACCTAACGAAAGATGGCTACCCGACGTATCTCATAACTTCTATTGTTGTTCTATTAAATTTCACTGAACAGTTTCTTCAAAGATATCATGAACAAGTAGCCAGCTAGCTTGGTTTAATTTAAAGTACTTTTGCAGAGTATCTTAAACAAAATACATACATATATATATATATATATACCTCACTTTCAACGTGAACAGTTTGGAAGTATCCTACAGTCCTCTCACACTTTTTCTTATATTTTTCAAAAGTTATCTTCTATTGTTGTCATCATTTTCATGCCATGTGGATTTTTAGTGCTTTTTCTAATTTTATCAAGTTGTGGATTGTAAATAATTGCTAATATTACTCATCTTTCAATATATTTAGTAGTAAATATACATAGTGTCATATATAAATATAAGCTAATATCACTTCTAGTAGTTTAAAATAGTTAATAAATATGTTTCTAAATATAACAATTTTTTTTGCTAATATCTTAATTGCAAGCAATTTAAAACGTATATAACATGTTTTGATGTCGTGTTGACAAAATTTGTTGCTTGAGACTTTCATTTATGATAGACATGCTATTGCTAAGGGTAGGATTCAAAATTTAGTTTACAGAGTGAGTTTTGTACATAATATATATATGTGCACATTTTTAACTTGATATATATGATTCAAAACTTAGTTAATAGAGTACATAAAAAACTGTTAGAAATCTGAAATGTAAGTCTTTTTTTCAAAGAAAATAATACTAAAGTTTTTTATTATTTAATAAATGAAAAATTATACGGATGAGATTTGAATTTAGATTTATGATGTTAAAAATATGGAGTTATTTTACCTAGATCATAAATCAATTTCAATAAAAAATGTAAGTTATTTGAATGATGCATGTCTAGACAAAATTAATCTATGAAACGTTTCAATTGAAATATACATGTTATTGTCAAATGTATGATTCATAACTCGATCATCAGAATGACTTAGTCTAAAACAAAAATATGTCCTTATAGTGTTTAGAATGAATTTGTACATAATAAAAAAAATGCATGTTATTGTCAAATATATGATTACACTCAACATAGAGTGAGTTTGTACATAAAAAATGAAAAAAATGTGAAACATAAGATATTTTGATAGTATCTAGACAAAACTAACTGCTGAAACTTTTGGCTTAGAGATAAAAATGTTCTTGCCAAATGTATAATTTTATTCCTTTCACATTTGGTTCTATATATATATAATGGAAGCGATTTGATCATCCTCAAGTCCTCAACCTAGGTAGATACTAATTAACAATCTTTCTCTCTTGGTGCCCTAATAGCTTTGAACCCATCATCAAACATGAACAATAAACCCCCAATGAAGTTAGAAAGGACAACTTCAATGGAATCTGAACCCCTTACTTTAACAAAAGCAGATATTTGGGTATGAAAATCTTTCTCACTACATTTATATGGTTTGATTATTAATTTCTTTCATTTTTAAATACATTGATTTTTTTTTGCTAGCTTTTATGATATTTTATACAAGGGGAAAGGTGTGCATGACATGATATAAAATCACTGGATGTATCAATAATTATTATCTAACATATAAGTTGATTCCCTACCAATTAACATAATTCAACTAACAAATGCTATTATGAACTATTTTACAGGCAGCCGCTTCTTCTATGTACAAACCAGAGGATCTAAATGAGAGTACTAATGTGAGTAACAAACCTTACTCTCTCAGATTAAAATTTAATATTTTTCTCAAAAGTTTTATTTTATAAATAACATCTCATTGTCTAACATTTCTAAATTTTTGAATTAAGTATGTTTGATAATAATTTTTCATTTTTATATTTTTTTTAAGAATTATTATCAAAATATATGATGATTCATAAATCTTAAAATAAATATTTTTTTTAATCATATTTTAGATTTTTTTCAACAAATATTTTTCTAAAGAATAAATAAAATTTTATGATATTTATATGTATAAATATTGAAAGAAAATAATTAAAAGCTTAAGATTTTTGAACAATAATCAAACTCATAATTATTTAAGTTTTTGAAAGATGAAAAAAAAAAGCAGAAAGCTTAAAGTGTTACCAAATAGCCTGTAGGTGTTTTTTTTTATTTTTTCTTGAAAATTACAAGTAGTAATTGTTATTATATATATTAGTGATTATTTTTAAAAAAAATAATAAAATTAATTATTTAAATAAAAATTAAAAATCAAAATCGTTATTAAATATATTAATGTTTTCTTTTGATATTTTTTATCCAAATATGTACATTAATATTTAGTTTAATTTTTAAGCTTAAGGATGATGATAAGAAGAAACAAACCAAGTAGGTTCCAAAGACGGCCACAAATTCGGGTCATGACCAAGCCTCGGGTAGCGGCACTAGCAAGGCAGACCAGCTTACACCTTTGGCCTAATTTGGCGTAGAAGCCTTTTGTGGAGATAAATTAATGAATTAATGCATATGAAATATCACTAGCTAGGGCAGTTTAATTTGCATATGGTATAATTAACACATGTTTTTATTTTATTTTGAACGTTATTTTTATTGTTTTTGCTAAATATAATGACTTTAGTCCATTTATCCTATGAATATCAGATATAATTTTGCTATTCTTGTTTGCAATATGAATGCTTATTTATTCTTATTATTAAACGGTTAAGTATTTGGAAAAAAATTTATGTTTGATTTCAAACATGTTAAATGATTGTTTGATTTCAAACATGTTGAATCTAATTAAAGTTTGGATTCTTAGAAGAAAAAGAAAAAAAAAACTTTTATATTATGTAATGGAAACTTTAGATTTTATCTTAAAGAATTTCATCCAAATAATTTAAATGATTGTTTGATTTCAAACATGTTTTTTTTTCATTAGAAATATATTTTTAGCTGATCATGGCTATAATTTGAATTGCTAGAGTCATTCTCAATTAAATTTAGCTTATTTTTCTTAAAATATAGTATCGGGAGTGAATAAAATATATAGTTAAAAAATTTTATAAATGATAAATACGTAATGCAGATATATTTTTAGGGTAAGGATATAGGCAAAATCTTATAAGTTATATCCAAGTAATTATTTATCTTATTGTTATGGTAAAGGAGAAAATAAAATGAAAAAAAATGTCAAATTTGAATGAAATGAACTATAAATTATTATTATTTAATATACGTAATTAAAATATTATTATTATTTAGACGTTAAAAAATGATAATTAAACTAAAAATAAATAAAATATAACGAATTACACATTAAAATATCATATTATTTGTCTAATAATAAGAAGAAGAATAGTTATAATGATAATTATAACCTTAATTAACAAAGTTATACCAAGACAAAAACAACAAAATAAGACAATTGTTTATTGTTTTATAAGTTTTATTGTAATATTATTTATTATATTTAGATCTTTCATTTTAAAAGAATTAAATATATAGAATGTATTCTTATAAGATGGTTATTGATTGTGATATATATATATATTTTTTTTATAGAACTGTTATTTACCAACCTATATATTTAAAATAAAACGGTCACGGATTGTCTTATATGATTTTTATGGGATGACTATTTACCATTTTTATGGGAAGATTCCACACATCCTATTAAACCCAAGAACAAAAAACCGAAAAGTACGAAAAGCTATAACTTCAGAAGCCAATTTCTATTATTAAAAAAAAAGGGGGGAAATACAATTCTTAAACGAAGAGGATTCTGGAAAGATGTATAAATGTCTAAACAATACCATCAAATTGGGCCCCATTTAAATTGGGCTTCTCATGGCCCATTTCAATAGATCCTTCAGGAGATGGCTTAGGCTTGCCCTCGCTTTTACGGTAGAAGAAGTACAAGATCAACTGCACTGTTCCTAATGCAGACCCCATTCCATTTTGCACCTGTTTGTAAGCAACATATCAGATCCTACAAATCGTGCAGCGTTCCTATATTGTCTTGTTTGTACAATATTTTGATCATATCATAATCATATTTCATATTTCTGCTCTAATTAAGATGAAAAAAAAAATATATATATATATATAGTTGAAAAATGTATAAAGTTACTCACATAAACAAAAGGGTCATTGCCAATTAGTCCATAAATAAACCAAGAAGTACCACACAAGAACACAAACAATGACAAGAAAAATGGCATGAATTCCACGCTCTTAGTTTTGATCACCGTCCTCTGCATTAAAAATATTTTTTAAAAAATAAATAAATAAATGGGTAATTAAGTTTAATTGAAATTTATGAAACCCATAAATCACAAATCAAAAATTAAAATTAAAATTAAAAGGTTAAGATGGAAATTGTACCATAATAGATAGGGGAGAAGCATACATAACAATGGAGAAAACCATAGCAGCAAAACCACAGAACATTTTTCTGTTATAACCATGAAATGCAAAGATTGATAGAATGGCGACAACTGAAAAGAAAGTGAGTACAAGTAGTAATAGGCCACAAATTATGGCCTTTTCTCTCTTTGGTGCAAATATGATGAAAATCACAACATATGTCATCTCTATTACAGCCCCTGTCCCATTGATTGTTGATATTAATATGTTGTTTGGGGATATAAATGGCAGCCCATACCTGTTTTCACAAATTTTCACCAATTCAGATAACTCATTGGGAATGAGACCCCAAGACATATATAATAAGAAAAATTATTATAGAGCTCTTTAAATTTTTTAAAATTATAAAAATATTCTTAACATTTGAAAAATAAACAATTAAATTTATTTTATTATTGTTTTATTACAATATAGTTTCTTAAAAATAAAAATAAAAAAATAACGACAAGAAGAAATATAGTTGTTATTTTTCTAAAGTATGAGTCTTTTTTATGTTTTAAAAAACTTGAGGAGTTATTTGTAATTGATCGTAAACTTGAGGAGAAATTATTTGTAATTTTTCATAAATTATATTTACTTGTATTAATTATTAAATTTTCTAAAAATATGAATAAACATACCCCAAACATTCATACCACGTCACAACTGATACTGGGGGTTTGATTAATTTGTTCCATAATAATAAAAGAAAATCTATCGAAATTAGTTATAAAAACATATTTATAATAAATTATAATTAATGTAATATAAAATTGTTATATATAAAATTGCTATTATATAAAGTATATCTTACATATAACTAGATTACTTTGTACTTTAAAATATATAATGTTTTTAAATTTTAAATAAATTTATACATATATTTATAAAAAATTTAAAAATATGATTTTGTTTTAATTGTTTAAAAATTGACTTATAAATCTCATAACGACAAATATGGCAACAATATTCATGTGAAATTCTAGTTGTATCATAAAGAAATAAAAGATGAAATTTTCATAAGAACAGAGGCATCTGAAATTGAATATGGCACAAAATAGAAGAATGCTGTTACAAAGAAGCGTTAATGGAGGCTTTGGATGGACTTTGATAAAATATCAATAATACAAACATCAAAATAATATTAAAAAGAGAAATAAATAAAGAAAAGTAGATAACAATTAAAAGAAAAAAAAAGATATAAAAAAACAACAAACAATAAATAAATAGTGGGAAGGTGCATGAAAGTAGTACCAGGTGGATAAGAGGTTGTTGAGAAGAGTCATGACATATGGAATACCTGAGAACTGTTCAACAGACCTCTTCTTTATTATCCTTTTGAATGTAATCCTATAAATCCAGCAAGTTATTTCATCAAATTTAAAGGAGCCCAACTAAGGAAGCAAATTGATGTGAACAGTATTAGGAGAGGAGGAAGAGAAAAAAAACCCCAATAATTTTCTTGGCTAAAGGAAAAAAAAAACCCTTTTTCTTTCCTAATAAAGAAGTCCTGTTTGGTTAATGAGAAAACAAAGGAATTTATCCCAAAAAAGAAATAACTTTAAAAACAAAAGTAGCCCATCAACACAAACATAGAGATTAATAGAGAAGCATACACCGGTGACAAGAAGAGAAACAGAGCAGTGGCATTCCCTGTTTCAGAAAAACACAGTCCATTGGTGTAAAAAAGAGAACTTTAATATTGAAAATAAAAGAAACCCAATTGAGAATAAAGAATCAAAAATGTGAAATTTGTAAAACCCACCAGCAACTCCGAAAGTTAAATGTGCAATATTCATTGTTCTTGATCTTTGTATTCAACCTTATCAATATTTAAAATAAAATAAAAAAAAGATTGCTGAGAGGCAATGAAGTAGAAGAAGAGGAAAGAAATGAAAAAGTTTAAAGTTGGAAGTTTTCTTCTTCAGAAATGACCATGATAAATGAGAGGAAGATAATAGGAATGATATGGTTTTTATAATTATATGCTAAGAAAAGTAGAAGAAATTTAACTACCAAATGAAAAGAGTATCAAATATTTATATTAGTTTTGTATCAAATGCACGTATAAAGAATGTAAAATATAATTATATTAAAAAATTATTTATTTTAAAATATAATTTATAAATATTTTGTTTAACGATGCATTTATTTTCATCTCATATTTTAAGTTAATATTTGATTTAAAATATTGATATTAATTTTAATAAAATATAAACAATATTATATTATTTAAATTTGATAAATATATAATAGTTTTGATTATCAAGTAACAGTTGATATTATTTAGTAATTATTCATTTTAAAAAATATCTTTAAATATAATTTTTCAAATTTTATAAATATACAGGGATATTTTAATATTTGTTAATATACAAGAAAAATACATAAAAAAACCAATTAATAATAAAAACTAATAAAAAATAAAAGAGATATAATTACATGCTGACATTTATTTGTGTGTTAAAAAATAGATAGAAACTAAAAAGAGTGAAAAAATAATTTAAGTGGTACATAGTAAAGCTAACAAAATACTTATTTATAAAAAAATATATTTATTTTAAAGGTATTTTTATTTTTTATTTGTGTGTATAAATTAAAAGAATAGTGAAGAAGTAAAATAATCAATGTGATGTTCATTGGTTATTCATTTATAATTATAATTTTTTTTAATTATTTCAAAAATATTTTAATATTTATTTATGTATATAAAAATATTTTTATTTAAAGATATATTAAATTATTTTGTATAAAAAAAATAATTAATAATAAAACGAAGAATAACTTTGTTCCTCGATCATTGATGCTTTTTTACGTGTAGGAATAGATATTTATAAAAAATGTATTTATTATAATGACATTTTTATTTATTTATTTGTATAAATAAAAAATATATTTTTAAATGATTTTAATATTTATTTGTGTGTATAAATAAAAAATATATTTATTTTAAAATATTTTGATATTTATTTATATATAAAAATATATAACAAAAGAATAGGATTAGAAAAAAAGGTTAACATTAATGCTGAAAAATAGCAACAACAAAAAAACACATTAAATAAGCAAAAAGAGAAAGAAAAAAAAGCATGGAAAATGACAAAAAAATATTTTTTATATATAAAGAAATATTTTTTATAAGTTAAAAAAATATTTTAGGGGTTATTTTATTTGTGTTATTTAAATATCTTAATTACATAATTTTAAAAAAAATACATAAATTTTATTTTTAATATTATGATATTTTAATTATATAATTTTAAAGTGTATTAATAATATAGATAAAATGACACAAATCACTCTATATCTTACTTAAAATTAATGATCAAGAATAATTTAGAGAATAATTTCTATATACTACTATTTTGAGAAGGAAATCTTTTTTCTTATCATATAATCCATTTTGGTTCAGATTAATAGATTTTATAATACATCGTAATCTAATTCAGATCGAATTACTATTAAAATTATAAATAAATGTATATTTTATTTTATAATATATTATATTTAAATATTATTTATATTATAATTACATTAAATTATTATTTTAATTTAAAAAATAAATATAAATTTTAAGTCTCTATAATAATTTAATAATTGTCCAAATATATTTTTTATTCTTTTGATTTTTTTAATTGTAATTATAAATAATAAATTTTATTAGAGATATATAAATTTAAAATTTAAAATTTTACATATATTATATTTTATATATGATAATAATTCATAAATAAATTTTCTTATCTAATTAAAAAAAATTAAAATGTTAAGATTCAAATTTATTTAAATTAATTATATTATTAAATCAAATGAAGATTAAAAATATTTAAGTTTAATTTAGATTGAATGAGATTTAAAATGTTAACAAAATGTAATTTTAATATGTTATTCATCCCTCCATTATTTTAAAAAGCTTCCTTGAGAAAAAAATTAAATACATAATATATTTTTCTTAATAATGATGTGTTGCATAACTAAATAAAATAATTTTATGTGAAAAATAATAATTAAAAATAAGTTAAATTATATTATCAATTCTTAAATTTTAATTAAATTAAATTTTATAAATTTTAAAAAATAAAATTTAGTTATCATACTTTTAAATTTCATTTTAAATTTTATAAATTTTTAAATTATATAATGTAGTATTTAGTAAAATTAAGTTAGGATATATGTAAAAAAAATTAAATATTTAAAAATTAATTATAAAATTTAACTACTTATATATAAATTTAAAAAAAGGTTCGAGTAGCAATGAAATAATTAATCTTTGAAAATAAAAAAAGAGTTTATTTGGTTTCATATCCTTTTAACATTGTATTTAATTATTAGTGGTGTCTTTGACTTAGTGAGAGAATATATATAATAAATAAATATATCGGGACGAAAGTGTGAGAAATATTGTTGAATAATTTAGGGGATGGACCAATATTCAGTCAGAAGCATGGGAGCGTTTAATTGTGAGTTTGACTTTCATAGATTTAGATCACTTGGTTTATACCTCAATTTTTTTTCTAACTCTTTTTTAAATACTAATTTTTTTTATCTTTACGAATGCATTCAAATTTAACAAGTATATAAAAATATTAATTATCCATTAATAATAATAATTATTATTATTTTTTATTATTTTTTAAAATAAAAGAATCTTCAAATATAAGTTTTAACTTTCTTTTGTTATAATTGAAAAATTAATGTTAAAATATTTTATAAATTGATTTGTAAAATATAATTAAAATAAATAAATAATTAATTAATTAATTTAATAATTAATAAATATATAATAATAATTATTTTATCATCAATAAAATCCATAAAAAATATAGTATAATGCAAAACATATATATATGTAAAAAGAAAAAGGCAAAAAAGAGGAAAAAATAAAAGCAAAAACGCACGGAGAAGGACCAAGTTAAAGGCTTTTTATATATAATCATACAATAAAATTATAATTATTTAATTCGTTGTAAAAAATTAATTAAAAAGTTTATGTGTATTAATTTAATAATATTTATAAATTGATGATAGATTGGTAACGTCACAACAAAATTGAAAAAAATAGTTTTTTTATATTATAAGTTTTGATATAATTATAATTTATATAAAAAATAATTATCCTTAAAATAATAAAATCATTATTAATTTTTAATTAATTATTATGTTAATTATATATAACTAATAAATAGAATCTTTCAATTGAAAGGTAGAACTAAAATCTCATTTATTTCGTCGCTTTCCTTATTCACGTGACAGTCTTAACATTAAAAATAATAATTTGAAATAATATTTAACAGGTAATACAATATAGCCTAACCGCGTTGGGATTTGAATAGAAATTCATTTTCATTCAATATTTTACCCCAAATAATTTAATATAACTTAACTCGCATATAAATTATATTATTTTTTATTTCTAATTTTTTTAAATATAACTTATTAAAAAATTACATTTAATTTTTTTTAACTTCATAAATTAAATACATTAATAATTTTACTTTAATCATCATATTTTTTATATTTATAGACATTTTAGTTATTTTAGATAAAATTTGACGATTTTAATTTAATTAATTATTTTTTTTATATTTTTTTATCTTTTTGAAACATTTTTATATTCAAACATATATTAGCAATAACAACGTAACAATAATTTGATTAAATTGTAATAATTTTTTAAAAATATAACTAATATATCTAATTTATTAAAGTGTTGTGCTATTCATTCGTTACTTAGAAAATAACTATAACTTATTTTTTGTAATGATTACATATTAGGAGGTTATCATTATTTTTTTACATCAAAATTAATTTTTTAATATAAAATAATTTGATTTATTATCATTTTATTGATTTAATTGTTCTAATATTTTTTTGTTTAAATAGATAAAAATATAATTTATATAAAAAAACATATACCCATAAATAAAAATATGAATTCTAAAACTTTGATATATTCAAATGAGATCGATGTTGTTGAGTAACATCTCATAAATTTTTAATTTTATATTTAATATTTAAAATATTAAAATATGTATGATTAAACGTTAGTGATTATATGAATACAATATAATATAGATAATTTTTTTTAATAATAATTGATTGATGGATTTTTCATTTCTTTAAAGTTTTTTGTTAATTTTTTTCAATTTCACATCGTTAAGGAATTTGATAAAAGTATTTCTTATAAGTTTGATCAACACTTAATTAAATAAGATATTATTAAATTATGTTAAAATTAAATTTTCTAACTTGATATCAGAGTTTAATTCTGAATGTCTGGTGTCACTGTTTTGAAACTCATCATCTTACAACTCAAGCTTATCCTATCCATCGATAAAATGTGGAGGTAAGATTTCATGTGTTAATTAACATAAGAACTCGACACAATTAATACCAAAAAAACAACACAAATAACATGAAATGAATGCGATATAATTATCATCCTTAATCATAATCAATTATTTTAATATATTTTTAAATAAATATACTACTCACGTTCATATAATTAAAAATCAATTTTTAAATCTTAATTTCACTTACCAAATAAATTATATATTAAACTCCTGAAGTTTCACGTACCAAAATAAGTTAGTATCGTTTAACCTCAAATCTTTAACTTGAAAATGGTAAAAATTAATAAGCTACCTCCAAACAGTATCATATTTAAGAGATCTGTGTATAAATCAAAGTAATTAAAAACTTTTTTTTCTATGACACTGTTTCCCGTGATATAGTCATCTATACAATATGAAGTTTAAATTAAGAATTATATATTTTTAAACATATATACATATTTTACAATAATGATTTTTGCTTTTTTATCAAATAAGTAATCAATTTTTAATATTTACAGTACTGATAATTATCTTAAAAAAATTAATATTTGGTGTATGCTCGATTCCTTTTAATAATAATAACAAGATTATATTTTTAAGTAAAATAATATTTATTAATATGTATTTTTATGATTTTATTAGATTTATGGAAAGTAGATATCTATGACTATATCATAATTAAAGGAGAAATACGAATGAGTAACTACAAAGAAATTTACTTGTAATTTAATATTTATATATTTAATGTTGTAATACTTGTTAATACAATATAAAAATTAATTTTTTTAATTTTTAAAATAATTTTAACATATAACAGATATAAAAATAAAATAAAAATTTATATAATATGAACATTTTACATAGTTAGCCATAAACAAGTATAATGCACATAATTTCTTAAAATATTAAAATAATTATTACTAAGTTTTATTTTAATAAATAATAGTGTGTTTATTATTATCCAAAAATATCCAGCATGTTTTTATTCTGATATTTTAAATATTAATAATTTATTATTTAATTGATAAAAAAAATATTTTAAATAAATTATATAATAAATAAGGGGTTAATAACTATAATAATTATTCTTATAAAATATATGGATAATTTTATTTAGAATTTATAAAGATTTATTTAAATTTTATATATAGTATATATTAATTTTTTTTAATATACATATATAATAAATAGTTACAATATATTTATTGAATATTTTATACTAACTTATATCAAAGGTTAGGTTTAATGAATTTTTTTCTTTACTTTCTCAACCAGAAGTTCCCATAAATAGATCGATCATGTGAAATGAGGTGTAAATCGTCAATAAGCGCAGAGAAAATCAATCAAGATTTATGGAGTCTCTCTTGAGTCTAGAAGCATCTTCAAAGTATTTTTAATGAAACATCAAGGTAATGTTACTTTTTTTTATTCGTGTCATATTTTTGTATGATTTAATAACGTTATTTAAAATAAAAAAAGATAAATTTTGTAGTAAGATAATTAAATAATTTAAAGATAATATTTGTTTAATTATAATAAAAATAAGAATGAGAATGTTTAAAATTATTTATATATATAATTTAAATATTAATTTATAATATAATAAAATATTATAATAATGACAAAAATTATCATTTATCTCATAATATATTTAAAAATTATATTTTTTTACGTATTTATATAATTATTAATTTAAAAATTATTATTTTTAATTTAATTTAATTTATAATTATTTTAATTATATGTTCAAATATAATAATAATAATAATAATAATTTTATTTTTATTAAATTTTGTAATAAACAAAATTAAAATTAAAATTAAAATGATGTGAATTAAACATAAACTAAAAATAGAGATGAGAGGTGACAAATGATAAAGTTAGAGGTCACATTTTCTTGTTAAAATACTTGAAAACAAAATTTTAAAATTTTGTCAGTCTTTTAATTATTATTAAGGATAGTTACGTTAACTTATTATTATTGTAACTTGTCCCAATCTAATATCCTTAGATTAGATTTAGAAGTAATTATCGTCCGTACAAAAAATAAAAAATAAAACAAAAAACAAAAAACAAAATAAAAATTATATTATTAAAATTTATAAAATATAAAAATATCATTATTTATATACTATTCAAATATTTTTATTATTAAAAAAATGATATATCATCTTAATCTTAATCCGATCGAATTATGTTTAAATTAAATTACGATAATTTTAATTCGTTTAATATTAAATGTTATATAATTAAATTAAATTTAATATTATAAATATTAAATATGTTAATATAATCATAAATATCAGATTTTCCTAATAGTGTAGAATAAATCATAAATATGTATATTAGGTTACTCAAAACATATAGCAATTATACAATAACGTGTTTACACATTCAAGCAGGGTCGGCAATTACATTTAGGATAAGCCGTGTACTTGATATCAGTTAATAGATCGGATATAACGATAGGACATCATAAAGGCTTGTTTTTTTTTTTTAATAATTAAGTTAAGGATCTTTAAATGCAAGTTGTAAATATAATTAGAATTTATCGTATATATAAAAATTTAAATCACAATTAAAATAAATTTTAGACAAAATATTATTATATTTTAATAATATATATATATATATATATATGATATATATTATCCTTTTAAATTTAATGTTTTTTATTTATAAAATATGTTTATAGTTATTGGACCTTTTTGTGTTACAGTAGAATTTATTCCCCTTCGGCCATATTTTACCTGCTTTATGGCAATTATTAAAATTGGAATAACGTTAGCATGCAAATCTGAAATTACCTTTCCAAAAACTTTTTAAACAAACTAATATTATTTAAAATGAATATTTATTTATTCAAACTATAATAATAATAATAATAATAATAATAATAATAATTAACAAATGATTGTCTTGAATCATGTTTGATAATAAGTAAATTTTTAAATAAATATGTTTAATAATAATTTTTTATTTTGATTTTATATTTTCTAAGAAACCACTACTTACAAAAACTGAGGTGATTCATAAATTTTTATAAACAATATTGTTTTTTAGCGAATATGACTTCTAATTTTTTCTGTTTTAACTAAATATTATTTTTTATAGTGATTAAATAAAAAAAATAAAATTTATAAATAATACTAAAATATTTATTCTTCTCTAGTTTTTTTTATTAAATAAATTAGAAAGTATTGCTAAACAACTTCTATAAGTGATTTTTTTTGTATTCCTTACAAATAACTAAGTATAAATTATTATCAAATGATTATTTTTACATACGGATGTATTGGAAATAAAATTAAGGAGTAAATTAAGGAGTGACAACTCTTTAATTCAAGGAGTAAAACAAGGAATCCTTAATTCAAGGAGTAAAACAAAGAATCATTAATTCAAGGAGTAAAACAATGAATCCTTAATTCAAGGAGTAAATCAAGGAATGTTTAATTTAAATAGTAATTCAAGGAGTAAATCTACTTATATATAGCTATAGAATTATAATGAAAACATGAAAGAAATAATACAACTTTGAGAGAGCTTGTTTTATTTGGTTAGGCCTAGGCCTTGACGTTTTCAACACTAATTTTCAACATGGTAAAAGGTCCCACATTGAAACCAAGCTCTTGGCGATGATGGATTAAATCTCTCCTGCAACTTCTACCGACTTGATGTGGAGGAGGAGTATTGTGGTAAAAGGAAAGGTCCCATATTGAAACCAAGCTCTTGGCGATAATGGATTAAATCTCTCCTGAAACTTCTACCGACTTGATGTGGAGGAGGAGTATTGTGGTAAAAGGAAAGGTCTCACATTGAAACCAAGCTCTTGGCGATGATGGATTAAATCTCTCCTGCAACTTCTACCGACTTGATGTAGAGGAGGAGTATTGTGGTAAAAGGAAAGGTCCCACATTGAAACCAAGCTCTTGGCGATGATAGATTAAATCTCTCTTATAGCTCCTACCTGTCCGATTTGGAGGAGAAGTATTATGGTAAGAGGAAAGGTCCCATATTGAAACCAAGCTCTTGGCGATGATGGATTAAATCTCTCCTGCAGCTTCTACCTACCTGATGTGGAGGATGAGTATTATGGTAAAAGGAAATGTCCCACATTGAAACTAAGCTCTTGGCAATGATGGATTAAATCTCTCCTGCAGCTCCTACCTGCTCGATGTGGAGGGGAAGTATTGTGGTAAAAGGAAAGATATCGACAATAATATATATTTTTTTTGCTATCGTAATCAGCATTTTTGTTAGTTTTTTCTTTGATGCCTGTACCGTGATTTCAACGATACAGAGCTTAGATCCATAAACCTTATGGATCCAGCTTGAGGGTGAGTATTGGAGATAAAATTAAGGAGTAAATTAAGGAGTGCCAACTCTTTAATTCAAGGAGTAAAACAAGGAATCCTTAATTCAAGGAGTAAAACAATGAATCCTTAATTCAATGAGTAAATCAAGAAATGTTTAATTCAAAGAGTAATTCAAGGAATAAATCTACTTATATATAGCTATAGAATTGTAATGAAAATATAAAAGAAATATCTGTTTGAGAGAAATTGTTTTATTTGGTTAAGCTGCGGCACTAGCGCTTTTCTCAACACTAATTTTCAACAGTATGAGAAATTATAAAATTTTAATTTTAATTAAAAATTAAAAATTATGAACCAATCACAACCTTAATAAATATTGTACCACATGTTTAACAAAATTCTTACATATAACAATAGCCAAGGACAGGAAATTAAGATGATAAAATTAATGGATAAGGTTACCATTCTTTTTCTACTTCATCAGTGAAGACCCTAAAAGAAAAAAAAAGGGAAATATGTCTCTCTCTTTTTTAACTAATAATATTTGAGGGTATTTGAACAAGGATATTATTGTCTTAAAAAAATACCAAGTCTTTATCATCTATACTAGAAGGCAACTTACATAACTATTCCTATTTCACCGTAATGGTACGATGGAAAAGAAGGGTCTATGATAATGAGGAAGGTAAAGTGCTTTTTGGAAATTAACAATATAATTGGTGGGAAAGAAATTAAGAAATTAGGAATACACTTAATAATCACTTATACACATTATAATTGGAAATAAATTTTAAAAAATCAAAAATTGTGTTGTTAGTGTCTATGATAATGATGATATACGCATTTTAATTTTACTTGCTTTTCCAAATTCAAACCCAACTTGATTACCAATAAATCCATATATAATTTGTTGCTATATTATTTTTGTTGTTAGTGTGGGTTTTGAATTTTGATGCAAATTTCACTGAAAAAAGAAGAAGATAAACTTGTTCGTTCAATTAAAACATTAGTGATAGATGAAATTAAGTCCACAATTTCAATTCCTGCTGTATGTGACCTTTGGCTGTATATGCACCAAATTTTTGTAAAAAAAAAAATATATAAAAGAGTGGAGGAATATTGTGTTGTTGATTTGAAGCAACTGGTCCTTGTCTCAGTTTCTAACCGTAGGTGCTATTTTTACATTATGGGTGGACAAAAATATAATCTGTGGATAGAAACACTACGAGACATCTAGAGTATTTATTAATGAAGAAATAAGAGTTGTGTTTAGTTTCGAACAATAATATATGATTTTGGATAATCTATCTTAAACAAAGAAGACATTTGTTTAAAATAAAAAATACACTTAAATAACACGCATAAACGTCCTTAAAAGAACCCACTTCCCCGTACGTCTGTCCGTCAAGATTTTTGTAATCCATACCTATGTTAACCTCTTTAAACGTATTAAAATTCAAATTTTGAAATATTTTTCTCTCTTTTTTAGTATTTTCTTCGTCTATAAAAAAGATCATCTTCGTCATTCAAAAAACACACAATTTTTTGAACTCTTTCTCTCTCTAAAAAGTTTTATTTTTTTTAGTTTTTATTTTTAAAGTTCTTCTCAAAGATGAACTAATTTATAAATTTTTAGTTTTTCATTCAATAAGCAGATATACAAATCCATTTAGAGATTTTTCAATTATAAAATTAACATCAAACTAGTGTAAAATTATTTTAAAGTATTATTTTAATAAATTCTTTACGGTTATCATTTTATATTTTATTCTTATATGTTATATTTAATTTATATGTGATTAAATTTAACATGATTGGTTGTTTGTAAATATGATATAATTATAATGTTGTTATGCTTGCAAAATATTAAATTGGTAAAACACTTTTATACAATAAATTGATTTTATTTTTATTCAACATTTTATATTGAGGATGTTAGAGATAAATACATTATTTTTCATTACAAACTTAAATCTAAAAATTAGATTTTAAGATTTAATTATTCGGTCTAATTTAGAGTAATTTTTTTTATTTGTTGGTACAATTGCCTAGTAGTTAGAGTGGAACTCTAGTTCAAAAGTTTTTTTATAAGAACTATTATTCGAAAATGTATTGATAACATATTTTCAGTATTAGTTTTAAAACTTGAAAGTTAATACTTGAAAAATTAAATTCTTATGTTTCATTTGGACACATTGAATAAAGTCTAATTATTTAACTCCGCCTAAAACTGTGATTAGATGGTTTGCTATTTTCTTAAAAATAAAACTAAAATTTAATATTTAATTAATTAATAGGTTCCGCCTAAGGATATTAGTTAGTTAATATTAAACAAAAGAATTTAGGCCCCGTCTAAGGAAACTTTCATACTAAAAATAGAAAATTAACAAATATTAAATTATATATTTAATAACTTAAATAATACAATCAAACATAATTAACTTAATTATTATATCATTAAATACTCAACTGTTATGAATGATAAAATTTGCATTATTGTTTATTGATTTTATATCTATGTTTATATTTTCATGTTATTAGATTAGAAAACAAACAAATCAAAATATCGTGATAAGATGTTTAGGATTAATTTTTTTTAAGATTTTGTATAATAAATTAAAAACCATATAAATTCCTTCCTTAGATTGATTTTGGAGGTATACTTATCATTTTCTATAAAATGATTCGTACACTTGCGATAGTTTTACAAATTATAAAACCACAAAAGGGTAAATTTTCGTAAGATCAATATTTGTAATGCCGGTCTTGTGATTTCATTATCATCCATCAACCTCCTACCAACGAGGCATCTCTTATTAACAAGGTACCTCCTCCCAATGAGATACCTTTATTAATGGGGTACATCATCCATGTGAGTACCTCCTATCAACAATGCACCTTTTATTATTAAGATATATATCATCCTAATGAGTACTACTTATTAACAAGGTACCTTCTACCAATGATGCACCTCTTATTAACGAGCTACATCTTCCCAATAAGTACCTTTTTATCAGTAAGGTAGCTCCTATCAACAAGGTACATCTATCTAATGAGTACCTTTTATCAACAAGGTACATCCTACCAATGAGGCCAAATGGACCCCATTAGGGTTACGAATATAAAAGGCACATTGTCCATACTAAGAAAAGGTCATTAGTTTACAAATGTGAACCTCTTCTTTAGGTTGAAAAGGATAAGTGAAGAATTAATTTTTCACTTATCCTTATCACCTTTTTCACGAATAAAATAACACGATAACCCCTAGTGTGAAAGAGGACGCCAAGTGGACCCCTCATTAGGGATGCAAATATAAGAGGCATATGACGCATCCTAAGAAAAGGTCGTGAGTTTATAAATGTAAACCTCCTCTATAGGTCAAAAAGGATAAGTAAAGTATTGATTTTTCCACTTATTCCTATCACCTACCTCGTGAATAAAATAATGCGATAACCCACTAGTATAGGAGGGGAGGCCAAATGGACCTTCCACTAGGGATGCATGTATAAGAGGACAATAAAGGGTTGTACAAATGTGAACCTCCTTTTTGGATCGAAAATGATAAGTGGAGAATTGATTTTTCCAACCCTATTACTTATCTCATGAATAAAATAACGCGATAATCTCTTAGTATAAAGGTGGCCTAACACGAGTTGAAAATTCGTCAAATATAGGCTGAATTTCTTTAGACACCAGCTAAAAATTCCTCAAATACGAGCTAAATTTCCTTAAGTATAAGATGAAATTCTTCTAATGGATAGAACTTTTTTTTAGAGATGAATTGAGTGGATGGTAGAACTCCTATTATACTAGGTGGGGGATCTGAATCGCCCAAAGGAACCTAAAAGGTTTATAATACAAGAATTTGAAAGATTACACCTCTCAAAGTATTGTAATTACCTATTTAAATAACACGCCCCAATAAAAATAGGATTCTTTAATCTTGCTTCAAGATAAAAGAATGAGGGATTTAATGGTTTGGTGTTATATACCAAATTATCTTATGATAATGAGATACCTATATATGGAATAGTTCGAGGTACCTATCTTAGGAATTCAACAGTGGATGCAATGTACATAAGATGCATTTGGTACCTACCAATGTATCCTAAGAAGAGTGATTTTTTCATCTTGATTTAAGATAAAAGAACGAGGGACTTAATGTTTGGATGTTTCTAACAAGGGCACCCCATATCCACATTGTACATTCACATGTGGTGTTATTAAGTGTATGTAAACGCAAGAAAATTTACACAGGGTGATTTGAACCATACAAAATGTATGATGTATACGAGGTGTATCACACACGACGTGCACCGATACATGAGAAGCTTTAGGTATATGACCCTAATAGGGTATCCAAGTTACAAGAACTATCAAGGGGACAAGAAGACATGAATTACATAAATACAGGGATATGACCTTATCATATGGTAATAATCTGATTACAAGTCAGATATGATTATTACAATGGGATACGACACTTAAAGGTGATGATGTCTATATATATGAACATACGTGACCCATTATAAAGATTTAATTTTTTTTACAATCTTTTTAACCTTGTAATATTTATAATTCTCTCCGAATAAGATTATTACCATCTATAAATATAGATTTTTTTAAATAACTATAATATTTATACACTTAATTAGTAAACGAATATCCAAACATTATATATCTAAATAGACTATATTTCATCGATTCTTAAATTTATAATTTTTTTGGATAACTATACTGTTCCAATGCTTCTAAGTAGAACTCTAATCCCACCAAACTTAACTTATACATGTTCGCTACATATGGTTGAATCATTTATATATATTTGTGCACTGTTACAAACCATTCATATTATCATTTAAGCAATAGAAGAATCTTTCTCCTAGGACTAGTGTCATGTTCTTATTGTTTGGATGGTTCCGTTAATCAAATAATTGGTCTAATGATGTCAGAAATTGAGTTAAACATATTTAAAATATGCTGCTTCTTTTTTTCATTTTTATAATAAATTAACGTACATTAGAGATACACTTTTGATGTCTCTACAAACCAACAAAATGTCATTTGAAATGCAATCGTGCTACTAATTGGCAATGTTCATCAATCAAGGTGTGAGTTGTTTTTTTTTAAATATTTGATCATTAAATGTAATTTAGAATATTATTCTTACTATAAAATTTCTAAAATATTATTCTTAATATAGAATTTCTTTTTTAAATAACTTGACAAAAATTAAAATAGATTTTTAAGAAATAATATCAGAAGTTAAACCTATGATTTAAAAATGAAGAGTCAAACTTGAATTTTTGTAACATCTTACCATAATTAAAGTGTGATTGTTTAGGTGTTTGATTGTTGGGAATCTGAACCATTTAGCTGAAATCTAGTGAAGCTATCCAACTTATATAGAATTGACATAAACCTAATTAAATTGATGTTGCTTAGTAGCTATTGATTTTGGTACTGCACATGATTCTTAACATGAAATTGAAAGAATGATGCTAGTTAGCTATCTAACAAAACGGATTTCTTCCTTTGAGTTTACACATGCTATGGCATTTTTTTCCTTAAATTAAAAAAATAACTACCTTAACAATAAAAATAACATATCAATAAAATTAAACAGAATCTAATTAAATAACATTTAATATTAAATATATAAAAATTATTACAATTTAATTTAAACGGTATTAAATTAGATAATGATTAACCTGAAATTATATATCAGATTTTTTTTAATAATAAAAATGCATAAATTGGATACAAATAATACTATTTTTATAATTATAAATTTTAATTATATTATTTTTATTATTTTTTCTAGCTATGATAATTACTTCTAAATAATTCTCCAGTCACTTTTGGTTGTCAGTGCCACGTGCTCGACAAACACCTAAATAAAAAATACAGAATGTGTTAGTAGCACAATGGCACACCAAAAATTATAATGTGATTTAGTGTAGAAAGAAAGATTCATTTTTGAAGAATTGTTTACAAATTAATAATACATCATGTAGGGATAGAAAAATAAAACATTCACATACTTCTGAAAGATGTTAATCAATCAGTTTACTCTTCATGAGCATCTACACATACACCCTAAAGAGCCAGTCAATGTAACAACCTACATAGAGGCTACATCTGAGTAAGTTCCTGAGTATTTTCCATAGATTGTCTAAGAATATATTCAGCTCTCCTCTTCTTATCATCCCTCTCCTCATCTTTCCCAAACCAATATCCCAGTCTATCAACACCCTTCTTCGGAAGGCTCAAATCCAAAGATATGCCTAGAAACTTCTTGTCAGCTCTGAAACCTAAATGAACAGCAGGTCTAGTATCTGGAAGTAGTCTCCTCTCGTCCTCTCCGTCGTCACAAAATCCACTTTGTAATGATTGAATTGCAGGTGCAAATGCCTCTAGCACAGAAACATTGTCCCTCCCAACCATTTTATCTGACAGCTTCTCTGGCATCACAACATCCTTTTCTATCAAGTTCATAGTTGGTTCCAAGGATACGTTACTTTCAACAAGCTGTAATTCATTATCAGTATCATCAGCGGAAGCTGAAGCAGGGGTTATTACCACAAAGCCATCAGACACCAACTGCTCCTGTAAACGCAGTAAGGATCTTTCTGCCTTTCTCTGTTGTCTTGCTTGCTCAATCTTATCTGAACGAGGATCGGTGCTCCTCTCATTCCACATGGGCGAATAAATATAAGTATGTGGGTCAGGGAAAGCAGGCAACCAAGTGGGTATGTGCTGAACAGGTGGTTTCTCATCCATTTGTATAAAACTGGGAATTAACCTCATGTTCCTGACCACAGTAAAGTTTGGAACTGGCTGAGCAAATGGAATCTCCCCAGAAGAAGAGACATATGTGGCAATGTCTTTAACCTTTCTTGAGCCCGCAAGACAACGATCAATATCCTGCGCAAGTGGAAACCCTTGTTCTGCTTCCAAAACCTCTAACCCTCTAATAATGTCAAAAATGTTGCACTCAGTTCTGCCAGTTAAGTTAGCATAAAACTTCGCAGTTTTCCCCAAGTCAAATAGGTATCTGATTAAAATGTCTGCAAGAGCATCCATAGCAGATTCCTTAGAGCCATGAAAACCCACACTCTCACATATCTGTGCTGCTGCAACCTTTGACACAGTTCGCCCAAAATCATCAGCTCCTAGTCTTCCTGGCACACTGCCTTGATGTTCTTCGATTCTAGCATCATCTGCATGTTCATTCCACTGCCAAAATATTATGGAACAAATGAATTCCTACGTGGATCACATCCTAAAGATAAAATGTGTGAAGATGAAACCATACTAAATTGCCACCAGCAAGGCCAAAAGAAAAAAAAATTGTCTGATTATGTGACTAGTGAAACTTTTTCATGTGACATGTACCTTCAATTTATGCGGTTGCCCTTTCATTAAAGCCTTTTTTTCCAGAAACACTGTTCAAATATTATTGCTTTGTCATGCCAACTGCGAAAAATTTAGATTATGAAGCTGAAAGCAGAATTTTATAGTTTATGCAAATAAAAAGGCAGAACTATATGGGCAACCGGTGCAAAAAAAACAGAAATTAATGGGACAAAACCGTCACCCTGTCAGACCAACCTGACTCCAACAAATATTGAAGTCTACTATTGAGAGACAGAAACGGAGCCATCTCATATGTACTCAACTTTTAGTCAGGTATGGGTGTGCATCTCAGTGGCACTCAATTACAAAGTTTTATAATACAGGAAAACAGCTCATACAGGTCCATATTTTAGATATATAGCTATTTCGACACGGGTCATGATAACATAAAAACGTTAATTCCTTTTTAATTAAAATTTTGAGAAATAAATAAATCAATTTTTTTATTGATATCTTATAATTCTTTTTAATAGTATTAACCTTATTTTATCTGTCCATTCTTTTATTTTTATTGACACATTGTTTTTCTTTTAAATTGACATACATGTAAAAGCCACCGATTAAGAACTCAGAAAATATATCTAGCCCAAAGCTCTACAGCCCCAAGGGAGGAAGCTATTAATTTTCTTTTTCTATTTTTTTCTACTCTCCTCCCTATTTATTATATGCCCTTCCCCAAATGACAGCTCTTCTCCTTTTATTTCCTTGTAAGTTCCCACTGTGCATTGTTTTTAACGAGGTCTCTTCTTCCTCTTGTCTTCTTTTTCCTACTTTTCAGATACTCCTCCACATGAAAAGCTACTTTTCCTTTCAGTTATGAAAAAGGAAGCTTCACTTTTATAAGAGAGCCATAAATCCCCTTTGTCAACATGAAAAACAAGCACCAAAAAGGCAGTCACAGCCAATATCTAACTCATTCTGTAACATGACAGGGTAATGTCTCAACAGGGGTGTGGTCACAGTCTAACAGAAACAGATGGCATAAGTAACAAATGGTAACAAAACCAATAGATGACTACATAAAGCACCAGACACGTATGGCTCTCTAATATAAGGTATATATTGTGGGAAATCAGGAAAAAGATTATCTTAAATGTATGGAGTTACTAAGTAAAAGAAAGCCCCTAGCGAAGCAAAGTGAGGGATATCCAAATTAGCAATCAAAGATAGCTTTTGCAATTTAAAAGAGCCAGAACAGTTCACATTACAAACTGTGTGATAGAGCAATGAAAACCCTAATTATATTAAGAAGAAATACAAGTAATAAAATGGAAAGTGGAATACTTGAATTGATTAAAGATTGGTTCGTGATACCGGTGCCTAGTCAGGATCACCTTGCCATTAATCAACAGTTGCTTGGGAATTCGGCAGTGAGGAGAGGTCCTGATCCTGTCCACATCCAACTAATCAGTTACCATACGCATGCTGCAAACCTGGCTCCCATTTTAATTGCCATCCAGATTTTATTCAGCGTTTTAATAGAGAAAGAACAGGAAAGGGAGTCTCCTCCATAACTACCGTAAATTTCTTCTTCTTTTTTCTTTTCTAAATTAATCTGATGGAGGCCATGATAGTACTTGATATTATGATTCATTATTCATTAGCAGAAAAATTAACTACTGAAGTTATATTATCTAGCAAAGGAGAGTATACGGTAAAATAAAAACATCAGAAAAGAGCGCAAACGTCGACTATTCTAAGCATAAAGAATAAAACTGAAACCATTAAATTGAAAACCTTCAAGATACGAAAGACCCATTTGCATATATTTCCTACAGCTAAAAGCCAACCAGGAAGAATATCGAAAACTAACTGGCGATGACACAAATGCAACATTATGTATATGAAATTGGGGGATTTCTTGATTTGCAATACTCACGAAATAAAAATCCATTTCATATCAATAAAACATTTCAAGTGACCAGCTAATGAGTATCTTACATATAACAGAATAGGGAAACGGACCAATAGATAACGAAAGACGGCAAGAGACTGGAACTATCGGCTTAGTCAATGGTGGCAATGGAGCTCAGCGAACTGCAATAATGGTGGATTCTTGACCGGCGACGTTGGTGTGGAAATGGAAGATAACGAAATTAGGGTAAGGGGAATCGAATGGATTGGGTCGACTGGGGCACTGGCGGGTCTGGTTTTATATGATATTTGGGTGCGGGTAGACAATTAATCCAATTAGTTTGGGTGAAATTATTATAATTTGATAACGAGTATTTATAAGGATAACATACAAAATACCACCAACCTTTTAGTATCTTTAAATAACTTTAAAAATATTCTTAAAATATAACAAAAATTAAATCTAATATAAATAAATAATAACATTTTTAAAATGTAAAAATAAATAATAGAAAGATTAGTAACGATAAATCAATAAATAGTAAAATTATAAATTAAATATATCTTATTTTGCTTTTCATAGAAAATTTTGATAAGTAAAATGAAATTTAAATA
The DNA here is from genome assembly GCA_033030585.1 of Hippophae rhamnoides. NCBI lineage: Eukaryota > Viridiplantae > Streptophyta > Magnoliopsida > Rosales > Elaeagnaceae > Hippophae > Hippophae rhamnoides. The sequence goes on along the minus strand of CM065436.1, from coordinate 2,511,589 downwards.
AATTTAAAAGGAAAAATTAAATTTTAAAAAAATGATGGATTTAAATATCCGTCATTTCATCTTTAAAAAAATTATTCAAAAAAATATAATTTATTATAAAATAAGTAATAAATAAATGATCGTTAATATCACAAATGTAAAATGAATATATAATATACTATTAATTAATAAGGAAACTATACTGAATAAATTATCAAAAAAAATTCAAAATGATAAAGAAAAAATTTGAAACATTCATTTAGGAGATATTCAAATATTATTAACAACTTATTTAAAAAAAAATAGATATACCAATAAAAATAACATTATTAAACAACTAAATAAAAAATAAAAAATATGTTTTATTAGGAATGATATACGGTAACTTAGGATACCAAAAGCAAAAAATTATATCATACCTTATGTTTATTATTAATATCCATAATAAAAATTTTAATTAAATATTAAGTATAACTTATGAATTTGAAATATGAGATTTAATAAAAGAATAAAATTATAAATTTTTAATACGCTATCTAGTAGGATATTATTTAACAAATAACATAATAGTTCAATATATATAAAAAATAAATTTATAGAAATAGATAAAACTTTTCGAGGATTTGGGCAAATAATAAAACCATAAATATTAACAGATTTTGAAATATGAGATGAATGACACTTATATATAAAGGAAATCCCTCTGATAATAGGAAGATAAAATAATGTTGTTAAAAACAATAATATACTAAGATTTATACTTATAGATAGAAACCACCAACTAAGAAGTTAAAATTAAAAAATAAAGTACAAGTAATGAAGACATTAGTTAATGATGTCATATTAAGAAAATAATAAATTTTAAAGATAAATTAAAAAATATATAGTTAAAAGTAATTGGAAACTTACCAAGTGTAGCAAAAAATCAAACAATATATTACTTGAAATTTTGAAAATGGATTTAGTCTAGGAAGTAAACACAAAATACCTGTAAAATGTAATATAAACATAAAAAGAATTATTAAAAGAAATAAATGAATGTGATTATAATAAACTTCAATAATATATACATTTGGAATTTATAAAACTAAGAAAATATGTATGTATTATACATAGAAATAATAATATTGTAGATCATAAATATGATATTCTAGAAGGACTAGAAATAGAACCACTTAGGATATCATATGTTCTCGAGAATTTATGAATTATGTAACATGGATTATTTATAAATATACTTTAACATAAATAAACTTTGATATGTAACATGAATTATTTATCTACTATATTAAAAACTACAATTTTTTACTAATCTAATTTTACTAATGTGTTTTAGTGTGCAAATTTTATCGTTTTACCCGTTATTCATTTAATGGTTTATGCCTTCCAAATTTTAGCATCAAGATACCTCCATCAAGGTTATCATATTTCTCTTCCTTTTAATTTATCTCTTCTCCATGTACGATCCTCTCCGACGAGGCCAACGATTCCACTAATATTGTTGGAAAAGCTCATGATTCCACTATCATCTATAAGTTCGACGATTTTCATATATTTTGAATGGTAAAAGATGTACAACGATATCTTCATGAAGCATGGTTGAAGCAATTTTAAGAGACGTATTGCTTATGAGCCTCTAAATTATGCCACCACTTATGAGAAAAGACAAACTTATTCACCAACTCAATTGTCTTTATTATGGTGTATACTTATGTTATCTCTATCTTTTTCTATATATTGTAGGTATTTTTCTTGCCTCTACTCTTTTCTCATTCTCTTATATCTTCAATTTTAATGTATTTAAACTAATGGTTCAATAAAAAAATTCAATTTCTTCCGCAATATAGTTGTCATTATGTTTTATATATTATTATTTTTAAAACATGTACTTAAAATTTACGTATATTTTCAAAAATATATACATAAAACTTATACGTTATTTTTTAAAAATATATATAAACTTTACATATAAATATTATATATTCTCCTGGAATTTTGTCATGGCCCCCAATCAAAGTTATCGAAGATTTGGTAAGGTTCTTGATGTTAAAAAATTACGTAAATTTTCGATAAGTAGATTTATGAGAAAGCAAGATAGACAAAATAAACACATAAATTTGATAATGGAGTTCGACTAATCTTGCTTACGTCTCTGGACTTGCTGCAGATCTTTTTACTAAAATGAGAGAAATTACACAAGGTGTTTACAACACTCACAACCCACAACCTAATTACACCCAAGAAAATTACTCTCAATTTTCTCTCACAAAAGCTTTTCTCTTTATTGGAATTAACACTTGGTTGATTAATTCATTACAATTACACATCTATTTATAGGAAAATTTACTCATTGAATTACTCCTTAAATTAATGGTTCCTTGAATTAAGTTCCATGTTTTGCTCCTTAATTTAAGGAGCTTTATAGCAATCTCTAACAATCTCCCACTTGAAGAATGATTTTAAGCTGTCTTCACACCTCAATTAATGCATCAACTTTTCTAGTCTTGTTACTCTAGCAAACCAACTGAAGTTGACCACAACTTCAATTTCATGGCAAGCTCCCACTTGCTGGCATCTCGAATTTAACAAGCTTCATCATAGCATTTAAGCTTTCCTCCATCAGTCAACAACATATAGTTCATGCATCTCCTGTTAGGCACATGAGGTCGAGATAACTTTCTCAATACATGAGTTGTAGTAGGAGGTTGTGGTGCGTCGGACTATTGCGCACTATTTTGTCCAACGAGTTCCCCTAGCTGAGGACTTGCTACAATTGGTTCCTTTACGGAACTGTCTGGGACATCATCTGCATCTACAAATACTAACTCATTTTACTTTGAGTCGTTGGTGTCTATTTTATGCATGTCCTTACACATCACTCTTTCATTGAAAATCACATCCCTGCTATGGATCACTTTCTTGTTTTCGTCATCCCAAATGCAGTAGCCAAACTCATCCTCACCATAACAGATGAATGTGCATTTCTTGGATTTGGGATCAAGCTTATTCCTGCCTTGATCACTAATATGCACATATGCTACACAACCGAAAACTAGATGTGATAGTTTCACCTATTTTCTACATCATACCTCCTATGGTATTCTGTGCTCCAATGGAATAGATAGGCTTCGGTTGACCAAGTAAGCTACTATGTTGACTGCTTCTGCCCAGAAATGCTTCTGTAGTCCTGACTGTATACGAATGCTTTTGGCTCTTTCTGTCAACGATCAGTTCATACGCTCAACTACACCATTGTGTTGAGGCGTGCCTGACATAGTTCTTTCTATTCTAATCCTGTGCTCATGGCATAAAATTTTGAATCTGGTATCTTCATATTCACCCCCATTATCGGTTCTGAGTTTTTTCTATCTTCAAACCCACCTCATTTTCTATCATAACTTTCCATCTTCTAAAAGCATCAAATACATCAAACTTATGCTTTAGAAAGTAAACCCATACCTTTCGAGAGTGATCATCGATGAAAGTCATGAAGTAGTGTTTCCTACCAATGGATGAGACGGTTGTTAGTCCCCAAACATCATAGTGGATAAACTCTGGCCTTTCCTTCTTTGGGGGTTCTGTCACTTGTCTGAAAGTTGACTCTATTTTGCTTTCCAATTATGCAATCTTCGCACATGTCTATCTCTACAGACTGTAGGTCTGAAAGTTTTCCCTTTAAGTGCATAATCTTCATCCCATTCTCACTCACGTGGCCTAGTCTCTAGTGTCACAGATTTGGTATTTCATTGCATGCTGAAATTGCGATTGAACAACGTCCCCCTACTGTCATGTAAAGAGTGCCATTCTTCTTGCCTCGAGCAATTGTCATTGCGCCCTTTGAAATCTTCCAATCATCACCATGGAAGATCGTAGTGTAGCCTTCACTAGCCAATTATTCTATTGAGATTAAGTTCTTTCTTAGGTCGGGAATATGCTTAACATTCTTCAGTTCCCAAGCATACCCGCTCAATTTAATCTTCACTACACCTTTGCCAATAATAGCACAAAGTTGATTATCACCAAGATATACATTTCCAAGGTTTATGGGGACATATTTCTCAAAGGATTATTTTTGTGAAGTAACATGGAACGATGCTCCAGAGTCTAACACCCAAGATTATTTGTTGCTCTCCAAAGAGCATATCAATGCATCATCTCCTCCATCTCCTACTGAGGTGGAAGTAACATTTGCCTCTGCCTTCACTTGTTTATCCTTCGGTGCACTTTTGCACTGATTTTTGTAGTGCCCGGTTCTCCCACAATTCCAGCACTCGATAGTCTTCGAGCTATGGGAATTATTAAGATTCTTGGATTTGGACCTCTTTGTCCTTTGATCTACCTTTGTAGTCTGTTTTGCCATATCCATTCTCTTTGGTTGAATCTCTTTCTCTTGACTCTGTATGCAAATCTGAAGAGGTTGATGATTCATCCGACTCTCTACATCAGATCTCTTCACCAAGAAGCAGATCACGAACATTATCAAATTTCAACTTATTGCTTTCTGACGAGTTACTCACAACCGTGACAGTAACATTCCAGCTTTCTAGTAAAGAATACAAAAGTACCAATGCTCATACTTCTTCATCGAATTCAATTTCAACTCAACTCAACTAGGTTGTGACTGTGATGAGTACATTGAGATGTTTAGCTACCAATGTGCCTTCCGTCATCCGCAAATTGAACAAACGCCTCATCAAATGCACTTTGTTTGAGGCTGATGGCTTCTCATACATATTGGGGAGAGCTGTCATAAGACCCACTGTGGTCTTTTCCTTTGCTATGTTGAAAGCAACATTGTAGGATAGCGTCAATCGAATAACTCCGAGGGCTTGTCTGTCTAGAATATTCCAATCCTATTCCTTCATAGCCTCTAGCTTCTTCCCTAAGAGAGGTTGATATAGATTTCTTTAATACAGATAATCCTCTATTTGCATTTTCCAAAACTTGAAATCTGTGCCATCGAATTTCTCGAGTTTCACCCTTCCTTCATATGCAGTCATTGCTCCCACTTAAATATGACTTCCTTCGGATCGTTTCTGGCTATTTCTACAAATCACCGTGTATTAGAACACCTCATTCAACGAACAAATATTGTTGACACAATTTCCTATTCATATGAATAGTAACATTATAGGAAATTGACAAAAATCACTACCAAAAGCTCTCATACTAGTTGTTGGAAAATTACGCAAATTTTCGATAAACTAGATTTATGAGAAAGCTAAATAGACAAAATAACACACAAATTTGATTACGGAGTTCGACCAATCTTGCTTACATCTTCGGACCTACTGCAGATCTTTTTACTAAAATGGGAGAAATCACACAAGGTGTTTACAACACTCACAACCCACAACCCAATTACACCTAGGAAAATTACTATCAATTTTCTCTCACAAAAGCTTTTCTCTCAATTGGAATGAATACTTATTTGATTAATTCATTACAATTATACATCTATTTATAAGAAAATTTACTCATTGAATTACTCATTAAATTAATGGTTCATTTAATTACTCATTAAATTAATTGTTTTGCTTCTTAAATTAAGAAGATTTATAACAATATAAAACAATCGATAAATATTTTTTAAATGTTCGATAAGATTATCCATAATTGTTATTAGAGTTATATTTATTTAATCAGTTAGTTAGATAGTAGGGATAGTAGGGATAATTTAATATTCTTATATATATATATATAATATGTAAAAATTATGAATTTTATATTTTATATGGTTTTATTTAAATAAAATTGATAATTTTTAATAAATCTAAAGAATTGCTTTATAAAAAGAAAATAATAGATGCGAGGGATCATCATGACATGTTAGTTACAAGGCCAGTATTGCCCGTTTGGTTTAAATTTTGAATTTTTTTCATTTTGGAGTGAATATAAAATATAAAATTACTTTATCTAATGTAATATATATATTTAAAGGATAATGATATTATTGGTATAATAAAAAATCATAATATTATTATAATAATTTGTACTATTATTGCAACAAAAATATATAATATATTTATTTTATTCATAATATTGTTGATACTACTTTTAAATAAAATTAAAATTAATAAAATATTACCGTACAATTAATAATTTTTATTGCGGTAATCGCGACTTTAAAAAGTACATATAGTATTTAAAAATAAATAAAAAGTTTAAATTTGGAGCCCCAATAATCGGATACAACACCCTTGGCATGACGGGCCAAGCCCTGAGTCAAAATATCTAGCCCACGGGCTTTCACGATTCGGTTTTTCAAACCATGGTCCGACCGACGAGCTAATTCGCATATTGGACTGTATGAACTATTTGACAACCCTGCTTCGGACCATAGTATAAATAAGGAAGCAGCTAGACATAAAAAACCTAACTACTTGATCTTATCTGAGCAGGAAGCGAGAGAGTGAAGCAGCTAAGATCGCCGCCAAAAATGCCAAATGAAGGCGACTGAGCCACCTGCCTTCTCTAAATCTCAACCCATACGAGAGGTTAGATGGAGGCTCTAGGCCAATTGGCATTTTGGGAGGCACAATTTTGGCTGCTTTCTTCTATCTTGCTCTGCGATGAAGACAGCCCGCGGTCAGAGCCTACTTTCAGTGTCTTTTGAACACTGACAAAAGCAATGATGGTCTAGCGGGCTTTAATCTCATTTCTCTAGATCGCACTTTTCTTTTTCACGCATGTTTTTATGTTTTTGTCATAAGGGTTTTTAGGAAGATACATATATTCACGTACAAAAGGTGCTTGTTAAAATGGTTGACAGTAGTAATTGATTTGTGTCCCTTACTCTTAATTCCCTTTTATAAGGGAGTCAGATAGCTTTTTTTCTTCCATGATGTTTGTTTGTTTGTTTGTTTGATGGCCTCGTTTTTTCGTTAGTGTTAATATAATACAATATTTGGGTAGAACTAATTTATCAGTTTATTAATGCATGTTGAAAATGTTAATCATATATGACTATTTTGGTTAATATCACTATGAGTTTTGGAGGAAAATGCAAATGAGGTGAAGTCTTCGATGAAATGCTCGAGAGTAATTTATTTTATCTATTTCAGTATTTATTAACTCTCATCCCTTGTTTGATTGCAGTGGAGACGATTTTGTTCGTATTTTTGCAGTTATAGATTCATATTTATCAGGATTGAAGCTTTTGACGTGTCCTGTTATCCAGGTAAGCTTTTAATACCTGGTTATTTGCTTCTTAATCTATATAATCTTCATTTTAATAATTAGTTATAGCAATAACAATTAATAATAAGATTAATATAATTACAAGTATGTTTTTTTAATGAAAAAAGATGTTACACTCATTTTAGTATAAATTTATGTTCAAATTATTGAGCTTGTATTCATTTTTGAAGTGTTAAAGTATGGATGGTAAGGGGTCAGTTTGGGTTGGAATCGAACTGAATTAACCCATAAGGTGAATTGAGTTTTGGGGTTCATTTCAGTTCGGTCATTACATGTTGAGCATTGACACGACCTGGTGACCCGTTTTCAATTCTCTTTTAGTTGAATAATGGGTAAAATTCGACTTGATACAACCTAAATTGGTATCACAAGCAACGTGACGTGCATTGTTGTTTGGGACCTGAACTGGTTTGCTTTGATTCAACTCGAATTGGACGAGTACTTGTGGCACTAAATTGTTGCTCAAATGCTATTCCTATTTTGAAGGTCTAAAATTAAAATTCATGGGTCACAATCCCATTTTATGCATGTAAGAGGCTGATTCACCGACCTTAACTTATACATGAAATTGTGTGGCGATCATTTTATAAAATTGAGGGATAACATGAGTAACATCATACTTAGATTTCAACAATTAAATCTAAGTGATTTGAGTGCAATCATTAATAAAGGAAACCCAATATTCATGACCAGATAAGAGAAAAGACTCCAATATTCATGACCAGAGAGGGAGTAGGAGAAGAGAAAAGACACCGCACATCTGTATAGAAACATAATTTTTATTACAACTAATTTTGAAAGTAGTTTGATTATTTTTGGTAAAGATCCATTATTCACAAATTTAATTGGACGTAGAAATATTAAAAAATAATTTACGAAGGATGTCTTGGATGATCGTGTAGGAACATAATTTTTGCTTTATCACTTTCTTTATCCACTTAAAGTCACAACTATTGTTGCTGGACCCCCTTTTTCAAGTAATAAAGACATAGTAAGTTAGCATAGAAGGTTATTCGTGACCTGTCTTTGTACCTCACGGTAGATTAGAGAATAGGTTGCTTTTAGGTACGGTAAAGAAGTGGCCATCATTCTATTGCTAACTTATCCAAACTTCCAGCTAAACTAACCAGTAACATATAAATCTGATCTTTAATAGCATGTTTTCTCAAATTTTCAATATGAATAGTACATATCATATCATTATAATGTTTTCAAGAGATCGACCACTGCATCCCACATTGAACAAAGTGAAACATCTATTTGTCTGGCATGGAGTTGATAAGTAATGATTTTATAAAGACATCTTTAGCTTCTTATTTATTATAAATTGGATCATCTTTGTTTTGGGGTAACTTTACTACTTGTGATGTAACCTTTTTTTTCTTTTCCATTAATATGTATCTTTAAAATTTACACCGATGAAATAGACCTAGAGATATCTTGAAAGAAAGAACCAATAGGCAGAGATTATATACTTGTCTGGAAAGAAGGTGATAACCCATGGACCCAGATAAAAATGAAATGTAACAAATAAGGAGATAACCTGATTACCAAGGAGAGCAGCAGCGAATAACGGAACTCAATGTCAACAGCAACAGATTTGTTGACGGCAATAGTTACTGCAAGAATTGGATGTGAGCTGGGTGTCGACGACAGCAAAGAACTAGACTGTAATTTCAAACGTCAGCTATGGCATAACGACAATTGGTGCAGAGAAGATGGTAAGGCAGTGAATTTTTTTTTCCTTTAATTTTTTCTTTTGCTCTATACCAAATTGGATTCAGAATGAAAAAGGGTAAGGCAGTGAATTTTTTTTTCCTTTAATTTGTTCTTTTGCTCTATACCAAATTGGATTCAGAATGAAAAAGGAAATGCTTGATTATTTCGTTAATCAAAATAGGGTGTTTATATAAATATGTAAATCCTATTTATACTAGGATAATAAATACAATCATAAATATAAATATTAATAAAATAATAATGAATAAATAAATATTCCTAGAATTAATTTTAATAATAAATGTAATACATATACATTTCAACTTATAACAACCCTATTTTTGATTGTTTAATGTGATTATTAATCATTTTTTACTCTAGAATTCTAATTTCTTACCAATGAACTTTTCGTTGCTTAATACACATTTAATCGTTTGGAACGCAACTACTGCAAAGGACTTGAATAAATAGAAAGTTAGGAAATAATTCACTAATGTAATTGGTTAAGACGCATTAGGTCATTTAGATATATATAGGTTTATCTCAATTGTAATTGTTTGAGGTGATGATATGAATTGTGATAGTGATGATTGAGAATATTAGTTCTATGATCAATGAACACCATTAGTCTTTGTACAACTATATCATTACGAATATATTTTAATATTAGTTCTATGATCAAGGGTATGTAATTAATTATGTTAATGAACATATTTTAATATTATTACGAATATTTTTTAAGTTTTTTTTGGTTAAAGTTCAATTATTTATGACATGCGAATTTGTTTAGGAGCACCACTAATCATTATCTATTTTTTTTATTCTGCTTGCATAATAAGAAAGATTTCATTTAAACATGAACTAAAATTACAAATTGATATCAAAGTTACCATTAAAAAAATAAGATTAGTTAATGATTGTACTACATAATCTACGAGAGAATGTTATTGAGTTTTCTTTGTTGACTCTTCATTTCTTTAAATCGTAATTGTTTGAATCAATTGATATAATGACTCTTTAGAAAACCTTATAAACAAAATATATTATTATACTTTTTGTTAGATTTATGAGATTTATTTATTATTTATGATTAATATTATTTCTTCGCTATTTACGTCTTCATCAATATATGATTATTATTAAAAGATGTCAAAACCGGCTTCAACAAACAACCGGACTAACTTTCCATCAATATCATAATTTTTTTTTTATCTTTCTTTGAATCTTCAAACAAAGTTTCATTGTAAATTTAAGAGTAAAAAATTGAAAGGAGTTGAGTAAGATTGTTTTTGCAATCTAATAAGATTTTTTTTTTAAATAAAGATATGATAAGACAAATGACAATGAGAGGATAAGATTGGTATAAAAATATTGAAGATTGGATTTAAAAAAAAATGCTCATGCATGGAGCCAAAGTTTCAACCTTGATTGGTGCAATAGGGAAACACGCATTTTTCTGTTAATAAATAATTCTATCTCAAGTGTGAATGGGTGATTGAGACTAACCCTTGTTATCTGATTCAAGACTTGATTTTTGTACATGTAAAATTTTCAACAATTTAAATATTTTTTACATAAAAAATAAGTATTTTAAACAGTGGTGTCAAATAGTTCATGATTAGAGAACTTTATGGTTTTCATCTAAACTTATCTACTCTAATTGAAAATATCACAAATATTCAATAAAATTTGATTTATTTAACACTTTATGATCTCCATTTGCCTATTTTAATTGAAAATAGCATAAATTTTAATAAAATTTAATTTTTGATGGCTTGATATCTAACTTTTGATCAGTAGCAAAACTCCAAATAATAATATCAAATTTAGATTTATAACTATGAAAAAAGCTTTTTAAAACATAATTAAGGTGTGTAAAAATTAAATTTAAGTGAATAAATTATAACGTTATCTATGTCTATATGGAATAAAAAATATCACAAATTAACTATTGTGATATTGATTCAAAAAAATAAATAACAATTTATATAGAGAAAAAGTTCTTACGTGAAAGTAACTTCATCTCCGATAGAAAAGAAGAAATAAGAGGGCAAAGAATGATTAAGGTTTCTTTTAAGGGTAAAAAGGTTTTAAATTTCTTTAAAATAATTAAATTAATTTTATAATTATTAGATTAAATATCATATATCTTATAATTTGTTTTAAATGATAATTTTAGTTTCTTAATTTATGAATACGATATTATTATTCTTGTTATTATATAAAGTAAATATTTTTAATCTTATAATTTATTAAAATCAATACCTTTAATTAAATTTATGGTGTATAATTTTTATAAATAATTATAAATTTTTTAATACTCAATATTATATATATATATATGCGTGCGCGTGCAGATACAGAAGAGTGTTAAGATTCATACAAAAGACATAAATTTAAGTTTAAAATGAAAGGCTAAAACTTCACTTTCATTCGAATAATCCAAGGAATCTTCTTTTCAAAAGTATAAAATAATCCCCTATATGCCTTGCCCATTGAACAAAACGTCAAATAAACATTTAGCTAGCTACTAATATATGTTGTCATGATACATGTCGATAAATTTTATTTATTTTTCCAAATAATTTAATATATAAATGAGTAATTCAAAATTTTATCCATCTCAAAATAAACGCGGTGTACTTTTGTTGGTGATAATAGTGGGCCCATGAAATGTATATTATTATTATTTTTTTCCTTTTTAGAGAAGCACACAGATTTTGGCAAACAAGGCAACGTGTAAAGCAACATTAGCCACGTTGATGCCACCATTACCATACGTAAAAGTCTTATCCACTCTTTTTTCTTGGTTGTCGTGCCCCTATATTTCAAAAGCAACCTACACTTTTTTGAAAATCTATTTATAAAAGAAACTCATCAAATAATATCCATAATTTTTTTTTCTTTTTTAATCAAATTTCAATCAAAAGATTTTATCCATACTTCTAAGCTCTTGAATGTTATTGGAAACTTAATTTTCTATATAATTAAATTAATCATATAGTGTATATATTTTATATATATATATATATATAATATGTATATGTACAAACCCTATTTATATTTTAAACTGCCACAAATCCAAATAATTCTTTTGATTTGACAATGTTGAAACCTTTTACTTTCTAAAGAAAACTGAATAAATATATAAAAAAAAACAGACCATCTTCGTCTTCGTAGCGATTACTGGAAAAACCAAAATTTCCATTAAAACCATAAATCCAGTAGATAATTACAAGTTTACCCCCACCACCATAACAAACCAGGGGCAAAGGATCTTCTATTTGAGAATAGAAGAATAAGAGACTTTCTACAATTACAAAATAAAAGAGCAAATAATGATAGATGGCTCTTCAACGTTACTGAGCAATAACATCAAACACAGGCTTGGATCCAAAAAAATAAATCCAAAGCCTTCAAAAACACATACTCTATAGTCTTTTAGCCCTTACTAATACCTTAACATGAGGAACATAATTTCCTACTGTACAAAGGTTTGGATATGGGGAGTGGTTAAAACTCAACACTTCATCTCCCAACCGTAATCAACGTTTTCTTCTCTGAACTTTGTGCTAAATTCAAAGATGCTGCCGAAAAAGAGGTTTCAGCTCCTTTTGCAACGACTTGCTCTGCATAATTAGGAACTGGATCAACTGGCTTTGGAGAGTAGTTGAATGAGAGATCTTTATTAGCAGAAAGTGCCATAAGCTCTTTCTCTTCCAACCCTTTTGTCGGCCCAAGGCTGCAGCGATCGGGTGTGTGCTTAGCTAATGCATCTTTGAATTTCTTGATCTGCAGCATCATGTTAAAATCAGCAGAGATTGAGAGTGGTTTTGTATGAACTGCTCAATTTACCTACAGCATTAGTACAACTGAAGATTCTAGGTCGATTTGTTTAAAGTGATTTCATTCAAAGTGTTTTCAGAATAAAATGCTTTCATGAAGTACATTATTTGTACTTCTCTCAGGAAGCATAAAATGCACTTCTGAGTCCTTAGAGTGCTCAAGTGCTTCTACAAGAGTCCCAAAAGCAGAAACAAACAGAGACGACCTTAAGAGAATAAACTTTTCAGCACTTGAAATGAATCAAATATCACTAAAAGTTTCAAGATTTTTTCCCCCCTTCCATCATATTATCCATGAACAAAACAAACTAGTACAGACGATTAATTGCTTATAATTACAAAGAGGATATGAAAACTAACCGTGGCATTAGTGCAACTAAAGCTGCAAAGACGACCATGAGCACCTCTGTAAAAGCGAAAAAAAGGTAGAACATGGACATTGAGGCTATAAGACATAGACTTGTGTTCTTCATAGTTAACTTGAAGGAATTGAACATCTGGGTTCATCTCAGCCAATTGACAAATCTGTCACAGTTAAGCAACATAATCAAATAATTTATCAATCAATCACAGACATTGGACAAGATTCAATTTACTTGTAGTAGTGGTTTGTTTGTTTCATAAACACTTTTGAACCAGACAAAAATCTTTTTATCACTTCCACAACTCAGAAGCACACATAAGCTTGGGAATTGTTTATCATTTAGGTTGAAAGTACTTTCAAATATGTGATGTATTTTTAAGGATGTTTGGCAATATCTAATAGCAAAGAGATTAGTTTTGAAAGAGGTGATTTTGGACGTAAAAATTTATTCAAAATCACTGATTAGAATATGCAAAACAACGAAATGCTTCTCTTGAGACACTTTTGACCAATCCATTTTCCTCGTATCGATGAAAACCATGTATAAGAAGAACATCAAAACGTGCCCTAAGCTTCTTCCTAAAAGTGCTTTTTGATCTAAAATCAACACAAGCAAACATAACCTAAATATAATTCAAAAAAGAAAAAAAATGGGTACCTTGGGATGAAGAGCTTTGCAGCCACCACAACCAGGAGAGAAGAAGTCAACAACTACCAGCTTATCCCCAGCACTAAGTAAGGAATCTACCAAGTCTTGAGCAGATGTGATCTCTCTCATGTTTGGTTTTAGTCCCTTCTCCCACCATTTATGAGCTTTCCCAATCCGAAGACTTGTCTATAAATTATAAATTTTATAAAATTTAGAAACGGTCCAAGTAAATTCAAGAACCAAATAGAGAACCCAGAAATTAAAATAAAAAAAAAAGTAAAGAAAAATCTTTAAAAAAAAGTCCTGTCCACTAATAGAGCCAAATCAAATAAGCAAATAAAAAAGAAAGAAAAAAATTCAAACCCACCAACCTGGGCATTAACCAAAAAAGCATTGGAACGAGAAGTCCTACTATTGGGCAACAAAGGCTTGTCTTCTTGAGGCACAATTCTTCTGCCGAGAAAATCACTGCTTGAAGAAATCGATAAAGATGATATCTTTGAGGATTTGAGTTTCAAAGAAGAACCAGATTTATCAAATACACAACTCTTTGGAAAAACGGAGACTTTATGATTATAAGAAGAAAACAAATTGGTTTTGCTCAAAACATCAGCCATTAGAGAAGATAGAGAGATAAAGCTTAAATTTTCGGATCAAAAACCAGCAAAATGGAAGAACCCAAATTCCAAAAAGTGGAAACGAAGAAGAAAAAGGTAAAACTTTTATTGGTTACCAAGAAAAAATGGAAACTTTGCTTTGGATAGAGGCAAGATATGAGAAAAAAAGTCAAAGGTTTTATCTTTATTTTTTTATAGAATGATGTGTGAAGTTTTGTAATTTCCTTGCAGACACCCAGAAAAAGTTGCCTCGGAAATGTTTGACCGTAAGATGAAACAGTTTATTAGTTGATTTGGGAATATCGAATCTAACGGTGCAGAATTTATTTGGATCCTTGCGTTTTGTGGGGAGCAACTGTATCACAAAATTTGAATTTTAGATATTCGGCCAATTTTTTATTTTAATTTTGTTTTGGATATTGGATAAGGTTGTAGGAACCGAAACTGAGAGACCTGACTTTAATGGAAGGTGACCGATGAATGTGAGTTGTGTGACACGTGGAGCCACATATTTCCAATAAAATTATAGAAAATTAATTAGGCTAATTTTTATATTTTTTCTAAGACTTAGGCCAATTTTTTTTTGTGATGAGGAAAAAAACAGAAAAATAGAAGGGAAAATGTTGGTGTTATTTATGCTTAATTTTGGATAAATCCGAGTCAATAGCAGCTATATATTCTGAAATCTACAGAAACTTATTGATAGTTTTTAGAGACAAAATAATTTGGCTTTTCTTTTTTATTTTATCCTCTATGTTTTTTTTTTAGTTTATGATAAACTTTATCTCATAATTATAAAAATAGGATATGGTTCCGATAAAAAAATAGGGTGAAAGTTTGAAATTAATAGTGTTGGTTGGATAAAAGAATAACCACGTTCTTACCGCAATTGAAATTGGATAACATTATCATTGAATCAATTCATATATTATATATTAAAATTGGATAATATCGTGTGGCTTGACGATATAAAGATGAAAAAAAAATCTAACATTTGAATCTAATTATAAATATGTAATTAGTGTAGTTAATATATATATCTTGTTACATGCATTCCATCCCGCCAAATAAAATTTACTTTTTGTTAAATTAATTATTGATTCTTTTTATAATATTGAGTTTTGTTAGAGTAACTTTAATTTTTTATAAGTATGTTTTAATTATCTCAAAATTTTACTATTAATTTTATTTATTTATTTTTGTATCACATAAATTTTAAACATGTAAAATTTAAAAATATAATAATTCACTTGCAAGACATTTTTAACAAAAAGATGAGAATTTTGACTAGAAAACCTAAATGAGAACATACAAACACAACAATAATACATGACTTAAGAATTGCCACCCCTCAACAAGCATGCACCGTTTTTTTTATAAAATCTTGAATACTAAATTTTATTCTAAAGTTGTTTCTTATTTAAAACTTAGGGAAAAATAAATCAAACAATTTTTTAATTTTAATCAAAATAATTGAATGATTGAAACAAATTTACAATACATTTTGAATTAGGCATAACTTTGATGATGAATCAACTTTTTCTTAAACATATATGACTTATGTGAACTAAAATCACTTCCAAATAAATATATAAGTTCATAAAAAGACATTCCAAAAAGAAATCATGACTTAGTATGATATAAAAATAAAACCTTTACTCGAGAATTGGGTAACATGAATGATCCTCATTGTAAAGCATAATATGTGAACGAATTGTGGCATTCGATAGAGCACGTTTGCAGTCTAACGCAGTTGTAGGCAGTAGCCTTCAGACCACTTTAACTGCATGCCAATTGCAAGCAGTATCAGTCTCTCTCCTCTCAGATGTCGCGTGCTGGAGGCAAGTGTTATATACGGGACCGAGGGAGTATGACATGATCCACACACAAATTTGTTTATGTTATAAGCTGGTATAAGAAAACGAGCAAATATGATAAAGTCTATAGAAGATAACTTGTGAATTTTAAATGAAAAAATCAATATTTGAAGAAATAATGCAAAGTAGAAATAAACGTTTTTCTTCGTATATATTTTCTTAATTTTGTATCGAGTATTTATATTGTTTATATAGACAAATATTAATTACTATTTCAATAACCACCATTATTTAATTACATGATTTACAGCTTTTTGGTAGGCGCCGTGTATATTGAGAGGCGTTTGGGGTCGGTGCAGTATTTGTTGAATGAGTTGCAGTATTTGTTGAATTCAACACTCCCCTTTCAAGTTGGTGCACAGATGTCTTTCATGCCCAACTTGACTGAAACTTATGTGAATACTCGATATGAGACTACTTTAGTGAGGATATAAGTCAATTGATCTTCTGACTTAATTTTTGGTAATTCTAATGATTTTTCTTCTAGCTTTTCCTTAATAAAGAACCGATCAACTTCAACATGTTTTGTACAATCGTGTTGAACTGAATTATGAGCAATATCATATGCTGCTTTATTGTCACAAAATAACTTAATTGATTCTTTAGCAGGATATCCCAAATCTTTCAAGAGAGATTGTAACCATAAGGCCTCACAAAGCCTAAGTGCCATGCCTCTGTATTCAGCCTCTGCGCTTGAACGGGTAACAACATGTTGTTTCTTACTTCTCCATGTTACAAGGTTTTCCCCTACAAAAGTGAAGTAGCTTGATGTAGATCGCCTATCATTTATTGATCCAGCCCAATCAGCATCAATATATACTTCTATTCTTTAGAACTCTGAGTTTTTAGTGAACAATACTCATTTCTATTCTTTGGAACTTTGAGTTTTTAGTGAACAATACTCCTTTTCCAGGAGAAGACTTTAAATACCTCAAAATACGAATAATTGCATTCATATGTTGTTCTCCAGGATTATGCATAAATTGGCTGACAATACTTAAAGCATAGGCAAGATCTGGTCTTGTGTGTACCAAAAACATCAACCTTCCAACAAGTCTTTGGTATCTTTCTTTATTTGTTGAAACTTATCAACCTTGATACATAATTTTAATCATTCCTCTACTGGTGTATTAGCTGGTTGACATGCCGACATACTAGCTTCTTTTAATAAATCTAAGGCATACTTTCTTTGAGATAAGAAGATTCCTTCTTTTGATCGAGAAACCTCAATGCCAAGAAGATATTTTAAGGAACCAAGGTCTTTAGATTGGCCAATAAGTGCAGTGATCTTACCATACATTTTTTTCAAAAATAAAGTATGGTCTGAATTGCTTTGCTTGTAGCCAAATGACTTCATTGATTTTGTGAACCTGCCAAACCATGCTCTTGGGGATTGTTTCAATCCATACAATGATTTTTTTAATTTACACACCTTTTCATCATGGATTTTGGATTTCTTGATTCCTGGTGGTAAATCCATGTAGACTTCTTCAATTAAATCTCCATGTAAAAAGACATTTTTTACATCAAACTGATATAATGGCCAATCTAAATTTGCAGCTAGAGATACCAAGACTCGAACAGTGTTAATTTTGGTTACATGCGCAAATGTTTCTGTATAGTCGATCCTATATGTCTGAGTGTATCCTTTTGCCACCAATCTTGCTTTATAGCGTTCAATCATACCATCTGCTTGATACTTTACTGAAAAAAACCATCAACATCCAACAATTTTCTTTGTTGGTGGACGATCGACAAGTTCCCAAGTTCTATTTATTTCTAAGGATCTTAGTTCTTCATTCATAGCATCTTTCCATTTTGGGTCAGCTAAAGCTTCCTGCACACTTAGGAATAGATACATCAGATAATTGATTCACAAATGATACGTTTGATTTTGACAAACGATGTTTAGACATATAGTTACTCATGAGATATTTGACTTTACTAGAAATCTCAGGTTCATACATGGCTTTAGGAATACCTCTGTTAGGACGTGATGGAAGTATTTTTCTGGTTGGTTCAATAGTTGGAACATTCTCTGCAAACGATTGGTTAGGTATATCAGCAGCTTGTGGAGAAGGAAACTCGTACTCACTTTGTGGTAGTAAGGAACTTGCTTGATGATCTTGAAGTTGATGAAGACTTGATTCCATTTCCCTTGAGTTTTTTCTATATTGAGAGTTATTACCCTCTGAATTCAAGTTATTTGTATTTTCCTCACATGTAAATCATGTAATTCAATAATGGTGGTTGTTGAAATAGTAATTAATATTTGTCTATATAAACAATGTAAATACCCGATTCAAAATTAAGAAAATATATAAGGAGAAAAATGTTTATTTCTTTATATATTAATTTCTTCATGGTATGATAGCCAAGTCGTTTTTTATACAAATTTGAAACTCTTGTTCTCTAAAACATAGATTTCTTTTTTTGAAAATATTTCTTCTCGTGAAAAAAAATCTCATTCAAACACCCTTACAAATATTAATTACAAACATCATTTTTAAAGCGGCATTTGTCCCACCTAATTTTACTAGATTATTCTAAACACAATTGTGAACATTTTGGTAAAAATAGAGTAGAAGAAAAGTGCAACACATGTCCCCACGTGCCGCCTGAAGTGAAGGAAACATTTTTTACGCGCTCCACGCGCCTTCACTTCAGGCGGCGCGTGTTGCACTTTTTTTCTACTCTATTTTTACCAAAATGTTCACAATTGTGTTTAGAATAATCTGGTAAAATTAGGTGGGACAAATACAGCCTCAAAAATGATATTTGTAATTAATATTAGTAAAGGTATTTAAATGAGATTTTTTTTCCACAAGAAGAAATATTTTCAGAGAAAGAAATCTTTGTTTTAGAGAACAAGAGTTTCAAATTTGTATAAAACAACGATTTGGCTCTGATACTATGAAAAAATCAATATTTGAAGAAATAATGAGAAAAAGAAATAAATATTTTTCTCCGTATATATTTTCTTAATTTTGAATCGAGTATTTACATTGTTTATATAGACAAATATTAATTACTATTTCAACAACTATCATTATTGAATTACATGATTTATAGCTGTTTGGTAGACACCGTATATATTGAGAGATATTTAGCATCGGTGCAATATTTGTTGAATTCAATACAAAAGTGGGTAAAATTTTCCGAAAAGCTTGAATGAACAAAGAAAGAATGAAGTTGAAAGCAAGCCATTAAAACTTTATGCAGAAGCAAATCTATCTATGTTGCTTTGACAGCTGTGGGGTTCCAACCAAACTGGATTATCATCGACTTGCCTTTGAACATGTTTGACTAAATTCTGTAACAAGGGTTGAAAGGGAATCATAAGAAAGCACTATATCATTAGGTTAAGTTTACTAATGCCTCTCTAACTTTGACAAAAGTCCTACGTTCATTCATCCACTGCAAAATCACAGCATTTTGACACCATAAAAAATGGTTTATACTCCGTCTATGTTACACGGACACAGGACACCAAGAGTCCTAAAAATTTACATATGCATCCGAGTGTTTTTTTAATGTAAATTTACACTAAATTAGAGAGTATTTACACCCATCTTCGTATTAAGTCGCTTGGATACAGATATTTTATAAAAAAATGAAAAATACAATTAACATAGACTCTATTCCTTGTAGCTGGACGGAGAGAAAACCTTAAACAATGCAAAAAAAAAAAAAAAACCTACAGAATCACAGAGTTGTTGGAGTCCCACATCGCCTGCAGAAAGAATGTCTGGTTATAAGTCCAAGCGACCCTTTCCCGATAAGCGCGTTTTGAGGAAATATCGCCTACCTTTCAATTTGTATCGAGCGATCTTGGGGTCTGATGCTCCCTACTCGGCCCGTGACCGTTGGTTACTTGGGCGCGGTGATCAGTTGCGGTGTTCCCGTCCGATGTGAGGAGTGTTGAGTCCCACATCGCCTGCAGGCGTGAATGTCTTTGGTTATAAGTCTGGCGGCCCTTTCCGATAAAGCGCGTTTTGAGAAATATCGGGCTTTTTCATAGAGTATCCATTCATACAGGAAAATAAGAAACAACATAGATGCATACCAAAGCACGATGGGCTAAATCAACTGATGGAAATGTCACAAAAGCTTGACCTCTCATTCTTCCTTCCAGGCATATTGGGAATTATAATCTTTTAATCAGCGTATCCTAAATCTCAAGTTATCAATACTATTTCAAACATCTCTCATTGTTTCAAAAAACACAAATAGCTCCCTAGAAC
This sequence comes from Hippophae rhamnoides, assembly GCA_033030585.1. Taxonomy (NCBI): domain Eukaryota; kingdom Viridiplantae; phylum Streptophyta; class Magnoliopsida; order Rosales; family Elaeagnaceae; genus Hippophae; species Hippophae rhamnoides. Next base: position 2,491,095 of record CM065436.1, on the reverse strand, counting down.
ATTACAAGACTGCCCTTTTACAATTGATGCAACAAACTCTCTTAAAGAAAATAAAATTTGAATCAGACTTCTATAATGAAAAGATTTAAACTTTTCACCATGCTCATATGCATCTGCTATCCAAGGGCTAGTGTGTGTTTGTGTGTATGAAGTGATGTAGGACCATGAAGCCCATTTAGAGCATTAGTCTCTTTCAAACATCTCATTGTTCAAGGAAAAAAAAAACACAAATAACTTCCAAGAACATTCCAAGACTGCCCTTTGACAATTGACGCAACAAACTCTCATGAACAAAATACCATTTGAATCAGACTTCTAAAATGAAAAGATTTAAACTTTTCACCATGCTTGTATGTATGCCATCCAAGGGCTAGTGCGTGTGTGAAGGTTTAACTTTAGTGACATGTGATAAAAAAAACAGATAATCAAGTGTCTTTCCTTTAGCACTAAACAAGAATGAATTAAATGGGGTTTCCAAGGAAGAACACGAAGCTAAAGCACATACAAACTGTTCAGATCAGAAGTATAAATTAGCCATTAGACATTACCCGCATTAACTTTACTTCCAAATAATGATCGTAGATCATAGAACAAATATGAAATATTAAGCCAGAGTTATTTACATAAAAAATAAAGTAATATTTTAAAGGCACAGACTTTAGTATAGATATCCAATATTTGGATCCCAAGGAAAAGAAAAAATATGAAGGCTGACGTCAACTTCAACACACATTATAAAGCAATCATTTTTTTATTATCTAAAATGCATTTAAAAAAAATAACAAAAATAACACCACTTATGTCCACTTCATATATTTTAACTATTGAAAAAAAGTCTAATATATCTAATTATACAGTACTCAAATTGAACTACAATCATTCTATGGTCATTTGATTCGTTCAATGTTAAACGTCATTTAATTTGATCTCGTTCAATATTATTAAAGTGTTATTTTTATTTTTATAAGTTTAAGGGGTGATTTTTTGTAATTTCCCAAAATCTATTCATCTCAAGTTATAGTAAAACAACAAAGGTGACAAACAATAATAGGTTTAAGAAAAGTAAGCCCGTGAAACAACTTGAGATGTATAGAATTGTTCTTATTGATCACACATTGTTATCATTCTTAAGCTCGTTACAAATTTTTTAAGAAAAATTATAAAAAATAACATCTTTAAAACTTAAAATAATAATAACAGTATCTCAATAATATTGAACGGATATAAATATTTATAGTTCAATTTGAATGACATCTAATTGTATGACGTTCAATGTAAAATGATATATCAGATTTTATTTTAATAATAAAAATATATGAGATGGACATGAAAGGATGCTATTTTTATGGTTACAAGTTTTAAGAGTTTTATTTTTGTTAATTTTTCAAATTTCAATTAGATCAAGCATTTATAGAGTTCATATGTTCATTTGTCCCCCTCGAAAGTGTTTAATTAAAAGGGACTCAAGAATTCAATAACAATATTAACTTATATCGATTTCAATATGCAACACAAAGCGGTTTCGTGCAAAATTTACCCATTTATATATTTATTAAAAAGAACTTACTGGATATCACACTTTGTCTTCACTACTGTTTTAGTTCTTACAGAGAAAGTTAACGAGTTACACAGTAAAGTTCTCAAGCATACTATAGAAAACAAAGCTAAATAAGGGGAATAAGACTCATGAAGTCATTGGATCTCAACAAATATGCAACAAAAGTCATCAACGAGAACATCCTCAGCCAAATTCTTTATATACAACACGGGGGCAGGATTCCCAGCAGTATGATTCTGAACATTCCAAGTAGGAGCTTCATATAATTATGAAACAAAAAGTATCAGAACTAAACTAAATCTGGTTCACTAATATATTTGATTAAGCTTTCAGTTCTAAAAATATTCAAAGAGAGAACTTTGGTCCGAGCATCTGAATATTCTGTGGTCAGAACACCAGGACAAAGCTTTACCATGCATGTTTAGCAACATATACTGATATTGAATAATATGTATTATGCCAATATCATTTTTGGATACTTCCATAGTTATCTCCCAGGTCCCATATCAGGCTTACATGATAACAACACAACAAAAAGTAAAACTTGTTTGTGCTAACATGTCAGTTGATACTTAACATCCAAAATTTTAAATTCATACCTTAAACATTGGAAGTGATAATAATTCCTCCGGAGGTAACTTTCCTTTCTCTATTTCTTCTGGAGTAGCATAAGACATACTATCCACACTCTTTGTTTTTGATCCTCCGATTCTTTACCAAGGCTATCATTTTTGTGTTCGTTACGAACTACCTTATGGGTTACTTTGATCTGTGCCATAAAAAAAGCCAAAACTTTTGCAAAGGAAGATAGTCCATGCTAACATCATTCACTTTGACAACTTAATGAACTGTAACACATGGTTCTTCTTCTTTATAATAGGAATCTCTTTAGGAATCAGAGTTGCAGGTTTCAATCCAACAGCTTCGTGAGCTATATCTTTATCAACTGCAGGGCCTAGCATAGCTTTTTGCTTTACATGCTTCCGACCTGAAGCTCGACCATTATAGGATTTCTCATCAAACTCCTGAGTAAATCTTAACATAACATAGGTGGAAATTATTTAATCAACTAGAGGTATGCAAAGCAAATCAGATAACATCATCTTTCATTTAGGCTTAACCGTTTTGATTGGATGCATAGAGTTATTAATGTGCAGACCAAATTGGAAGCAGAGGATAAAGTTTCCCCAAAAAGTCTAGCAACACAGATTAGGAGGTTAGGAGCAAGTGAAAATTCTACTCGATGCGAAGTTGCTTCCAAAATATTAACAAGCTACCTCATCGGAATAACCCATTTATGAATCATCACTTGATGTTTCTGCCAAAGCATGCTTTGAGGATACTAGAGGAGAAGGACGAGGACGAAACGGGACAGGCACTGAAGGTGGTAGAGGTGGAGTGGGCAGAGCAATATGGAATGGGGCAGGAATATTCATTGTGTTCATCAAATGTAAGACCTACATTTTTTCAAAAAAGAATGTAAGAACTACAATTAATACTTGCTTTAAATAACATTTCCAAAACATCCATTCAAACTATGATTAAAAAAGATTATCAAGAACTTATGGAACTTGAGGCCTTTATGTCCCCTTAGATTTAAAGAGTACCTGGGTATAAAATCAGGGAACAGCGACTAAAGCATTCACAATGTTGATCAGAATATTTCCATCTGGGGGAGGGTAAGCATACCTGACAAAGAAACTTTCAAATTGGGAAAATAAACACCAATTTTAAGCTAGATACACACCTACACCAAAAGTAAAAAACATGATGCGCCAATGAATGGAAATAGAGATGCAAAAATACTCAAGGCGAGGATGGAAGGGATAGTTCAACCCAAGTCTAGGAGCAATGGGTTCTGCAGCAGGCAGAAGCCCTGATTTTGAGACTTGCTCAGCAACATTATCTTTGTCATTGTTGGAGAAAGGTGCTGTGAATGAGGGTGGCATTGAATCTTTTTCTAACTGAACTTCATGATTACAGTGTTGGAGTTTATTATCATCTTGGGGTTGCTTAGAAGCCCTTTCTACTTTCAAAACCTTACCAAGAAACCTCAACCTTTGGAAAACAAAAATCCATTTTTCTCAAATCAGAAAAGAAATTCGTTGTTATTATCTCAAAAAGAGAAGTAAAAAAAAATAAAATAAGCATTTCAAGATATAAAGGCATGTAGCCATTAAACTGACGTTGGGCCTGAAGAGCCGAGGCTTCATTAGGGAAATCCACAAATGCACAGTTCTTCAATCTAGGCTTATGAAATCAAGTGAAAGTTGGTATGTATAATTTAAGTTTGAACGGGCATTTGAAAACCTAGTTCAAAAAAGAAAAGGGAAGCTTGTACCTGCCAGTGGAAGCACAGGGACGAACAGAGGAAGCACCATGATGAGAGAAGAGACGAGAGAGAGTCTGCTCAGGAATGGCTTGAGGAAGGTACCGGATCAAAAGGGTAGTCACAACTGATGAGACCGTGCATCTTGTTACTGTAACTGGAATCGGATTCCCGTTTTGATTCTTAGGCTTCGTGACTAAATATATTCTTAGGCAATCCCGCCATAGCTGGGAAAATTTGTAATTCAGAAACTACCTCTTTTCTCATAAATTAGTACTTAGTTGCCGGTTTGTGACTAAACACTGAACCGGGTATAAACCGGTTTATGACTTTATTTATTGCTTACTGCCCGATCCTTCTGTGCAAAGCAAAGATGGTCATCTTCGCCGAAGAAGAAGAAGGTTGAGAGTCTGATTTCGTATTTTTTTTTCAAAAACCCAAAAGTTTCTCATTTATTGTGACACTAAATACAAGACTTTTTCTGATGCACAAAACTTTTGTTAATCTATTGCCACACTAAAAGCCCTATATTCTCTGCTCACTTTATAGTCTCTTTTTGAATTAGATGTGTTCTCTCCTCAGTCGTAGGTTGCAGACTGAAATCTCACTTTGCCGACTCAAATTGATATCCTCAGTTGCTGCATCAAAAGGCTCAGTAGTTGTTTCAAATGAATATGAAGCTATTTCCATTCCTTTTGACTCTATTCACTTTTTCAGTGAGTATTCTAAATCAGGACAGTGCACGGTCAAAAACACAAAAATCTTTCATGCCCAGTTGCTCAGAAAATATGTTCTTCAACCCAATACCTTTGTTGCAAATACTTTACTAGATTGCTACTGTAAATCAGCCACCATGGTTAATGCACTCAAACTGTTTGATTCATTGACTAACCCAAATGTAGTTTCATGGAATATCATGATTTCAGGTTATAATCAGAATTCATTGTTTCTACATTCATGGGAAGTCTATTGTAGGATGCATTCTTCACGTTTTGAGCCAAATGAAAGAACCTATGCGAACGTTCTCTCCACTTGTTGTGCCTTGCAAGCTCCTATATGTGGTAAGCTGGTTTATTCAGTCGTTATAAAAAATGGGTTCTACTCAAATGGTTTTGTCCGGTCCGGAATGATAGATTTGTTTGCTAAAAACTGCAGCTTTGGAGATTCATTGAGGGTGTTTCATGATGTTTCATGTCAAAATGCGGTTTGTTGGAATTCTATTATTTCTGGGGCTGTAAGAAATGAAGAGAACCGGGTTGCTTTAGATGTATTTTGTCAAATGGGTCATAGATTTTTGGTGCCAAATAGTTATACATTTTCTAGTGTCTTAACTGCTTGTGCTGCACTTGGAGATATTGTTACTGGCAAAGGTATTCATGGATGGGTGATTAAACGTGATGCTGAAGATATCTTTGTTGGGACTGCCCTTGTGGACCTATATGCGAAATGCGGAGAAATGGATGAAGCTATTAAAACATTCAAGCGAATGCCCGGACACAATGTGGTTTCTTGGACCGCTGTCATTTCGGGTTTTGTACAGAAGGATGACTCTCCTTCTGCTTTGAAGGTTTTCAGAGATATGATAAAAGCTGGAGTGGAGATAAATAACTACACTCTCACTAGTGTAATTATGGCATGTGCTAATCTATCCATGACTATAGAGGCCATCCAAATTCATGCCATGATTTTAAAAAGTGGTTACTGTTTAGATTCATCTGTTGGGGCTGCTTTGATAAATATGTATGCCAAAGTTGGAGCAGTAGATCTATCTAAGATGATCTTTGAAGAAGTAAAACATTTAAAGAGTCCTGGTTCATGGGCTGCAATGGCATCTTCCTATGCTCAGAATCAGAATTCCATAATGGGATGGGAATTGTTTTGTAGAATGCTACGGGAAGGTCTGAGTCCAGATATGTTTTGTACTTCTAGCGTCTTGAGCATCATAGATTGTTTAAATTTAGGTAGACAGATCAATTGCTACACTCTCAAAACTGGTCTGGGTTTTCATGCTTCTGTGGGCTGTTCTCTCTTAACAATGTACTCAAAGGGTGGTAGTTTGGAGGAGTCTTATAAAGTTTTTGAGGAAATTCCTGCCAAAGACAAGGTTTCTTGGGCCTCAATGATTGCTGGTTTTGTAGAACATGGATTTGCAGACCGAGCCCTTCAATTATATAGAGAAATGTTGTTTGCTGAAACTATACCTGATCAGATGACTCTGGTTGCTGTTCTAACTGCATGTTCCGTCGGTCAATTCTTAAAAATTGGTAAAGGAATCCATGGGTATGCTCTTCGTGCAGGGTATGCTGAAGAAGTGACTATAGGGGGTTTGCTGGTAAATATGTACTCGAAATGTGGCAAGTTGGAATCAGCAAGAAGGTTATTTTTTTTGCTTCCCCAAAAGAATAAGGTTGCATGTTCGTCCCTCGTTTCAGGCTACGCTCAAAACAGAAACATTGAAGAGGCAGTTAATGTGTTCCACATATTGATGATTGATTTGACCATTGATTCATTCACAATGTCATCTGTTCTTAGGGTCACTGCACTTTTGAATCGACCAAGTATTGGGATTCAGTTACATGCTTGTAGCACGAAATTGGGTTTAGATTCAGATGTTTCTGTTGGCAGTTCAATGCTGATGATGTATTCAAAATGTGGAAGTCTTGAAGATTGTTGTAAAGCATTCAATCAGATTAAGGAACTTGATTTGATTGGTTGGACAGCTATGATCATGAGTTATGCTCAACATGGGAAAGGTTCAGAGGCTTTAAAAGTTTATGAAGTTATGAAGAAAGAAGGAATCAAACCAGATCCAGTAACCTTTGTTGCAATCTTATCTGCTTGTAGCCACAATGGAATGGTTGAAGAAGCCTATTTTCATTTTCACTCAATGAAAAAGGACTATACAATTGAGCCTGGTTATCGGCATTATACCTGCATGGTTGATCTTCTTGGCCGAGCAGGGAGACTGAAAGAGGCAAAAAGTTTTATTGACAATATGCCTATTGAACCCGATGCTTTGGTGTGGGGAACACTTCTCGCCGCCTGCAAAGTTCAAGGAGATATTGAGCTTGGAAAACTAGCAGCCGAGAAGGTTATGAATTTAAAGCCATCTGATGCTGGTGCCTATGTCTCACTATCGAATATCTGTGCCGATGTGGGGCAGTGGGAAGAAGTCCTGAAAATTAGAAGCCAAATGAAGAGAACTGGAGTGGAAAAGGAACCCGGATGGAGCATTTACTGACGTAAATCATACCACGATTGTATGAAAGAATGGCAAATGGTAATCTTAATGTATTGGTTTAGATTTCTAGCTAAACATTATTTTTCCCTACATCCGACCTTCACATTGGATTTGAAGTCCAAAATAGCACAAATGTATTGTAGATGATTAAATTGGTCTCATAATATCATGTTAACTTATACATAACGTGTATATATATAGTTTATGTGCACTGTACATAAATATATATATATTATGTACTGTACATGTAATATATACATATTATATACAATTAATATGTTATTTTAGAACCAATTCAATTATGTACTACATATACATGTTATTTACAGTTCAGATTGCTTCAGATTGCTTCATGTTGTTGTTAGAACACTGGGTATATAAGTTAATAATTTTTTTTTATAGGAAAAAGTAGTTCCGATGCATAAATAGTGAGCAGTAAAACTTTCTACTAGGATGGTCTGCATTCTATTAAGGGACTGTTTGATTTTGAATGTAATTGAGAAAATGGAAGCCAGCATGGTTAGATAGATAGCAGTGGATTTGAAGTTTAAAGTTGAGCAAATAAGGATAACCAGTATGCGAAAGAAAGATTTCAAGCTCATGCACAGCAAAGAAGGATAGCTACAGGACCAGTTCAGGCTGATGAAACTAGCATGCCCTGTGAGTGCCTCTAAAAAATTGGTTCTAAATTTATTTTTGTTAAATACTCATTGTTTCAATGATTTTTAATCAATTCACTTAAAAAATTAATATTTTAATAAAAAAAATTATTAAAATAATATAATTTATTTTTAATTGATTATTTCTTCCAAAGCAGTGACTAAATAAATGACATCATTCCTACCAAATGAGTGGTTGACATCAGTGACATTTCTCTCCATGTATATATATATATTTGATAAAAAAAGAAGAAGATAAAAGGATTAAGTAATCACAATAATTTTAATTAATTTTTATTGAATAAATTATTATTTCTAACTAGAAGCAATTAAACAAGTATGGAGCTTTTTGTTTATAAATTTTGATTCCTGCGCAAATCACTACATTCATGTGTTGAAATACTAGGAAAATATTTTGAGATGAAAAGGTTGAGATGGGGTGCCCAAAAGGGGCCCAAGAAAAAGAGAGGGAGGTACTGGGATGACATAAGATGAGGTTAGCAGAAAATCCTGAAGAAGTTTCATTTTCATTTTGAAAATGAATAAAAATTCAGTAAAATAAAATAAAATAAAATAAAAGGCGTATGTGGTGGAGGCTCCTTATAGGTTGGTGAACAACTAACAGCTTAAAGAGGAGAGACCACACATTATTATTAATTTTCTTTCATCTCCATCTCTATCACCATGTTTTCATGCAACAAATCAGGGTTTCTTGATTCAGCAAGAATATACTCTTCCTTTTCTTCTTGTTGCTTAAACTGAAATAATTGCTGGGTTTTTTTTTATTTTTTTATTTTATTAATTTGGATCTAGATTTATTACCGGACAAAAACACAACACAGCATTTCAAAAAAAAAAAAAAAATCTAATTAGAATAAATCACGCATTGTTTTTTGTTCTCAACTATCTTCATATAACTTATTTTAAAGGATAAAGGATATTAAAGTGTAATTTAGTAATACAAGTTTATTGTATTTTTTTAAAATGTTCATCAAAGTTCATCCTAACGATTTAGGTATGATTTTTATGGATAAAATTGATATTTTGTAAATAAATTATTTTTTTTTACTAAAAATAAATAATTTATGATTTAAAATAATAAGTAAATAAAATATTAAATATTAAAATTATTTATTGTAAAAATATAATTTTTTTTTTTATAAAATGTCAACTTTACTCTTAAAAATTTAATCTAGATGTATTTCAATAACTATTTGAGAATAGATAATAAATTTATATTATCGTATCTAACAAATTAAAATATCTTTTTTGTAAAAGGTAATGAATTTATGATATTTTTATTCATAAAAATAAATTAGATGCATATTGATATTTATTAAAATTTACATATCATGTTATAAAAAGAAAAAAAAATGTATAGTTAAAAATAAAATTTTATATATAAATAAAGTTATATGAAAAGATAACACGACATGATGATCAAGATTAATGTACACATCTTACCATTCTTATATTTTACATTAAACAAATAAAAAATAATATTATATATATATACGTGTAACTTGATAAAATATAGAAGGAAGCCGAAAAAGGCGGTTAACTTTCCTGAAAGTATGAAAACCTTAGGACGCTTTGCTTTGAATGGAAAGTAAGCTAGGGGTTGTATATAATTAATAATTATTAATTCTAATTATGTGGTTATTATTTTCTTTTTCTTTGTTTTAAAAAGTGACATAATAAATGAACAAATAATTCAATGATCACGATCTTGACATCAATTCATCTCTATCTTCTAATTTTAGCTTAATAATTTGCCTTTTGCTTTTCTTGCTGCTTTTGTTTACATATTAATTATTATTGTTTCTCTTCGATATCAATTATTACCTTCTTTTTTCCTCATAGCAAACAAATTATTAGTATCCTTTTGCCTTGCTCATTATATATACGACTCCATACGTAGACTTTATCCATTTTCCTAAGAAAAAAAAAATAGATTCATTAGTATTAAGTATCGAGATTTTAGAAGGGTCGGGTTCTACCTTAAAAATTAATTCTCTTAAAAATTTAAGTTATTTTAAGAGATATATATGTTAATAATATTTTTATAAATCTATCATTTTAATTTATCATAGTCTCGAAAACACTATTTTTATCTTTGTTATTATATTAAAGTTTTCGATAATCAAATCTCGTAAAAACTTAAGTTATTAAGAGAACAATTAATTATATTTTTACACATCTATTATTTTTCATTACTATTATTTTTTATGTTATCTATTAAATCTTCAAAAATAAAAATTATTAGATGTATAGATAAACTTTTGGTATAAAACACGAAATCATGACTCCGAAAAAATGGTATTCCAAAGCTTTTAAAGAAAACATGAAAAATGCAACAAAACATTGATTGATTATTCACTTGTATTGTAGCTCTATATAGCTATTAATGGAATAGATATGTAGCAAAGGACTCAAAGAAAAATTCAATTTAAACTATTATTATATATCACAAAAATATATAATAATTGCATGATTGACATAATTTTTCAGATAATACTTTGTAAGTTCAATCACAATATACAATCATATTACGTCACAGACATGAAATAAATTTATTTCTACATAAGTAGTACTTTTAAGCTTTATTCAAGAAAACCAATCATTAGCAGAGTGATCTCTTTGTATGTTATCACTCGCTCACTCTAAGATGTAAATTGTGATGGTGTTGTAATAATAAATATTAAAAAAAAAAATTAAATTATTTTTAATCCATTTATTTATTTATAATGATAAAAAAATCTTTTAATTTAAGATGTATTTGATCTGAAAAAAAAATATGTTTAATAAGCTGCTGTATAGCGGCATCAATGGCATAGATTCAGGGGAATGATTTCACGTGATTTCTCAGCCTTTAATATTTTATATCTTCTCTTAGTACAACAAAAAAATTATATGAGAATAATAGTAAGTATTTTTTTTATATATAATTTAAATTATATTTGATATGATTTTAATATATGATTTTTAAAAAAATATTAATCTATATATATGTTCGTACAAATGGTACATTAATACATATAATAAAAAATAATTAAAAACAATACATAATTGCACTGATACATAATATTATCCACGATGAAAAAAATAGATCATTTGCATGATTCATAGAAATCATGAAACCTTTTCTTTAGTATATCACATAACATGAACACCTATCCATAAAAGTATATCTATATATATCTATGTGTGTGATAATTTGAAAAGGTAAATCATAAAATTAATTAAAACCCTCTATACAGTATAAATTAATTAAAATATATATATATAAGATCACATAACTGTCCAAGAACTTGTGATCTCTCTACTAAACTAATTAAAAATGAAGACTAAATTAAATTAAACAATAAAACATTATATAAGAGAGATAATGTATGTATGTCCTGATTAAATTAAGAAATTAATTTAATTAGTATATTGTTTATGTATATAATATAGATAATCAGAAATCATCCCAAAAGCTATCAAAGCCTTGATCTTCGTGAAAAGACTTGTTGTAATTAGTTGCCATTTCTTGCTTAACAACAGATGATATCTCAGTAGTAGTGTTGTTCAAATCAGAGCTAAGTCCAGTGTCTCGAGAGAGACTAACCATAGATTGTTGATTAGATGAAAATTGCTCCATTTTGCTTTGCCCTTCTGTCACATTTTTGAACATATCATCAATATTGATCTTACTAGTAGTACTCTTCCCTAGTAAATTACTTGAATACCCTTGAAGGTTTGGTTGAAAATAATTGGGATTATTTGGGGTTATTCTTTGAAATGAATAAGGTGGATTTGGGACTTGGATTTGAGAGTATAAATTTGGGTTTTGAACTGATGGATTGGTGTTTGAGTTATTTTCCAAATTGGGTATCTGAAATTTCATCTTTTGGTTTTCTTGTTGTTGTTGTTCATCATCAAACATATTACCAATACCAAAGTAATTTATAAGGTAATTACTATTTTCTCCTCGTGGACTTGAGATATTGGTGGTGGTAGTAGTAGTAGTATTTGAATATGGAGGATCCATAAGAGGTGGGAGTGAAGAATAATCCAGTAAATCATCAATATTTTCAAGAGAATTCATCCTATAAAGACCTTGAATTGGTGTCTTTTTTATGCCCATATTCTTGTGAAAAACTCTGCTAACAACCCATTCATCCTGAAAAGAAAAGAAAAAAGAGAGAGAGAAAAAAGAAAAATAATTAAACCTCTCTCAATATATATTTGTGAATAAAATTGGATGATGATGTTGATTAATTAATGGTTAAGGTTCTTGAATTAATACAATTAATGCAAAAGAAAAATATTGAAGGGGACCTCAATTGAAAGGAAACTCCCCACCAACTTATAATAAAAGTAAATTAAATTAACAAAATAATCCCAATTTTCATGGTTCAATAATAAGGATTAATGATCCTTTATAATTAAAGGAGGGAAAATAAGAAAATACTCCAAAACAAGGATATTGATAAAGAGTAGATGTATTTAAAATCCCCCTCATGGCATGGTGTTTAAAATAATTGACAAAATAAACACAATTTTAATGGCTTAATAAGAAAATAACCCAAAATTAGAAGAAGAAGAAGAAGAAGAAGAAGAAATTAGATCGAATTAATGGTACAACAATACTTGAAGTGAGTCTTACTGTTTGTTAAACATATATGAATCAAATTTAATGAAACTTAGTAGTACCTTAGCACCCTTAGGAAGATTGTAATAAGAGTATTTGCCTTCAAGCCTATATTCATGCATGACCCAATTGGTCTTTTCACCTTTTGGAGCTCTTCCTCTATAGAAAACAAGAGTCTTCTTCATCCCAACAAGAAACCCTTTTCCTTTGTAAATCTCTTTGTCTTTTCCTGTGGCTTTCCAATATCCAGATTCAGTTGCTCTGTTTGTTCTCATCCCTGTTGGATACTTTCTATCTCTTTGGCAAAAGAAATACCACTCTTTTTCTCCCATTTTTGCTTTCTCTACATAATTAACATAAAAAAAAAACACACTTAATTAATTACTTAATCATCATTAAAATTTACATCTTCTTTGTACGTGTATATAAAACCCCCAAATTAAAAAGGAAAAAAAGAAAGTAATTGTTTAATCCTGAAAATAATTAAGCATATTCTGAACTTTTATAATACTACAAATTTTTCACATATATAACACTTAATTAATGAAAAATTTGAAATTAATAATAATAATAAGAAGAAGAAGAAGAAAAAATTACCTGTTTAAATTTTAAAATTAAAACATATATAAAACTAGAAAGTAAAAAAAAAAATTAGTTAACAACTCAGATATATAGGAGAATTATTGTTTTTCATCAAACGCTATTAATGTGATTTTAATTTATTGACTTTGAATAAGAAAGAGAAATTGACAGAGTCTTATTCAAGAAGTGAAGAAGGAAATGAAAAATTGAAAGAAAAAAAATAAAATAAGAAGGAACTTACTAGGCAAATCCCAAGGTTCACACTTGTTCAAATCAGCTTCACCAATAGCACTAGCTATGAAATTACTATTTATAACCTTTTGAGTTAGATAAGAAGTTATGATTTCTTCATCTGTGGGATGAAATCTAAACCCAGGTGGTAAATCAATGAGTTGTTGATATTGTTCTTCTTCTGCTTTGTTCATAACTATAGCTTTATTAGCCTCCATGGATGAAATTGAATTAATAGACTACTTGGTCAAATTATAGCTAGGATCGAAGAATACAAAACAAAACCCAGTATTTTTCAATCCACCCAAATTAAAGAGAAGTGTGTGTTATATATTCTAAATATGTGTCGCAAAATAATGAATAGATTTCACAAAAAATATAGGTTATATAGCCTATATAGCCTATATATATATATTACAAGCGCTATAGTAGAAAGCAACAAACCAGAAAGGAGAAATTAAGAGAGAGAAATTAAGAGAGAGAGAGAGATGATTTTTGATGAAAAAATAAAGAGAAATTTTTAAGAAATAAGTTTATAAGAAAAGTAGTAAAAAGGGAAAAAGAAGAGCTTAAATAGAGGAGCTTGTTGAACAGCTCATTATGTTGAAGATTCGTGGTCTGCAAGGCACGTACTGAGTAAGCCATATATTGAGGAGGTTCAGTTTAATTTATTATTATTATTTATATATACAAAGTTATTCCTAAACTACCATTATTAATGGATAAAATTATAAATAATGTCTTTATATATAAGTGACTTCAAATCACAATCTCAAAATTATATAACATCATCTTTACAAATAATGTTCGGGTGTATGTAGAGGTGGATAATTAAGGGTATATATATATATATTCCAACATTATATACATAAAATTGTATTTTAATTTTAAAATTTTAATACTTAATATTTAAATAATAATAATAATAATTTAAACATATTTTATTAAAATTATACGTATAATATATTCTTTTAATTAATATTACTTCGTATCGGATGATACGCATCTTAAATATAAATCTAAAAAACTGATATCTCGTCTCTGTGGTTTTCTTAGCTGTTTGAAAACGAATGTGAAGAACAAAAAAATGTATGGTTAAAATAATCTTGGTTGGAGGGTCCCATATGAAAATATTATATTTATTAATATGACTGATAAAATATATATTAATCTTAAGCCTAGCTAGTCTCCTTTAGTAAAAAAAATTTCTTTCTTTCTTTCTAAATCAGATCATGAATGGATATGTTGTGTATGCTTTAATGATTTTAAAAAAAAAACATTTTATTAGTCATATAAAACAATCAATAAAATTATCTATGTCATTCATAATTTCTACTTGTATAAAAGTTGATACATATTCTCTTCAAATTTGTTAACATATTACACACTCATAAATTAATTTATATTGGATTAGATTCAAATTTATTAATACCCATTTAAAATATATACCATTACATGCATGCATTATAAAATAATTTGTTAGATAAAATATTTATTTTTAATAATTAATTACATTAAGTATAATTCAGTTAAAATAAATAAATTTAATTTCAATTAATTCTAATAAATTAAAATCCCCTTATAACCAGTCTCTGTTCAAAGCACCTTAATTAAAAGAATTTGTAAGTTGTATACTTAAAAACCTCTCTTAAATGGTTGCCGTATGTTAGTGATCATAATGATAAGTAGTAAACTGATTAGGATAATATTATAATAAAATTTATAAAAGTTATAAATTTATAAAAATAATATTATTTTCCATTGAAGTTCTAGAACAGCTTCTAAGAATCCAAGATATATATATTGTCGACAATATTATGATTTTGTCAAATATTTGATTCTTTTACTAGTACGGTTTTGGTGGCACCTTGTTTTTCAGTTACTCAGCTTCACATGTCTTTTAGTAGTTAAGCTTGTATTCCAGAGAGAAACACCCAATACAGATCCTTATTTATTTTTTTTTTTTTGAAAAAAAAAATACTAATGAATATATATATATATATATATATATATATATTGCTTAATTATTATGGCTTGCAATCAAATCCTAATGGGAAAGAGGATTTTTAATGATCGAATAATCAATATTTATCTATATATCGATAGCGACTATATATAACTTTGTATTATTATTATTATTATTATTTATTTTTTTAAAAATATTTTTGATTTTAGGTTGAGATATGTAATTAATTAACTTCACTTGTTATACAATACAATATTTAGTCCCTCTATATCCGTAGATAAAAATTAAGCTTCCTCGATTCTCTCCTTCATGTGATATGACACCTAACATTAAGATATATATATATGAATTAACGTATGATAGAGTGTAATTTAATAATTTAATTTTTAGAAAAATAATATAAAAAATATATTCTTTATATTTATAACTATAAAAATAACATTTTTATTATCACTTCATATATTTTTTATTAATAGAAATTCAACGTATCATTTTATATTAATCGATATCAAATTTAATTACAATCATTTAAACTCGTTTATTATTAAACGTTGTTTAATTAAAATCCGTTTTAAATTTTAAGAATATTATTCTTTTAAAAAAACATTTATTAATATTTTTAGATAATACAAATATTAACCCGGTCTTTTGTTTTAAAGAGGTGTGACTCAATTTTTTTTTTGTAATTTAATTAATTTACTATTCACCATATTCTAAGCAAATTACACTCAAATGCAAAGAAAAATATTTGCTTTGAATCCCATTTGCTAATTTTCTAAATACCCGTAGAAATAATTGTGGAGGCCTATAAAAAGAAGTTGCACTTAAAGTCAAAAAAGAAGAGAAAATGGTGAAAGAATTTTCCAAGAACTTTCAAATCGTGCTTACTTTTATGTTAGTTCGCAATTCTAAGAGGCTCTTTCTATTACAATCAACGTGGAGACTATAGATTAAGTCAAAATGACAACTGTTTTTCATGTTTTAATTCTTTAAATATTTTTTTACTTACGTTATGCATGTCTTCATACATTTTTTTTTATCGTTTCACATATTTTTTAAATGAATAAATAAAATAAAATTTAGTATAACTTCTCATTATTCTTTTTGTATATATGTGTTCTTATGTAATTGATGTATGCAACATGCAGCAATGTTTAATAGTGATTAATTAGAGAATCTCCATATTGTAAGGGTTACAAATGATCATGCATCCTTACAAGTTACAATATGATCAGTTACAACAGGTCTAATTAACAATGTCTATATACTTATTAATTTTTCAAATTTTTTTTTTGGAGTTTTTCAGTAAATTAATTAAGATATATTCGATCATTAATAAAAAATTTCAAGTGTTAGTTATAAAGAAAACCAAGTATTTATACTCATAACTCATTGTTCTCTAATTTGCTAAATACCCATAGCAACAATCGTAGACCTATAGCCATCTAGAGCCATTAAAAGAACTTGCATTTAAATATATAATAATAATAATAATAATAATAATAATAATAAAAAGTTGACAAAATGGTAATAGAACTTTCCAAGAACTTTCCAATTCAGCTTAATTTTCTGTTAGTTGTCAATTCTAGTGGGCTATATATATATATATATATATATATATATATATTAGATTAATTCAAAATGACAACTGTTTTCATGTTTTATTTTTTTCACGGAATTATATATATATATATATATAATTTATTTTATTATATAAATTAATTATAGTCTAATTAAAGAAAATGAAGTCATATGCATGTGTATATTTTCTTAAGAGATAAAATCAGTTTCTCATCATTTTCATTAATCACACGTACCTGGCACTTTTAAAATTTCTCCCTCTCTAGTTGTTGTTATTTTAGTGCAGTGCAATGGAATAAAAACATAAGTGGATATATATATATATATATATATATTCCTAATTAATTAAGAATTACATTAATTTGCAGCTTCCAAGAAGTTTCAAATAAAAATCAAAGTTAAATTTATAAGGGAATTAACTAAATTGAGGTACAGCTATATGTTACAAATATTTAGAAATACCCCTTTCCCTATTAATTTAAGCCATATACGATTTCCATTTAATATAAGGTTATAATTTTTGTTTATATATTAAACTAATTAATGTTATTTTTACATTTTTTTTCCCTGTTAAATATTTGAATTGAGTTTAAATAAATTCACTAGAAAATTCATTCATTCATTCATTTTACACCCTAAGGAATATATTAATATTATATTTTCTTCAATTTTTTATTTTTTCATTTAGAAGTTAAAATATATACTTTTTTTTAATATAATTTTATCATTATTTTGATATAAATTTTTAAACAAAAATAATAATAATATTTTTATTCAATTTCATTTTCTATAGTAATATTATATATAAAAGTATAAATAACCACACCACCTATAAGGTTTGTTGGATTTGGCTGGCTCTTGTGAGCCACTGACTGAGGCACATGAAAAATGCGGACTTTTTCTCTTTTCTCAAGAGCCCAAATTGGAACATTCCGGCGCCGACTTTGAAAATCCATCGGCTTTACCAAGGAACTCTCAAGCTTTTATTGTTTTTCTCGTCCAATATAAATCTTAAGTTATAATAATCACACACGTATATATATATATATATATATATGCGACCCGCCCGGAGAGTTTCTAATGATTAAATTCTTTTTATTATTATTATTAATATTATACTTGAATTGTGTAACGAAAAAAGTTTAATTTTTTTTTATCGATACGTGACTTTATGTTATTTAACAATTAAATTAACTTATCATTGATAAAATATTTTTATTGTCACGTAATTATTTTTTCTTGATTTTAATTTTTAATTTTATAGGTTTTTGGTTTAGTAAATTGAAGGATATTCTTGTGAGCAAATACAATTGCAGATATCTGGATTGGATTATTATGATTATTATTCTATTATGCTTAGGCGTTAAGATCCCTGTGCCCGAAGCACCGCCACCTCATTTCCTAGTCACCACACTATTTTATAGATTTAGTATTCTTTCTATAAATTATTATTTATTTATTGTGAAAGTTTTGAAATACTCAACACAGTAACCCTAAGAGAATAAAATAATGGATAAAAGTTGTTGATCTTTATGGAACGTAGAATAATATGGATTAAATATATTAGTGAAAATAAAAAAAAAATTTATTCCAAAAATTCTAATCAACAAAACAATTTCTTTTTTTTTTCTGAAATTCGGAAGAGACGTGACTTCATCCATGACTTATGAGTATATGAGGTGATATGATAATTTTAAGTATATTTAAAATGTTATCTCTAATCTATTATTTATATTAAATTATATGATATATTTTTTTTATAAATAAAATTTTATTTTAATTCATTTTTGTGTATATATTTTTTATTTTATTTTTATATAACTTAATTATTTATTTTATTATACTTTTAATTTATTTTTTATGTTAAAAAATATATATATACTATATTTTTAAACATACCAAAATAAAAAAATATTAAAATAAAATTTCATTACAAAAAAATTATAATATATAATTAAATATATTTTTTATATATTGAAAATAGTTCATAAATTTTTTTTTTGTTAAGATGACAAAAGTGGAGTTATATATTTCACATATATAAAAATCAAAAGGGTGTATTATTATCGTTAAGTGTTATTTAAAATAAAATAAGTGAAAATATCCGAGTTCATTAAAAATATATATATATAACGTATTAACGCGTGGACCCCATAACATTAGTTAAGATGATGTCAGCAAATCCGTATCCGGAGTATGACTTTTGGACACCTACCACATACAAATATTTTTAACATCCGGTTAAATACATTCGTTTGATTTTACTTAATTTCTCTCTCTCTCTCTCTCTCTCTATATATATATATATATTCGTTATATAAAAAATAATTATATATTTATTATGTAATATAAAAACCATATGTATAGTAGAAAATGGTTAAAAATACGTTATAATTTAATTTTAAATTTGATGTTTCGTATTAAAAAAAAGCATTTCAATTTCCAAACAGAACTTATAATTAATTTTAACATTATTACGATGGTAATTGAAAAAATTATACAACTAATATATGTTGAGATTATTAATTTGGGAAAAAAACACATTCTTTTTAAAACATTGAAGAGATGTGTTTTAACTAAACAATTTATATTACCTATAGTGACATAAATTTACCTTTAATGATGATATTTATAAACAATAATATACAAAATTAGAAGTGGTTTTAATCTAAAGTTAATTTTTTTTATTCTTTAGATTATAAACAAATAATTACATGGTAATTATTTTGACATGAGCCATAGCCATTTTGTGCCAAAGTTTTATAATTCAAGTGTACAAGAGAAAAAATAAATTAAAGGTTTTATAAATTTTGTAATTCTTCAAGATGACATAATTTAAAGTCCTTTAATTTATAAGATGATAATTTTTAGTCTTCTATTTTTATATAATTTTAGTCTTTTAATTATTTGAAAGTTTAAATCAATTTCAAATAGTATTTTTCAATGGTTAATTATAAATTTTGAAAAATAATACACAAAAAATAATAAAAAAAATAAATTTTTGAAAGAGAACAAAATAAAAAACATAATCAATTTATATTTCAATTAAAAATAATAATTGTGTTTTTAATTGTTTTGCTTTTTCAAAATTTTAATTTTTTTTAAACTAATGCATTTTAATATCTATTTAAAAAAATATTACTTTTTGTATTTTATTTTTAAATTTTTTTCAATCTATCCATTAAAAAAAATATTTGGAATTGATTTAAACTTTTAGTGAATTATATAACCTTAGATATATACTTTAAAATATAAATTACTAAAATATATATTTTGATGAATTACACGTTTCTAGATATACATTAAAAGTAGAGAAGTAAATGTAAATTTTGAAGAATCATGAGATTTGTAAAAACCTTAAAAAAAAAAGTAAACATAAATAGAATTGATTTACTTGATAGATAAATACCAAATACATATAAATTTACATTCAATTTTTGACTCACAATAATTATAGCATGACAGAATAACTTTAAAAATAAATAAAAAAGTTATTTTTTTTTAAAAAATTTGGATATATATCATTTTATAATTAATATAAATATATATATATATATATGTATAAGCAATTTTCATATTCGTAGAATAGTAGAATACAAGTTTGTAAGAAAGTGTTTGTGCATTTGTTTTTGTAATGAATGAGAAACTATCAAAGTGTTTGTGTTTTGATTTGGACTCAAATTTTGGGTAGTATTTTTTAGAAACTCAACTCAAGTCAATAATTATTAAAAGGAGAGAAATAAAAAAAGAAAAGAAAAAGAAAGAAAGACTCAAGCCAAATATTTGACTTTTGCATTGCTGACACTGCAATGAAACTGCAAAGCAAAAATGTCTCCGATTAATTGTCATCTTGCTCCGACTTGTATTGTAGTTTAGTTTTTATTACGATGAATACAATACTACGATTACACAAAATTTAAATACATTCTTATATATATATATATATATATATATATTAATTATAAGGTAAAAGTAATCGTAAAATATAATAAATTAATCTATATTTAAAGATAATTTTGACACATGGAGTATTATGATTAATATGTATAAATTTATATATATTTAATAATTATTTTTTATTTTTTTTATAAACTAATATATAATGTTTAAAACCTTAATTTCTCCATGCTAAGAATTCTATACTTTCTCTCTCTTTTTTATCCTTTTCGCATTGTGATGTACTAAAAGTAGACCATTTTTTTTAAGGTGATTTGCTTTACATATGCGTAGGATATGGTTCAACTTTATTTTTTGTTTTTTATATTTATTTATGTAAAATTTAGAATTCTAATTAGTTATAATTATAATACACTATAATGACAAAAAATAATCAATGATGTGATGTCTAACAATGAATCCCAATCGTCTAATAAGAAGACCATGATGTCATTGACAATTGCTTTAAAGCAGTCCTAGCCGCAATATTAAACCAACTCCTTACAACTTGAAACTATGACATACCCTATATCTATACCTTAAATCTCAATCTTCATCGTTATTATACACTTTAGATGTATTATCGTAATTTAATTTATATTATTTATTTTAATTTTATTAATAAAATTATGTATAATTTTTTTTTAATTTTTTTTAAGATAAAATAAATAAAAAACTTAAATTTATCACGATATATTTTATTATTATAACAATAATAATTTAAATGATATTTTTACGCAGTAATAATAATAATAATAATATCTAATTATAATTAATTTAAAGATATAATAATTTTATTAACTTAAATTAGTATATCTTAATATTTTAATATCATATAATTTGTAGAATTGATTGTTGGGTAAAGTGGGCACAACTATTAAATTTCAAATCTTATGAAATTATTATTATTTTTCCATTGAAAATAGTAATTAAAAAAAAAGGAGTCAAGATCGCAAGCCTAAACCAATGATCTATTTGTTTCATAGGCCGAGACATGAAAGATCGACAGTTGGCTCTCATTCAGGCAGATTGCCTTTGTCTTATATTTAAAACTGAAGAGTCTTGTATTTTACAGGTATCAATTTTTTTTTTAAATCAAACGGTATATCGGTGTTATATAAATCTTTGATTTAATGAGTAAGTTTTATCCTAAAATTACTTGACGAATCATATCAACGTTCAACCCTTCATATAATTTTAATGTTTTTAAAGTAAATTTGAAATTTTATTTTAAAAAATAATACATATTTAAAATTAAGATATATTTTAGTTAATGTATCCATTTTATATATATATATATATATATATATATATATATATATGGTATCATATTAAAAATAACAATTAAAACTTTACTAAGTTGATCTTTGGACATACGTTAAGAAATTAGTTTCCTTTTTAAGTTTTTACTTTCATTTTAAACAATTTTTATATAAAAAGATTTTTTTAATATATATTTAGATATCAATAAAGTATACATATATTGGGTTATAATACGAGTAGACGTGAATAAAAAATTTATTAGAATTGATCAAAAAAAAATTTTATGTTTTAAAATTTTGTTATTTTATTAATATAAATAGATAATATGGAGAAAAAAATAAAATAAAATTTTCATGTCTCAATTAACACGTGAATACAACACGATACACAACAAAGTTTTCTAATTCCTAAGGGTGATTTTAACTTACATTATCTTTTAGTGACTACTATTTAATTAGAGCAAATGTTATATTATATGGGATGATGTTAATACTTAATTATTAGGTAGTTCTTCGGGTAACAATCCTTAAATGCTTCAAACCGAGTAAATACAACAAGTTGATTTATTTATAAAATTAAGTCAGTTGGATAGTTTTCTATTTAATATAGCTAGGGATTAAGACTATGAACTTGGAAGTTTTAATTAAGAGGGAAATAAATTAATCCAAAAGAGCTTAGATAATCATAGAGCAATGGGACAAATAATAAATAATAAAATGTCACACCTACAAGTCGGATATAGATAAAGCCCTCATTCAAATCTCTCATCTTAAAATTATTAATAACTAATTGTAGTTTGAGTTGGCTATTTTCATGGGATGTATTGAAAGTCAATTATATTGACTTTTTCTACAATTTAAAATAAAAATAAAAAAAAAACTAGGGAACGTTGATGGTAACAAGTACTTATTGCTTGATGTCATGGTGTGTGTTGTAACTTTTGATTGTAAGTCGATGACTAACTTCCCCCGTAGTTATCGATCATCTCTTTTTTCTTCCCAAAATATCTAACTTTCTAACCATTGTTGATCAATTAACAAAAGAGATATATGAATTACACTCCTTCCGGATTTATATGTATGTTTATTTCATCCAAATCAATAAGATATACTATTATTTTTTAAAAATAAGAGATAATATTTCATATGAATTAAAAGATAATATTATAATAAAATTTATAATGATTATAAACATATGTATAAATTGAGTTAATTTTTTAAGATCGAAAATACCGTGATTCTGATTAATTTTAACAATACTTATTTAATTATTTATAGAGATTTTTATTAACTTTGACAAGGCATATTAAATTATTCATAGAGAGGATGTAGCTAGCAATCACGTAACTTTGATCAAATTAAAAAATGATTTATAATATCATATTTCGATTTCTTTACTAGAACGTTTTAATTAGTCTCATAATTTAAAAAATATACACACTTTAATATCATAATTTTTGTGTAAAAAGCATGTTTTATTGTTAATCTTGAATCTTTTAAAATTAAAATACATAATTTTTAAAAATTATAAAACTGTTAAAAATTATAAGATTAAAATATTCGTTTAGAAAAATCTATTAGAACTCGCAATTATTTATACTAGATTTATGTTTGATTTTGCTTAATGCATGCATCTTATTAAAATGTATTATCTTCTGTATAGTTGAATTAAGTTAAACTTATTACTCTTATGATTTACTAAGGGTATTCGTATGAGTGACCAATCATTCCTCAATTAATAGCTAGAATCTCTTTTTTTTTTTTATGGCACCTCTTTTCTTAGAAAATAGGGTGTCCTTTTCTTTCCCGTTCGTGCAACTCATTAGAAATGTTTACCCATTACATTTGGTATATTTGAACTAAAAATTAGTTTTGACTACAATTATATTTGAAAACAGTTTTTGATGTTGAAATTATATATGTTGTTATCTAAAAACGAAATGCAATTAAACTTGAACAATTAGTCAATTATCAACAAGCAAATCTGCTGTGGCTTCCATTTGATATGTTCGGTGTAAGTAATTCATGTGTTTACAATCCACTAATAGTAATCTTAGTTTTAATATAAATCTCATAAGAGACAAATGATTTTATGGTTCACTAATTAATTATTGCAAAGGATTATAGGTAAGGTGTTTCTTGTAGTTTTGAGAAACTTTGAGGATATAATAGTAATATTTTGGTATAAATAACTATCATGAGCTCAAGTAGTCCATTTATTATAATTATTTACGTGTACGAGTTAATAAGCAATAAACTAAACTATCCAACCTAAATTGAGCCAAACAAAACTTAAATTTATGTTTTATAAGTCTAAATAGATTGGTTTTGATTTTACAAATACAAAAAATCTATGTGTATTAAGTCTATCAAGGTTTTATTAATATATATTTTTTAATTTATATATTTATAGTACATATGTTATGATCATATAGTTTTAATTAAATTTTTATGTCATTGAAAATGTAAAACAATTTATATTATTCTTCTCGTGTATTCATTTTTAAAAACAATTTACTATATTTAATAAAAAATTTAAATTATGTTTTTCTCAATAATTTTTTTTATTTATAAATTGATGCACAATTATAATTTAAATTCTAATATACAAATTTTTAATTAAAATATTGATTAACAATAAATATTGTTTATTGATTTAACATTAACATGAAATAAAATTATTCAAATTCACTCAAAAATAAGTAGTTTTCTAACTGACATTTTATAAATTAATTTTAATTTTTGATTTAATAAATCGATATGTATCAATTCGATTAACATTTTAAATTAAAATGATTATAACTAAACCGTAATCGTTGCAGTATTCAATTGTTATTGTTCAACATTAACCATTGAATATTAATCACAAAGTAAAATTAATCTTTATGCCAATATTCAATTATTCATAGATGTTTCAAAATAATTTTTTTTTAAAAAATATTTTGTGAAAAAAGAAAAAAATTAATAAAAAATGTAATAAATATCAATAGACAAAAAATGTCCCTTTAGAATAAGTTAATTGATATTGATTTTTAAAAAAACTCTATTTTAATTAACAAAATATTGTTTAAATTATATTAAAAAAATCAAGAATTAAATTTAAATATTTAAAAGGTATCAGTTAAAAATTTAAATAATTCAATGTATCAAATGAAAAAATAGAGTATTTCAAAGGTACTAAATCCATGATACCAACCATCCAAATAAGATTAAACTAATAAATGTATTATTAAATTTAAAATATTTGTTTAAATCTAACACTTAACTTTAAATAGTGATAAATTAATCATCAAATTTTTATAAATATTATAATTTTACAACTATCGTTATATATTTTGATGGTAAATTTGTACCACTCATAAACTATTAAGTGATATATTTATTATAAAAAATATAAATTTTTAACATTTATAGAATTTAATAATAGATTCATCAAAAGTAAAATTGTAAATTTATACAATGCATGATACATTTGTTATTTTACTCTTAAAATAATTATATTTGATAATTATTCTAATTTTTAATTCTTTAATTTTAGAATTGAAATTTTCATCTAAAAATTTAAAATTGTTTGATAACCAATTTTTAATTTTCAATTTTAACTTTCTAAGTTCTTAAATTCAATTCCAAACTTATATATGATAAAATTTTATTAAATTTTAATTGTTAAACCATTTTGATTAAGACTAGGTATAATTAAATATGTAATAATTATTAATTTTTTTAAAAAAATAACAAAAATAATACCTATAAGACTTATAATTAAAATAATAATAATCTAATAAAATTGAACAAATCTTAATTAAATGACGTTAAATATTAAATAATTTAAATTATCGTAGTTTAATTTAAACATCTAATTAAATAACATTTAAAGTGAATTTATGTATCAAGATTTTTTTTAATAATAAAAATGAATATAAGTGATAATATTTTTGTTATCACAAGTTTTAAAGATACTATTTTTGTTTTTTTTATATCAAAAAATAAAAATTCAATTTCAAAACTTGGTTCTTTAAAATTTTAAAATTTGATCAAATTTTAAAACTAAAATTCAAAAATTAAAAATTAAAAATTAAAAATGAGTCAAACATACTTAATTTAAAATTTAAAAATAAAAAATTTAATTGGTTACCGAACAAGCACGTACCATCACCATATAAACCGACATCAGCTATTTTGTAGAAATTTTTCTAGAATAAGATGAGTGTATTATTACTACTAACAGATGGCTAGTTATTAAATACTGTCAACAACCAAACTTTGACATTGAATTGTCGAAATATAAATCTTATAGAAGTTGTAAAAATTAAATCCAAACCTCACATCAATCCTTATGAGACAAATATTAAAGGCACATAAATTTAAACTTCTCATTGATTATGGTGTATAACGTTAACACGTTATACACTATAATTAATATGAATATAATTTTGTGCGCCATTAGCACCTGCCGTTCTTATTATTAATAGGCAATGGAGATAAAACCACACCGAACAAGAGCATAATATAGGTTGGCATTCCCTTCATATATAAAGCATATCAACCTCCTGAAAAATCATAAAATATATAGATTAAAGAGTGACTTTCTTCATGAAGAGTAGTGTTTAGTACTACTGCATGTCGACGGTTGGTCATATTATTTACTTTACTTTGAATTTTATGTTAGTTTTAATGGCAAGATAGAGTAGTGATAAGGAACAAAACTAAAAAGTTGTATTCCCTAGCATGACTCTTTCTTCATTACTTTGCCATTGATCACTAGAAATAGAATGAGATTTCAAGGGACATTATAAAACTATCAACAATATGGACGGAAATGAAAGACTTACAATAGCGCACAATCTTCCATCGCTGGTTCTCTCCTTTTTTCCATTCCCACAGCCCTATAGTAGTGCCATCATGGACACCACTGTGATTCTTATCACTGTAAAAAGCATCAACATTCAGGCGAATGTTGTTAACCATCCTTATAGTCCTGAATCCTTCACCTGTGTCTTTGCTCTCAGTCCAAAGAACAGATTGATCGAGAATATTGGGATTGTAAGGCACTAGCTGCACCTGCAAGCCAGTTAAGATGAAATTACTAACAATAACTGTAGTTATGGAAATTCATCTACGTCCTTCAAATTTTAAAACCAGAAAAAACTAAAAAAAGTGAAAGTACAACTCGATTGAGTTGAGACTTGAGACTCATTTTTGCAAACACCTATAGAACATAGGAAAAATAAACACAAGCCTCAGTAATGTATACACTTATGAGCATTTTTATCTTAAAATAAGAAGGAAGAAAAGAAGAGAAAAAAAAAACTATACGACCTCAAACGTGAGAGCTCTCATGGGACAGAAGAACATAGCCCAATGTTGCTTTGCAAGCACATCTGCAATTTTTCACATCGTTGGGACTTGGGAGAAGCACATTGATCTCCAAAAATTTTAAGTGTAAAAAGATAACATGCAACCACTTAGTCTCAAGTTTCTCAAAACAGCTAAGAATTTCCACCTCAACATGCAAATGTGTAGACAAAATCACAACTTTTTTTGCTTTGCTTACAGCAGGAGAAGATAACTTAGACAATTCCATAACAAGAACAAAGTATCTTTTCTAGCCAAGGAGGAGCCACGATCACAGCATAAAGCAGTAAGAAAGAATGGATCGCATATAGATGATATTGAACAATGTGCGGTTTACTTTGTGTTCTGGTCTATAAGATTCACTTTTCTACTTCAAGTCACAGTTTGAACCAACAAAAGTACCATTTAATCTATAAAAAAGAGAGACTGAATTTGGGCAAAACAGGAAGGGCTAATGGGATAATCGATCAAACCAATAAGCCAAAACTCCTCTATAGATTGCTATCTCATAACCTATGTGGCAATGAGCAAACGATGTCTAACACATGTTTCTTCAATAGTTTCACAAGTAAAATAGAAAAAAATCAATTAGGCAGAAACCAGTATATGATATACAATTACAAGTACAAATCTTTATAATAAATAGAAAAATCTTACAGGATGAGTAGCCCCAATAGAATGCTTGATTGCTTCACCAGTGGCCTTGTTAACCAGAGCAAAGCTGGGAAATCCTTCTTCATCCTTCACCTTAATGCTGAACCTCTCATCTTTATACCAGTGCTGCAATCATCAACCACCCCCAATTATATCGATAATAACAAATTAATATAACAAAACAACAATCACAATGAAAACAAACAAATTTAACACAAAATTATTGAATAGAGAAAGAGAGATTAATACAAACCAAAATATATACTTTATAAGGTCAAAGGTCAATTTTTTTCTAAATTAAAGAGAGGACAAGTGAATATTAAAAGATCAAAGAGGAAGAATCGGACCATTTACGTGAATAACCTCTAAGAAATAATACATGAATAATCAAGTTAAAAATAAAATGATTTTATTAAAATTAAAAATACAAAAATATAAATATATGTATAAATTATAAATAGCATAAAATTTAAATAAAGTAAAGAATCGTGGCTTATATTTCACACAATGTTTTTAAGATAATTTTTAAGATCACCGTGGGTTTTAAAAAATTACGTAAATTTATCTCATAAGATACAAGGATTAAATAATAATAAATTTATGCCACAATTTATTATTTCACGAACTTCCAAATGTCTAAACTCTATTAAAGGAAGTTAATTCTAAATAGAAAATTATTTTTTTTTCCTTTTCCTCGTAATTTCCTTTCCTTTTCTCTTTCTTTTATCTTTCTTCTTTTCTCCTTTTTCTCAACTATTCTGTTTTTTTACTCTTTTTCTTTCTATTTTCTACTTGCTTCTCTTCAACAAGGAACAAGTATATATATATATATATACCCATGAGCAAAGCACAATTGAGAGCTCAACGGAAAATTCAAAAACAGAGCAAGATAAAACAATTAAGAACTCAAAAACCAAAGAATTCAAAAATTGAAACTAAAGAGAAAAGATAGTAACAGAAATTATGAAAATTGAAGATGAAAAGATAGAAACGAAAACTAAAAATGAAGAGATAGAAACGAAAATTAAATACAGAACCATTTCTAATGATTTTTAATTCATATTTCCTAACAATCACCCACGTGAATAAAAATTGACAGATTTCAAATCAAATTTTGACCAAAAAATAGAGTTCAATGGATTGAAACCTGCATAGGATATGTAAGTATTATCCTTTGAACCTTCCTTTGTAAAAATATATTTACCTTACTGAATGACTAGTAGAAGCATTGTCCTTTAACTGTTTTGTTGTTTATGTAAGCAATGACATACTTCACACAATAGCCTTTCCCAACACAAATCATTTTTCATTGTGAGAGTCTCTAAAGAATTAAGCCTTACACAATTCTCTTTCGAAACAACCTCACTCCTCTCTCATATGGGTGATCTATTATCTTAAAAGTAATCCGCAAAGAATAACCTGAATACTCTGCTCAGTATTCTCTTTATAAGAATCATTAAAAGCTTTAACTTACCTTATATCTTACGAGTATCACTGTTTTCATCATAGGAATGGACTTAAAGGTAAACCCCCCACAGTGATCTCACTAAGTCTTTACAATTAGGTTGTCTCTTTTAACCTATATCTTGGGATCTCTAATCAAATAAATTGGGTTTTCTTTACAAATCTTTATTCATTCATAGGCTTCAATCTCATTCCTCTCGATGACTTATCAACTAACTCTCGATTTAACCCTTTAGTTAAAGGATTCGTCATGTTATCCTTTGACTTCATATAGTCAAAAGAGATAACCCCAGTTGAGAGTAGTGTCTAATGGTATTATGTCTATGACGTATATGTCGACATTTACCATTATACATATTGCTATATGGCCTGTCAATAGCATATTGGCTATCACAATGGATGCATATTGCAGGTACAAGCTTCACCTACTTGGGAATATTCTCTAAAAAATTACATAACCATTCGACTTTTTCGTTACATTTATCCAAAGCGATGAACTCAGATTCTATCTTGGATCTAGCAATGCAAGTCTGTTTAGAAAACTCCCATGAAACAGCTGCATACCCAGTATGAATACATATCCACTAGTATACTTTGAGTCATTCATGTCAAATATCCAATTTGTATCACTGTATCCTTCTAATATAGTTGTATATCATGTGTAATGCAGTTAATAATTATGTGTATATCTTAAGTATCTAAGTAGTCTTGTAATACCTTTCTAGTGATCAGATCCTGGATTACTAGTATATCTACTTATCTGTAAGTTATGTTTGATCTCGTACAACTCATCAAATACACAAGACTTCTTATCACTCTAGAATATTCTAGTTGAGACACACTCTCACTTTTATTCTTAGATAGGTGTAGATTTACATCTACTAGTGTTCTCACAATTCCAGAATCACCCTTATTAAATTTCTCAAGTATTTTGTCAACATAATAACATTAACTTAGAATGAGACCACTTAATATCCTTGATATCTTAATTCTTAGAATTACAACCGCAGGTCCCATGTATTTAATATCAAACCTTGAATTCAACATAAACTTAGTAGATTTAATCATTTGATTATTACTATCCACAATTAGCATGTCATCAACAAAAAGACACAAGATAACATAACCATATTCTTTGTCCTTGACATACATACATTCGTCACATTCGTTGATTTTAAAGCCATTTGTCCTCATGACATCATTAAATTTTTCATGTCATTGTTTTAGTGCTTGTTTCAAGCCATATAAAGACCACCAATTTACAGACCTTTCTTTCTTGCCCTAGGCATAGAAAACCCTTGGGTTGATCCATGTAGATTTCTTCATTTAACTCTCCATTTAGAAAGGTTGTCTTTATATCCATTTGTTGTATTTCAAGATTTTGCAGAACAACGATAGTAAGTATCATTCTTATGGATGTTATTCTCGTCACATAAGAATAAGTATCAAAGTAATCAAGGTCATGTCATTGTTTGTATCCCTTAATTATAAACCTAGCCTTGTACTTATCAATTGATCCGTCTGATTTACGTTTTCTTGTGAAAATCCACTTGGATCCTAGTATTTTACTACTTGGAAGTAAATAAATTAGTTCTCAAGTGTGATTTTGCATAATTGACTCAATTTCACTATCAATAGCTTCTTGCCATAAAGAACTTTCAAAGAATTCACAGCCTTTTCATAGGTTTAAAGTACATTTTTTAGCAAATAAGTCAAAAAATCTTAACCATATGACGTTTTCGTCCTAGTCCTCCTACTACGTCTGGGTTTAACCTTAACTTTATCCTCAACCTCTTGTTCAGGTTCTTCAATTTGACTATCTTTATTCATAGTCTCGTACGTTCATTTAGATGAACTTGAATCTCTTTAAGTTTAAAACACATGTTCAAAGAACGATGCATTCCTTGATTCCATTATCGTGTTCTTGTGTATGTCTGAGATTTTTGACTCATGCACAAGAAAACGATAAGCAGTATTATTATGTGCATATCCAATGATGATGCAATATATCCTTTTTAGACCTATTTTCACCTTCTTAGATATAGGTACAACTATTTTAGCAACATACCCCACACTCATAAATATTTATAAGAATGTGTCCTTCCTTTAAATAATTCATATGGTGTCTTATTTGTCTTTTTACGGAATACCTTATTTAAAATGTAGTTAATTGAAAAAATAACTTCTCCCAACAAATTCTATGATAACCCAAAACTTAATAGCATTGCATTCATTTTTTCTTTCAAGGTACGATTCTTACATTCAACAACTCCATTTTGCTGAGGTGAAAAAGGCATTATGATTTCATGAATAACTCTGTATCATGCACATAATTCACCAAACATTGTTTAATATTCAGCACCACGATCACTGCTCAATACCTTGATCTTCTTGTTGAGTTGATTCTCAACTTTTGTTTTATAAAGAATAAATTTCTCTATAGCTTCATCTTTGCTTTTAAGTAAATACACATAGTAATATTTTGTGCTATCATCAACAAAAGTAATAAATTACTTATTGTCACTCCTTATTTGAAAAAATTACAAATCACATAGATTAGGTCAAGGATTCAGTGTTCCTTTTAATAGAAAAAACGATGATCTAGTCATTTTTGTCTAAACACAAGTCTCACAATTATGTTTTGAATCTATTTAGATTGCGTGTATGTGTTCCATGTTAATTAATCTACACAATGTATCATAATTAACATGACTTATTCTACCAACACAAGTTGAAAGACTCAAGCAAATAAGCAAAAGAATTAATCTTATTAATATTCTTAGCTTTTATTATCATTACATTGAGCTTAAATAGTCCATCGGATACATATCCCTTTCCTACAAACATCCCATTTTTGTTCACAACGACCTTATCAAATTCAAACATTATCCAAAAACCATGCTTGTTTAACAATGAGCCACAAACAAGACTCTTACGTGACAGAATGGCTGAAGTGACAGAATTTTCCATGAAGAGCTCTTTCATCTTTCACTAGTTCAAAAGTAGTGAATAGCTCCATATCTAAGCATGCGTGCCTTGTTGCACCAGTATCAATCCACCACTATTTTGGGTTTGATCCTACCAAGTTCACCTTAGAAATGTTCATCAACCATGTTTGTCTCACAGTTCCTGTTTTTTTTTTAACTTGCAATTTAGAGCTTTATGTTCTATCCTCTTACAATTAAAGCAAATCCATCTGAAGCTTCACTCCTTCAAAGTTGTTTCTCTAGATCCCAATTTAAACCTTTACCCAACTTGCCCTTGCCCTTATTTTTATTGTGCTTGAAACTTTGACCATGTTCCATCATATGACTTGGGTGCTGATGGGATATACCCTCTTTTAGAAAAAGCCTTGTTGTCTTCTTTAATTTTGAATCTTATTAGCAAGTCTCCAAAGACACTTCCTTTCGCTTGTGCTTAAGGTAGACATTGAACCCTATACATGAAAGGGACAACTTTTTAATAATAGCTATAACTTGGAAGGTTTCACTAAGTACCATCCCTTCATGATACATCTCTGGTATGATATATTGGATTTCACATGTTTAATTGCATCTAGGTTTGAAGTCCATCATCTTATAATCAAGAAAGCGACCAACCAAAAAATTTTTAGCACCGACATATTCAATTTCATACTTCCGATTAAATGATTCCTACACGTCTTTAGTCCTCTATTTCTTATTGTACTTATTGTATAAAGAATCGATTAAACTATTCAGAACATAGTTCCAACATAGATAATTAGAATGCTTCCATACTTCAATAGCATTAGCAAACTGAAAATCTTGTTCACCCTCAGTTTCAATGAGAGCATTTTCAGTCAAGAACAAATTCAAGGTGATGAGATAGAACATCATCTTACTCCAACTCTTGAAACTTAAACCATTAAATTTCTCTGATT
The DNA here is from genome assembly GCA_033030585.1 of Hippophae rhamnoides. Classification (NCBI taxonomy): domain Eukaryota; kingdom Viridiplantae; phylum Streptophyta; class Magnoliopsida; order Rosales; family Elaeagnaceae; genus Hippophae; species Hippophae rhamnoides. Next base: position 2,457,740 of record CM065436.1, on the reverse strand, counting down.
TCTCTACCACAACATGGTTCATGGGAACAAAAACCGATACCATTGAGGTTACCTCATGAGCCATAGAAGGCCTCATTATTTGATTCACATTAGAACGACACACAGTAGGGTTAGCAACATTCACAATTGGGTTTTCAATTCGAGACAATGAAATGGTCATTTCTGATGTCATAATCTTTTCTTTACTTTTTCTATTAAATACACAAATAGCAACCCAAGTTTTAAAAATCACCAAATAAAGTGTTAGATTATCAAAAAAAATATATTCAATAAATAAATGATAGAAATATGTTAATTTACATTCATATTTATAATTTCATTAATTATAATAATTAAATAATTTTAAAAATAAAACAATTCAATTATTTAGAAAATTATAAATAATATATATAAAGTAAAAGTTAAATATAAATATAAATATAAAGTAAAGAAAATTAAGAAATGGTAAATGATAGATAAAAACAGTGAAAACAGTAACAAAGATGAAGTAATAAAGAAAAACAGAGAATAATTATGTAGTGATAAAAGCAATATTAATAAATGATAAAGGGAATTAATAAAGAGATGTAAAAACTAAATGATAATAATACATGAAAAAACAAATTAAAAATAAAATTATTTTATTAAAACTATAAATACATAAATATAAATATATGTTTAAATTATAAATATAAAATTTAAATAAAGTAAAGAATCAAGATCTGTGTTTCACACGGTGTCCTTAAGATAATTTTTCTGCTCATTGTAGGTTTTAGATAATTACAGGAACTTATCTTATAGATGAGCGTTTTAGAGAATTACGGAAACTTATCTCATATATACAAGAATTAAATAATAATGTTAAAGAACTCGAGATCCAACTGGTGACAACCAACATACCAATAAGAAAGCGACCTGCTGACAGTTGGTGGAGAGGAGCAGTTATCCAAGAAACGTGTCCCTCCATGGTGTATTTGTTTTTAATTATTACAATTTTGCTTTTCTTTTGTATAAATAGGTTGTAAACATTCGTTTATTCATCATCAATAAAATCATTTCTTACATGGTATCAGAGCTTCGGAAATAATTTTCAAAAAATTCAGCTCATACAAAAATTTTTTCTTCTTTTCTAATTCTATTTTTTTTCCAAAATCAATTTCGATTCACAAAATAACATCACCACACGCGCCTTGTCTGAGTTCATCGACGTTGCACGCGCCTCACCGGAGTTACACGCGCCAACATGCGCTAGCTACTGAGGAAGACGACTCAAACGACACGTCATTCAACGCACCTCTAAAGCAAACGACGCGTCGTTCTTCCGATTCGGTCCTCCATCCGGTTCGGTCTTCATCCGATCAGTCTTTCAGCCGTTACTAGCCCGTCATTCTAGCCACTTGGCCTTGGTTCCGCTCACCAACTTTACGTGGCTAAAATTTCCGGTTCTGTAATCCTTGATTCATTTTCTATAAGATAAAACATACTTCAGTTTATTATTTGTTTCAAAAACAATCATTGTTGTCTAAAACACACTAAATCCTATCCCATTCTTTCGATTTATTTTACTCAATAATAATGTCTACAACTACCAATACCAACCCTACTTTACCAAAATGATATGATGACCTTAGCCATTCATTATATCTACACCACTCAGACTAACCAGGTATAGTTCTAATAGCTCAATCCTTAAATCAAGAAAATTATCACATTTAGAGTCACATGATGCTCATAGCTCTCATCACCAAAAACAAAGGATTTATTGACGCCAAAATCAAAAGAACATCAACAAACTTTGAAGCAGAAATCAAACAATGGACTCGCTGCAACATTCTTATCAAAGGATGGATTCTCAATACCATATCGCCTAAAATTACAGAAAGTGTCATGTATAATGATACTGCATATGAGCTATGAAAAGAATTGAAGGAACGTTTTTCACACACCAATAACGTGCACCTATTCCACATTGAGCAAGAGATCCATGATTGCATATAAGAAGGTGTAAGCATTGGAGAATACTACACCAAATTGAAAAGCCTATGTGATAGTCGCAATGCACTGTGTCCTCTTCCACATTGTGGAGGAAATGCCGGAAGGGAACTACAAGAATATCAACAAAAACAACGAACCATAAAGTTCCTCATGGGGCTTAACACAGTTTACACATCAGCACGTGAACAAATCTTGCTCATGAAACCTTTACCTACAGTAAATAAGGTATATTCACTCATTGTTTAAGATAAAAAGCAGAAAGTTGTCTCCACGCAAACCATAGGAAGGATGCCTGCACTTATTGCCAAAGATAGTCGTCCACAATATCCTCACAAGAATTACCCACCAAGGAACCCACATCTCAAGTGCAATCGATGCAACAATATAAGCCATAATTCTAAGAATTGCCGAAGTCACCTCAAATGTGATTTTTGTGGTCTCAATGGACACAATTTTGAAAACTGTTGAAAGCATCTCAAATGTAATTTCTGTGGTTTGAATGAACATGACATCAACATGTGTCGAAAGAAAGGAGCAATTCAAGATAAGAGAAATACAAGTTATGGCTTCCCCTCCAAAACTCATCATACTGACTTTCAGGAAAGCTGCTCCGACACAAATACACCATCCCACAACCTTACATCTGCCCAATATCAAGAGCTCCTTACACTTCTCAATCAATCCAAATCAGGTAGCATGACAAGTCAAGTGAGTACTTCTTCAGGTAACACATTATGTGCAACTGTTTTCCATTTAAAAACTCGTTGGATTTTTGATACAGGAGCAACTGATCACATGGTCTGTTCCCAAAACCTTATGAGCTCCAGCATTCCAGTCACTAATCGACATGTGCATTTACCTGATCATTCTTTTGCCCGTGTCACACATATTGGCACTGTACATTTCTCCAATAATTTCATACTCCATAATGTCTTGTGTGTTCCCTCCTTCAAATTAAACTTAGTTTCAGTAGCCAAACTAACTCAAACTACATTTTGTCATGTCACCTTCACTAATAATATGTGCTTTGTTCAGGACAAATGTTTAGGGAAGACGATTGGGATGGAAACTGAGAAAGCATGACTCTACTACTTGACTATTTCTGAAAAGGCTGAATGTTTCTCCGTTTCAAATACTGCTTCCACCAACTCCCATCTATAACATCAACGACTTGGTCATTTATCTAATAACAGTTTGCGTATAATTTCTCTTTCCATCAACACACCTTTTTGTTCCATTAGTAATTGTTCTATTTGTCCATTAGCTAAACAAACTCATAATTCATTTCCTCTAAGTTCCATCAATACAAAAGCACCTTTTGAACTGATTCATGTCGATATTTGGGGTGGCTATCACATTCCAGCACTTAATGGAACACATTATTTTTTCATTATTGTTGATGACTACTCAAGATGCACATGGGTCTATCTCTTACATGTTAAATCTGATACACGCATATTTCTTACCATCTTCATTAATCTTGTTGAAACACAATTTTCATCCAGAGTTAAAATCATTCGTAACGACAATGGACCAGAATTTACTATAACCCAGTTGTTTTCTACCAAAGGAATCCTTCATCAAACCAGTTGTGTCTCTACCCCTCAACAAAATGGTGTTGCTGAACGCAAACACCGTCATCTTCTCAATGTCACTCGTTCATTGCTCTTCCAAGTCAATTTCCCTAAACAATTCTGGGGAGATGCCATTCTTACAGCCACATACCTCATAAATCATACTCCAATACCTGTTCTCAAGGGTAAAACACCATTTGAAGTCCTTTTTCACAAAATTCTTAGGTATGAACATCTTCGTGTTTTTGGTTCCCTTTGTTTTATGTCTGCACATCATGATCGACTCACCAAGTTTGATGCAAGATCACATAGATGCATATTCATTAGGTATCCATCTGGGATAAAAGGTTATCGTGTCTACAATCTGGAAACAAGCAAGACTTTAGTGTCTCATGATGTTATCTTTCATGAACATGTATTTCCTTATTTCACTTCCGTTGTCAACACTCCAACTCTATTCACTCCATTAGAAAATACTATTTATGATGACATACCTAACATTCGTCAATCAACCAATCCAAATACATCACTTCATCATACACCATCTGTTCTTCCAACAATCGACTCAGACATTCTTCATCTTCAAAATTCATCTCTAGAAACATCATCATCTTCTCCACTACACACGACTCCTCCAACACCAGTCACACATAGGCTTCGTCGATCCACCAATGTTCCTAGCTACCTTCAAAAATATCATGTAGAAGCTTCCTTGCCTTCTCGGTCCTTCCCTTCGTCTAACTCAACATCGTCCAATGACAAAGGTACTTCACATTCTTTATCTCATGTACTTACCTATGACCAATTATCACCTGCACATCGTGCCTTTGCTACTTCTATTTCCATTCTCAGGGAACCAACCACCTTTGCTGAAACTTTCTACGATCCAAAATGGCGGCTTGCCATGAAACAAGAACAGGATGCTCTTGAAACTAAAGGTACTTGAACGCTTCAACAGCTTCCTCAAAACAAGAAACCAGTTGGTTGTAAATGGGTCTACAAAATCAAGTATAATCGTGTTGGCTCTGTGGAACAATACAAGGCTCGGTTAGTGGCCAAAGGATACAGTCAAATTGAAGGTTTTGACTACCAAGAAATTTTTGCACCAGTAGCCAAACTTGTCACTGTTTAGTTTCTTCTTGCCGTTGCTGCTATTCAAAATTGGCATCTTCGACAACTCAATGTCAAGAATGCTTTTCTCAATGGTGATCTTCATAAAGATGTCTACATGTCCCTTCCACCTAGATTCGGACAAAAGGGGGAAACACGAGTATGTAAGCTACACAAATCTTTGTATGAACTTAAACAAGCCTCACGACAATGGTTCATCAAGCTATCAAAAACACTTAAGCTAGTTGGTTTTAACCAATCCAAGTATGATCACTCACTATTCGTCTAAACCTGTGGTAATTTTTTCTCTGCTCTTCTTGTCTATGTAGATGATATAATCATAATACAAGACATTGAAGAAACTAAGAATCATCTCATGCGACAATTTAAGCTTAAAGATCTTGGTGAATAAAGTATTTTTTGGGCATAGAAGTTTCACGTTCCAGGAAGGGAATTGTTCTGTCACAACGCGAGTACGCACTTGAAATATTGGAGGACATGGGTTATCTTGGTGCCAAATCTGCCAATTCACTTATGGAACAAAATTTATCCCTCAGCAAGGTTGAAGGGGAATTCATCAGTAATCCCACATCCTATCGAAGACTTATTGGGAGATTAATATACTTAATCATCACAAGACCCGACTTAGTGTATGTCGTGCACATTCTCAGTCAATATATGAATAAATCACGTTAACCACATTTGGAAGCAGCTCAACGAGTACTACGATATGTCAAGAACACACCAAGACAAAGTCTCTTTTTCTCAGCAACTAGTTCATTACAACTAAATGCTTTCTGTGACGCAGATTGAACTAAATGTACAAGTACACGACGATCAACCGCATGATATTGTATGTTTCTTGGAAACTCGCTAATTTCTTGGAAGACTAAGAAACAAAATACAGTCTCACAATCAAGTGCAAAAGCATAATACCGCTCTATGGAAACAATATGTTGCGAAGTAACCTGATTACGATACATTTTGGATGATTTGGGTATCAAATGCTACTAACCAACCAAGTTATATTGTGACAATCAAGTAGTCCTTTACATTGCATCAAATCCAGTGTTTCATGAACGAACCAAACACATAGAAATCGATTGTCATCTATTAAGAGAAAGATTCAAGCTTGAATGATCAAAATTTATCATATCTCTACATTAGAGCAACCAGCAGATATATTTACCACATATATGAGTTTTTCACAGTTCTCAAGCTTACTTAACAAGTTACGAATAATTAACATATATTCCAACTTGAGAGATAATGTTAAAGAACTCGAGATCCAACTGGTGACAACCAACATACCAACTGAAAATAGCCACTAAAAATTGGTGGGGAGGAACAGGCTCTCCAAGAACATGTCCCTCCATAATTGTGTTTGTTTTTAATTATTACAATTTTGTTTTTTTTATATAAATAGGTTGTAAATATTCGTTTATTCATTGTAATAAAACAATTTCTTACCAATAATAAACTTACGGTAAAATTTATTATTAAAGTAGCTTCTAAATGTCTAAACTCTACTTGACTAGCCTAACTCTATATAAAAAATAATATTTTTTTTTGCCTTTCTCCGTACTCTGTTTTTTTTTTCTCTCTTCCTTTTCCTCCTTCTTCATCTCAGCTGGCTCTATTTTTTCCTTCTTTTTTTCTCTCTCTGTTTTCTGCTTGCTTCTCTTCTACAAGGAACGTGTACATATATATGCCCATAGCAAAACACAATTAAGAGCAACGGAAAATTCAGAAACAGAGCAAGACAAAGTAATTAAGAGCTTAGAAACGGAAAAATTCAAAAAAAACGGAAACTGAAGTTAAAAAGATAAAAACGGAAACTGAAAATGAAGAGATAAAAACGATTTTTAATTCATATTTTCTAACATAAACAACCAAAAAATTGTAAAAGAATCGATTATTTATAAAATAATGAACACAAAAACACAAGTGGGCAGCAAAATCATAAGAAAAACAAGTGAAATTGAGAAGAGTTAAGAGGCAGGACTGGATAACACTTACTTGAAAAGGATCGGATGTGTCAGCAGAAGAAAGAATAACCCGACCATCTCGAATGGAAAGAGAGAAATTTTGATTGGCTTTGCAGTAGATCTTAAAAGTGGGTCTATTATGGAGATCAGACAGATCAAATGCAGTATTGGACTGATGGGTATGGTGATGAACAGACGAAGGCAAATGGGGACTAAAGTGGTGATCTTGATGGGTCATCACCGATTCTCCTCCATAGGGTTGTTGATCCACCACATCATGAGCAACATGATGAACTCTGGTGGGTTCTGACTCATAGTTGGAGGAATAGTCAGGACGAGAAGGTGGAGGATAAGCAGAGTAGCTCAAGTCTTCGGAAATAGGAGGCTGATAAAAAGGGTAAGGAGAGGTATGAGAAGAGTGAGAGACATGGGTTACATGAGCTGTGGGTGGTTGAGGAGGTGGTGGGTAGTTTTCTCCATAGAAATTTGATGGTGGTTGATCAAAGGAAGAGAAGGGGCTTGATCTTCCAGGTGGTGGGTATGTCTCTGATAGATCGTAATTTGGGTCATCTTCATCTCTCTGGCGATTATGGTGTGTATGATGAGTGTGAGAGTGAGAGGATTGACCAGATGGGAATTCCATCGCCGATGATTTTCTGCTTTGGTGTATGTGATATGGCGTGTCTATGATTCTGTGTCGTGGTTTATATATTCATCTTCGGCGTAACGAGTGTTCAAAAATTGTACGGTTAAATCGAAAAATCAAATGGCATAGTTTTATAAATTAAATGATATCATCAATTTATATTAATTTTTAAATAAATGGTATTATTGATTTTAATAATATAATAAAATTTTAATTTAATTGACCTATTATACATAAAATAAAATTAGTTTCTTTTTGCTAGTAAATTAATTTTACTCTTTGAATTTTATTATTTTATTTGCATTCTTGTTGTCTCTCCAACACTAATAATTTATTCTCACTTTACCTATAATCCTATCATCTATTGATAAAATAGATACGTGAATCTTTTTCGCTTTATCTATATCATCGTCTTTACTAGTTCTCAAATCATTCACAGTAAATATGTTAAAAAAAACTATAAGGTGGCGTTTGGTTCGTGGAATGGAATCGGAATCGGAATCGGAATCGGAATGGAATGGAATGGAAAGGAAACAATTTTGTTTGGTTTGACCATTTGGAATGTTTAGAATCGGGATTATAGTGTTTGGTTACCACCTGGAATGGAATGAAAAAATTTGTAAATGACCTTAATACCACTACATCTTTGTAAAGTTCAAATAATGTCGTTTAATTACTATTTTTTCGTCAGGCAAAATACATTATTGAAATCCTTATTTTTCTAAATAAGTATTACTTAATTAAAAAGAAATATATTATTAAAATTATTATTTTTAAATAGGGTTTAAGTGCTTGAGGTTTGGGATGTGTGATTTAGGGTTTAGGGATTTAGGATTTGGGGTTATATTTGTAGGTTAAGATTTAGGTTAAAAATTATTATTTTTCTAAAAATAGTTTAGGGTTTTAGAATTTTGGGTTTAGGGTTTTAGGGTTTTAAGGTTTAAGGTTTAGGGTTTAGGGTTTTAGGATTTAGAATTTGGGGTTTAGGGTTTTGGGATTTATGTTTTAAGGTTTAGGGTTTAGGGTTTAGAGATTTGGAGATTTAGGAGTTTAGGGTTTAGAGATTTGGAGATTTGGGGTTTAGGGTTTTAGGGGTTTAATGTTTAGGGTTTAGGGATTAGGGATTTAGGGTTTAGGGTTTTAGATTTGGAATTTTGGGGTTTAGGGTTTAGGGTTTTGGGGTTTATGGTTTAGGGATTTGGGGTTTAGGGATTTGGGGATTTGGGTTTTTAGGATTTGGAATTTAAGATTTAGGGTTTAGGGATTGGGATTTATGTGTTTAGGGTTTTGGGATTTATGTTTTAAGGTTTAGGGTTTAGGGATTTGATGTTTAGGGTTTAGGGTTTTAGGATTTTAGGATTTGGATTTAGGGTTTTGAAATTTTGGGTTTAGGGTTTAGGGTTTTGGAATTTTGGGTTTGAGAATTTGGGATTTGAATTTAAGGTTATATTTTAGGTGAGGGTAAGGTGAGGGTAAAATTGGAAAAAAAATGGGGAGATGGGAATGGAATAATGATTACGAAAGGTAGGAGAAGGATGTGATTAAGCATAACTTTAAGTAATCGATTGAATTTCCATTTTCCGTCCAACCAAACACGCAAAATGGAAGGAATCGATTCTGATTCCATTCCATTCCCTCCAACCAAACGTGGGGTAAAAGATGTATAATTGCTTAAGTGAGATTGCATTATTTTCAAATTATAAAACAAAAATCAATCCTTTCAATTTTAATTATTTTTAACTAAAGCTTTGACTTAGTAAAATTTCCTTTCCTTATGTCTACTTTCACGAAAACAATTTTTGTTTCTCAATCCAAGGAAGGAAACTATTTAAAAATATTGGTAAGAAATTTAATAGATATTAATTTAACAAAATAGGCTAAATAATTTTTTTTATTATTATTTGAAATGCTATTAATGTTTTTATCAACAATGATTTAAGAAATCCTGACATATTTTGTATTTTATATGATAACAGATGATAGACATACAAAATTTTAATTAATAATAATAAAAACAAAATATGTATAGATGAAAAATATATAATATACTCTACCATTTATAATAAACATCATTTTTACTCTTTAAATAGTTAGCTTAAGATTTTAGTAACATCTATAAAATAGTAAAAATAAAATAATATGAACATAGTTTTATTAAATGCGAAAGATAATAGTATTAAGAACTGAATTTTATTTATTAATTAACATATAATACTTTTTTTCGATGAAGATACCAAAACTTTAATAAGTATAACAAGGAGGAAGAGGGATCGACTAATTGTTGATTCAAGTAAAATGAGATCGGACATGAAGGACAAGTAGATTGAAGCTTTTCTTTTAAGCTTTATCAATCAACTTTACTCATTGCTTATCCTCAAGGTTTTACATTAGTGTTAGATCTATTATTTTTTGGCTGTGTGTAACGAAAATAACATTTAAAAATTATGTCTTATTTTTATTTTATTTTTTTGCAAATTTGACACTAGATGCTACCAAACTTAGTGTTCTTAGCTTTTTCTTTTTCAACGCTAGGATTATTAGAGGAATTAGGCACTAGCTTCACAGGAGCATATGGTTTATCTGTTGTATTTGGTACATATAATGATTAGCTGTTGAATATTGGCTCTAAAAGTAACAAATTAATGGCATAATTTAGGGAAATTAGTGTCCTAATTTGTGGCATGATTTAAGGAAATTAGTGGCATAATTTAAGGAAATTGGTGGCCTAATTTAAGGCTTAAATTATGGCACACTTTAGGAAAAGGGAGCCTTTCTTCATCTATAAATAGGGAAGAGTTCATGCATTGAAGAACAAGGCAAAAATCAGAAAAAAACAGAGAGAGTATAAGCAAACTCAAAGAGAGAAAATACTTGTGAGTTTTGGGAAACACTTGAGAGATATTATTAGTGAGGAAATCTGTATCTGTATTCTGTATATTTCCTACTCAGTTCAAATAATATCTGCTGCCTCCCGTGGACCTAGGCGAATTGCCGAACCACGTAAATTCTGTGTGTTCATTTTATCGCTTTGATATATTCATATACCGCTATTTATTGCTTCCGCCCACAACAAATTGGTATCAGAGCCAAATATAGCAGTATTATATATCAAATCGAAGCTCTCGACGATACGAACGCAACGGTGAAAGAATCGCTCAAATCGGAAGTCAGAATCACCGCCAGAAGCTGCCGGAGTCCTGCTGCCAGTAACTGAGTCAACTCGCCGAGTTAGACCGAGTCAACTCAGTCACTAGTGATATTTGGACCGAGTTGGTCTATTTTTCATCCGTTTTCAACTGAGTTGGATCTATTCCTAGCTAATTGGACCATTCCAAATTCAACTACGGACTCCGTTTTTTCAAATAAGGTATAAAATTTGAAAAAAACACTGTTTTAAGTTGTAAGTGCAAAATTTCTGTTATCAGTTTGTACTTATGGCTGATAAAGGAGAGATCGAAGAAGGTGAACAAGTTGACCATAGAATTTATGGCAAACCAAGTTCTACTCGAAGAACTATGTTGTCCAACGCAAAGTTTGAGGTGGAGAAATTCGACGGCACAAATAACTTTGGCATGTGGCAATGTGAAGTATTAGATCTATTGTTCCGAGAAGGATCTAATATAGCCTTGGAGACTAGGCCAGGAGATTATTCAAATGAAGATTGGAATTATGTCAACCGACAAGCTTGTGGCACAATTCGACTATGCTTAGGAAAAGATCAAAAGTACTTTGTCATGAAAGAGAATGTAGCCGCAGTTCTCTGGAAGAAACTAGAGGACAAATACATGACGAAAAGTATTGAGAACAGACTCTACTTGAAGAAGAAACTTTTCCGTTTCCAGTACAAGAAAGGTACCCCTATGATTGAGCACTTAGATAATTTCAATAAAATTTTGGCCGATCTGCAAAATTTAGATGTTGAAATTATCGATGAAGATAAAGCTTTGTTGTTGTTGAATTCATTACCTGAGAGCTATAAGCATTTAACCACAACCCTGTTATATGGAAAGGATGAGGTTAAGTTCGTAGATGTTTCAAATGCTTTGGTAAATAATGAGTACCGGAAGAAGGATTAACATGATCACAGAGACTCAATATCAGAAGCATTGACGGCAGCCAGAGGTAGGACTAACAACAAAAAATCTGGCGGATCAAATAATAGGGGGAAATCTAGATCAAAGTCCAGAGGAGAGTCATCCAGAAGACGTCCTGCGAAGGACGAGTGTGCCTATTGTCACCAGAAAGGGCACTGGAAGAAAGATTGTCCAAACAAGGACAAGTCAAATGCAAATGTTGCACAGAAGGCCGATGAAGATGAAGAATCAGCCTTTTCAGTTTCATCATCAAAAACCTACTCAGATAAGTGGATTCTTGATTCTGGATGTTCTTATCATATGTGTCCAAACAGACATTGGTTTTCGAGTTTTGAAGAGCTCGATGGAGGAGTTGTGCTTATGGGCAACGACAATGCCTGTCAGACAAAAGGGATCGGAACAATACGACTAAAGATGCACGATGGTACAATCAAACGACTTACAAATGTAAGGTATATTCCTGACCTAAAGAAAAACCTTATTTCTTTAGGTGTTCTAGATTCTGATGGTTACAAGGTAACATTGGAAAATGGAGTCTTGAAAGTTGTACGAGGTGCATTTGTAGCAATGAAGGGTACTCGTAAGGCAAACTTGTATTTCCTAGATGGGTGTACAGTTACAGGAAGGGCAGTTGTCTCAAGTAGTTCTGAAGAAAAGGGAAATGATTCTTCCCGCCTGTGGCGCATGCGCTTAGGGCATATCGGTGAAAAGGCTTTGCAAGGCTTAATGAAAGCAAGGTCTTATGAAAGGTGCCAAGACTAAAAAATTTGATTTCTGTGAGTACTGTGTAATGGGAAAATAAAAAAGAGTCAAGTTCAAAACTGCCATTCATCATACTAAGGGAACTCTAGATTATATTCACACGGATGTTTGGAGACCTTCCAAGAATGCTTCACTTGGAGGTAAACGCTGGTTTGTGACTTTTATTGATGATTTCTCTAAATATGTTTGGATATACACCATAAGTCACAAAGATGAAGTTATGGATATCTTTCTTAAATGGAAGAAAATGATCGAAACTCAGACGAGCGGGAAGATTAAAAGGCTCGAGATCGATAATGGTGGCGAGTATAAATCAGATCCTTTCTTTAAAGTTTGTCAAGATGAAGGGATAATCAGACATTTTTCAGTTCCTCGTACACCACAACAGAATGGAGTTGCAGAACGAATGAATCGTACTTTGGTTGAGAAAGTTCAATGTATGCTATCTCATTCCAAATTGAGCAAGACATTTTGGGCTGAGGCTTTGTCATATGCAACTCATATAGTCAACAGACTTCCTGCGACTGCATTAGATGGAAAAACTCCTAAAGAGGTATGGTCTGGACAACCTACTACTGATTATGATTCATTGCGAATATTTGGATGTCCTGCATATTTTCATGTTAGTGAATCCAAACTGGATCCGAGAGCAAAGAAAGCTGTTTTCTTGGGCTTTAAGGAAGGAGTTAAAGGATTTCGACTTTGGTGTGGTGAATCCAAGAAGATCGTCTTAAGCCGAGATGTTACATTCGACGAGTCTGTTATGCTGAGATAAACAAATTCAGAGAAAGAGAATGAAAGTGCAAATACTCTTTCTAAGGTAGTGCTTGAGACTTCGAAAGATCCAAAAAATATTGCACCAATTACCGATCGTGGTGAAGATGAAATTGATGATCAAGAAGAGATCTCAGTTGAGGTGGAGGTTCTCTCACCATCACTACCGATTAATCAGCAGCCAGAATCTATTGCCACTACTCGACCGAGAAGGGAGATTAGGAAGCCTACCAGATACACAGACATGGTAGCATTCACACTTCCAGTAATTGATGATGATGTCCCATGCACTTACAGAGAAGCCGTGCAAAGAGTTGATAGTATGAAGTGGAAAATGGCAATGGATGAAGAGATGAAGTCTCTACATCAGAATCAGACTTGGGAGTTGGTTCAACTTCCCAAAGGAAAGAAAACTATTGGTTGCAAATGGGTCTACATGCGAAGAAAGAAGGTGCCTCTGGTAAAGCCAACATCAGATACAAAGCCAGACTGGTAGCAAAAGGCTATGCTCAGAAAGAAGGAATAGACTACAATGAGGTATTCTCACCAGTTGTTAAGCATTCATCTATTCGGATACTATTGGCTTTGGTAGCACAGTTTGATCTCGAGTTAGCTCAACTCGATGTCAAAACAGCTTTTCTCCATGGTACTTTGAACGAAGAAATCTACATGTCTCAACCGGATGGCTTTAAAATTCCAGGACGAGAGAATTGGGCTTGCAAGCTGAGTAAGTCAATTTACGGTTTGAAGCAATCACCGCGACAATGGTACAAGCGCTTTGATAGCTTCATCAGAGAGCATAAGTACACACGTAGTCAGTTTGATCATTGTGTATACTTTCGGAAACTCCAAGACGGTACCTTCATTTATTTGCTCTTATATGTTGATGATATGTTGAGTGCATCTAAGAGCAAGGTGGAGATCGACAGATTGAAGGCTCTGTTGTTTTCAGAATTTGAAATGAAAGATCTTGGAGAAGCTAAGAAAATTCTTGGGATGGAAATCACAAGAGATAGAGTTGCAAGTACAGTCTGTCTGACACAGACTCAGTATCTGAAGAAAGTACTACAAAGGTTTGACATTGATGAAAAAACCAAACCAGTAAGTACACCGCTTGCTCCTCACTTTCAGTTAAGTGCATTAATGTCACCTAGCACCACCGATGAGAAGAAGCAAATGGAACGTGTTCCATATGCAAATGCCGTTGGTGCCTTGATGTATGCAATGGTTTGCACGGACACGATATTTCCCACGCCGTTAGTATGGTGAGTCGGTACATGCATAATCAGGGTAAAGGACAGCGGCAACGGTGAAGTGGATTCTACGATACATCTACGGTAGTGCGTGGATATTGATTTGAAGTTTGAGAGAGACAAGGCGAAGGTAAACACCTAGTTGGATATGTGGATTCGACTATGTTGGAGATCTGGATAAGCGTCGATCTATTTGGTTATGTGTTCACAATGGCGGGAGGACCGGTTGTTGGAGATCAACATTGCAGTCAACTGTAGCTTTGTCTACTACAGAGGCAGAGTATATGGCTGTAACAGAAGCATTCAAAAAAGATATATGGCTTCTCGGGTTGACTAAGGATTTGGGTATTGTTCAGAAGAACGTGGAGGTTTTCTACGACAGCCAGAGTGCCATTTGTTTGGCAAAGAACCAAGTTCATCATGGTCGCACCAAGCACATCGATGTTCAATTTCATTTTTTTCGGAAAATCGTCGATGAAGGGAATGTTATACTCCAGAAAGTCGGAACTGCAGATAACCCTGCAGATATGCTTACAAAGGTGGTTACAGGGATCAAGTTTCAACACTGCTTGAACTTGATCAACATCTCTCGAGCTTAGGGCGCCTAGGGCGCATTTGGAGGCAGCGTTATGAACTTTTTCGCCAAGGTGGAGATTGTTGAATATTGGCTCTAAAAGTAACAAATTAGTGGCATAATTTAGGGAAATTAGTGGCCTAATTTGTGGCATGATTTGTGGCATGATTTAAGGAAATTAGTGGCATAATTTAAGAAAATTGGTGGCCTAATTTAAGGCTTAAATTATGGCACACTTTAGGGAAATGGAGCCTTTCTTCATCTATAAATAGGGAAGAGTTCATGCATTGAAGAACAAGGCAAAAATCAGAAAAAATCAGAGAGAGTATAAGCAAACTCAAAGAGAGAAAATACTTGTGAGTTTTGGGAAACACTTGAGAGATATTATTAGTGAGGAAATCAGACCGTATTACGTATATTTCCTACTCAGTTCAAATAATATCTGCTGCCTCCCGTGGACCTAGGCGAATTGCCGAACCACGTAAATTCTGTGTGTTCATTTTATCGCTTTGATATATTCATATACCGCTATTTATTGCTTCCGCCCACAACATCGTCTTTACTAGTTCTCAAATCATTCACGGTAAATATGTTTAAAAAAACTATAAAGGATGCATAATTGCTTAAGTGAGATTGCATTATTTTCAAATTATAAAACAAAAATCAATCCTTTCAATTTTACTTATGTCTACTTTCACGAAAACAATTTTTGTTTCTCAATCCAACCAAGGAAACTATTTAAAAATATTGGTAAGAAATTTAATAGTGAGATTGTATTATGAACATGGTTTTATTAAATGCGAAAGATAATAGTATTAATAACTGAATTTTACTTATTAATTAGCATATAATACTTTTTTTCGATGAAGATACCAAAACTTTAATAAGTATAACAAGGAGGAAGAGGGATCGACTAATTGTTGATTCAAGTAAAATGAGATCGGGCATGAAGGACAAGCAGATTGAAGCTTTTCTTTTAAGCTTTCTCAATCAACTTTACTCATTGCTTATCTTCAAGGTTTTACATTAGTGTTAGATCTATTGTTTTTTGGCTGTGTGTAACGAAAATAACATTTAAAAATTATATGTCTTATTTTTATTTTATTTTTTTGCAAATTTGACACTAGATGCTACCAAACTTAGTGTTCTTAGCTTTTTCTTTTTCAACGCTAGAATTATTAGAGGAATTAGGCACTAGCTTCACAGGAGCATATGGTTTATCTGCTGTATTTGGTACATATAATGATTAGCATGGTTAGCATTTTTCAAATCAACATTATTCATATTTATTCTTTTTCTTTGTTGTTTAATTATCCTCATTTGTATAAGACTTGCCAATTTTCACTTGCAGTCTTCTTATTCATTAGATGTTTCAAATAGCTGTCATAGTAAGGAGTAAATCTAATTTTTAACTCCATTATTTCAAAGGATAAAATTTGGATTTTGATCGAACAACTTACAAATGTGTGAGTTTCCATCTTCACCAACAACTATAACATTTTTCTTAACTAGTTTAGCTGGTATGTTTGTTGTTTCACTCATCAAAGTTTTTAATGCATATAATACAATAAATTGTTTTAACTAATTATGCCTTATTAGGAAGTTTGATTCATTTGATTTCATCAAGAAATTAAGATTAATAATATGTTTTACTTAAACCATAATTTGATTGAACCATAAATATGTTTGAGTTTGTTGTTAGAATTAAAATTTATAATAAGGTGGTGGAAATATATGTTGTAAGCTACATGTTTAAATTTCTCAAGGATATATGCTTAATTGATTATGGTATCTTAATTTATAAATTAGAATAACCATTATTTTATGATAAAATGTTATTTTAATATTTAACTTACTCATTTATATTCTATATATAGGTGATGATAATTTACATGAGTTTATTAAATTAAGTCAATTTTTAGACTTTATTATGACTGAAGACATTGAACCTGAAATTCATCCCGAAGGAATAGGAAAATTGCCACAAAATCTAAATGACTCATCTTCAAAAACAGGAATATAAGCAAGTAATGTTAACCAAGATAACAAATCTGATATGAAGAAATGAGAATCATTTTTCATTTATTTTATCCTATGATATGGAAAATCTTAAAACTACGTGTCATTATTGTAATAAAAGTTATGCTGCTCATCCCATAAGGAATGAAATTACTTCAATGATATATCACTTCAAAAATTAGTTATTGTATCATTTGATGCAAAATGTGCTAAAGTTTCTTTGAAAAATGATTATAATTGATGAATTATCTTTTAGGTTTGTTGAGGGTGAGAAATTTAAAAATTTTATAGCTAAAATTTATCCTAAGTTTCATGTGTCATCTCATTAAACAATTTTTTAGTGATGTGTTTCAACATTTTTTAGATGAGAACAAAAGTTTGAGAAATTTTTTCATAAGTGAAAAGTAAAGAGTTTGTCTTACATGAACTTTCTAGTAAAAATGGGTAAAAATATAATTTTTGAGATTTTTTATAGATTTTAATGCATGATCGCTACCATAAAGACGCCACGCGAGCAATGGAGTTGATCAAGTAAGCCACATGGATGCCATGCAAGCAAAGAGAATGAATCATGCAATACTACACATTCCTAGTAACATAGCGTTATGTCACGTGTCAGCACGACATTTATTTCAAGTTGGTCCTACTATCTAAGGTTTTACCACGTCTCATAAATTGATTCATCCATTCATTCCACCGTCTCACCACGAATCATGTCATGCCACATGGCAATGACTAAATATACGTTGAACAAACCAGTTGTCCCGTGCCATGTGTTGCAAGCTTATTCACCCAATAAAAATTGTGTGCCATGTGCACACTCCTATTTGCTAACGTTGTTAATTTTTAATCTTTTCATCTCAATCTTTGCTCTAAAGCTAATCTAACGGTTTAGATTTCACTTGAGCTTAATTCAACCCCTATTTGTCCCATAAATTCTAATAAATCAAAATTAACATAATTTATATCAGATTTTGGAGCAAAGAAGAGACAAAAACACAAAGAATTTTACAAGAATATATAATTTTGGTAGAGATTTAATAGAAAATTGATGCTATAATTCAAGAGATTTATTGTATTTCTTCTTTTTTTTCTTTATCAATTTGTGTCTTTTTTTATGAAAAATATGAATTTTATGAACAAAATTATGTTTAGATAATTTATTAATCTATAGATTTTATGAACCCATTTTTTAACATGTGATAATCTAATATTTTATCTAAATTATGATTTTAATTTAATTATATTATTTAATCTTATTAATTATTTGATCTATATAAACAATTAAATAGATTTGAGATAATTATTTAATTTTTTATCTTATATTAAATAACGTGCATAATTTATAAGCAGAGATGTATGATTCTTATATATGTATTTAGTCGGCAGACATGATCTTCAGTACATGAAATTGATTTTATTTAGTCTCTGTATGTATTTGATATTTTCTCTACCTTTCTCTTTAAGACGTAACAAGTGAAATTTGTGAATATCTCTTACATATTTGTTGTACTCAAAATATTATAAGTTTTAAATTATTTGAGCTATTAGAAATATGTTATTTTAAATCTATATTTGTAAAAATTTAATCAAAAAAGAAATGAATCATTAGAAATGGGATAGTTGTAAAGTATTTGATGAGGTTATTTCGTTTGTTTTTGCTAACTGATTAAGTTTTGGAGTTATATATTTACTAAAATTTTCAAATATAATATTAAATTATTTGTTCATGTAAAGTAATTTTTTTTAAATAAATATAAGTGTATCTATTTATAGATAAATATTATATAATTAAAGTGAGTTTTATTTATTATTTTGTATCATTTTAAAAAATGATTATTAGTTATTATAATATATTTTTTAATTAATGAATTAAGGGTAAAAAAACTATTATAATTGATATTATAATTTTGTGAGTTTTTATTGATATTAAACTAATTATATTGTGCTAAAATCTCCACCTTATTTTTCAATTTAGGCCTCATTTTGATGAAATTTCTTCTATCATCGTCTATTTTCTATCCTATCTATTATTAATTTTCGCTTTAGGCCTCGTATCGATAAACTTTCTTCCGTCATCGTCTATTTTCTGTTCTCCCTCTTACCTTTCATGTCATCAACCTCTCTGTTCTCGGCAGTTGAACAACTTCTTCACTCTCTTCTAGTTTAAGGTAAAACTATATATATATATATCACATCATTATTTTCGAATTTTTTCTCTATAATATTATTGAATTGATTTGGGGTAGGAGTAAACCCTGATTTTGCATTAATCGTGTAGTAAGTATTATGTGAAGAACTAGAGCTCATTTCTTGTTGACATAAGGAAAATGTTATTGGGCTTTCAATCAAAGCATACGAGAATACGAACTGGAGTCTCAAGTATGAGATTTTTGGTTTGGAAAATTCGCAAATGAGGAAATGGATTTGGAATAAAGAGATTAGATTATTTCAACCTTTTTAGTCTCTTATTTTGATTGTTCTTTTTTTAGGGTTAAGCATCAGTAAGTTTATTCAAATCCGATATAGTGTAACATGAAAAATTACATAAAAGGAAAGAAAAATTTAAAATATAACCATTATCCATAAAATTTAACGGCAAGAAGCATAATTAAAAAAAAATAATAATTCAAAAGAAATTACATAATGTTAACTCCAAATATCTTAAGTATTAAGATATTCTAACATATTAAAGCTTCAACGACATCAGAAGAAACTAAAATTTGAAAAGCATGGTGTTACTTCATAGCTTTTCTAGAAATAATATCCGATCAATCCGACAAAACCTAAAAATCTAACCGAATTTGAAGGAGTAGATTGGTTTCGAATTGAATTCGGATCGGATTTTTAATAATCTGATCGTATTCGAATTAATTAAATGGCATGTTGAGCAATGTATGGTAAACAAATTTGAAAATTTTCAATTCGAATCCAATTCTGATTGGATTATTAAAATTTCGATACGATTTTGGTTGGAACGCAATCTCCTCTTTCGAATTCGGTCGGATTTTTGGTTTTATCAAATTGATTGAATATTTTACTTACCCTTAAAAGAGAAGTTTTGAAGTGACAAGATGCTTTTCAAATTTTAGCTTCTTTTTAATGGTGTTGAAACTTTAACATGTTAAACTTTAAAACTTTAAATATTTGGAGTTATCATGATGTAATTCGTCTTTAACTTTTTATTTTAATTTTTTAATCAAGCTTCTTGTTGTTGAATTTGTATGGATAATGGTTCTATTTTAAATTTTTCCATCTTTTTATGTAATTTTTCATGTTACAATAATTCAGGTTTGATTAAAATTAACAATTTTTATCCAATGTTCAGCTCTAGAAATAAGTACTTAACCTGAGTATCATTTTTAAAATAAATATGAACTGGAAATAGATTTAAGAAATTAGTTGGGCAGTACCTAGAGAGAGGATAAATGTAAGAAATTTTGATCATTGGCTGGTCTAAGATTCTTACAAGCTTAATGTTATTATAGTCGTAAGTTTAATTCCAAGTTCAAACAACATCAAGAAACAAAGTTTTTTAAAAAATGCATATTATATCAGCCACAGCAGATTGGTAAAAAACTTGAAATAATCAGGGAAAATCTTGTTTCATTCTCCCACTCCTAATTATTGTTTGATCAATCTAGTTTTTTCTTTCTTTCTTTCTTTTATTAGTTCCTCTGTTGCATGGTTTCTTATAGTTCACTGTCTTTTCTATGTATTTTTTGGTTTTCATACATGTGTCTCTTATGATCTGTATGTGCCTCTTTTATGCTAATCTTTTAAATGATATTTTGGATTCAGTAATCCAAGACTGATAAATGTGAAGCATTTTGATTATAACGTAGTTTCATAAAAATTACGACTTTTTATATAGTAAAAGAGTCCTTGTAACATGATTTTGCAAATAAAAAGACTTTAGAACAGTGGCGTTCTCGTCATAAGTGGAAGAAGAAGCAGCTTCACTTTTATTTGAATAATTTTGAAAGTATATTATATAATTGTAAACAAACCAAGTACCTATATCTACAGAGCAGTGTATGTCCAGTTCTATTTCTTACAGCAATCATCTTGGACTTAATTTTCACCTCTTTGTAAAAATATATTTCGTTCGAATTTTTTCTCCGAAATATTTTCACCTTTTAAATTTGACATTAAACACTTGAAGAAAAATTACATACACCTTTTATACATGTTATTAAACCTTAGAAAGGGCTGTTGGCATTCCCTTTTCCACCTTTCTTTTCTTTTAACAATTTAATTCTCCATGTTGCTACAGCATTTCGTTGCTCTTATTATCCTTGAAACTGTAGGTCAGGACTTAAAAGTAATTGCTGGTTCAAGTATGGCAGGTTCATTGGGTTCTGATGGACATCTGGTTGGATGTTGCTGTTAAGAAAACAGCAAGAACTAATGTACTTTTTTGATGAATTTATTGTATCATGCTCATCATCCACATTCATGAAATGGCGTTTCAGCCTATTTTCCGTGCTTGGGGCTGAAGAACTCAATTGAGGAAGTCTTTGAAACAAATTGTCGTCATTGTTGTTATTGTTATTGTTGCAGTTATCGGCATAGAAGGGTTGGGATAAAGCATGTACTGAAGTGCTGAAAGTAGGAGTTGTTTCAAATCCCATTGGGTTATCTGATAAGAAATTACTCAGCAGGGAGTAGTCCATGGCATCAAATAAGTTGGAGAAGGAAGAAGATTTTTGTGGCTGAAGATTCTTGTCATCAAGCCCATCAGGTAGACTTCTCAAACTTGGTAAAAATGTTTCTTGGATAAATTGTTCTTCTTGATCTTGATCACTTAATATTCTTACTGTTGGAGATGCAATATTTGTCTTCTTGTAGATGCGACATAGAACCCAATTGTCCAACTGCAAAATTAAAATCAATAAATGTACTAAAGATTATGAGCACAAGTTCAAAACTAAGGGTGTTAAATGAGCAATATAATTTATTTAAGGTTAATCCTATAAATTGTTGAGTTGAAAAAAAAAAAACAGCTCACTTAACTTATAAACTTAAATAAAATGACCATTAAAACTCACGAGTAACTAACGAGTTCATTTAACAGCATGCATTTATTAATGATAGCATTTTCATAATTAATAATATCATTATGAAAAATTGTTATGAAAAATTGAAATTAAAAGATATTATTTTTATTTTTTCCTGTTTTATAAAAATATAATCAAAAGGTAAACAAAATTATAAATAATTTTATTTTTTATTTTTTATAATGATAAATAAGTCGGTTCATGAGTTGTTCAATATAATTTATTCAAAATAAGTTAAGTTAAATTTGGTTCACCTAAAGTTTAGATGAACTGAATTTGAATTGAATCTAAGTTGGGACAAACTTAGTTCATTTAACACCTATATTAAAAGTTTAATAGTAATTTGATCATAAATTTAACACGTGTAAGAAATTAAAATTGATTTTTTTAATGAACATAACCTATGTTTATTCAAAGTGTGATTAGTGAATTCAAATTATGAAAGAAGTAATAATGGATCCTTACTCTCATGGATGAATCTTTGAGGACAGTGGGTTTATTGGCAGGGCTATCAGCAAGTCTATATTCATGCATGATCCAATTAGTCTTGACACCCTTAGGTGGTCTCCCTTTGTAGAACACAAGAGCTTTCTTAACTCCAATATTGTGGCGTCCTCCTGATCCAATTGCTGCAGCTGATGGTGCTATAATGGTCTTATCAGTACCAGTAGCTTTCCAATACCCTGATGCTGCAGATCTGTTTGGTCTTGCTCCATTGGGGTACTTACGATCTCTTGGACTAAAGAAGTACCATTCTTTCTCACCAAACGTAGCTTTTGCTGATAACCCAAAAATGAATTACAATGAGAAGCTTCTCATGTTATAGCGAAGTTTGTGTCATAGATATTATAATTTAGAAAAAGAGTAAAATAACAAAATATACCACCGAATGTAAAGTGTTTGTACAAATTTATCAGGTAACTTTAGACAGTAATAAATTTATTATAAATATTACAAACCTACCGCTGTTTATTTATGTTCTAGGAGTAGATTTGTACTAATGTTAAGAAATTTAGTGATAAATTTGTCATAAAAATGATAGATTTGTAACATTAATAAGGAGTTTGGTTATAGTAGATTTGTTCAAACGCTTCAAATTAGATGATATATTTATTAATTTAATCTTTGATAAAAATTAATGAATAACTCATTAATAATTTCAAAAACTACAAAAATATCACTTCATATTAAAATAAAAAGAACGATCACATCCACTTAATTACTGTTTTATCACAATATACTCCATGAATTTTTTTAACTCTTAATGTTGATTATGAATTTACGTGATACCAATAGGGACAAAGTGCCCATTTATTATGAATTATTTTTTTCCACCTGTCTGTTGCATGACATATATAAAGACATATAAAAAATGGCGTAGAATAATTGGAGTAAACTAAAAGAGACATGATTGTAATTTTTAAAAAATGTGGATTTTCTTTGTATCTGGAGGTATATGTAAGTATTGAGTGTAGATTAATGTATGAAGAAACTGAAATATAGTAGGGTGAGGAAAGACAAACCTGGTAAATCCCATGGATCAAGCTTGTAGATATCAACCTCTGCAATTATGGAAACAGGCAAGGGCATAGAAGTGACCTTGTTTCTAAGGTAGTGAAGAATGAGCTCTTCGTCTGTGGGGTGGAACCTAAATCCTGGTGGGAGGTTTGATTGAGGGTTCTTCATGCTTTGTTTCTCTTCTATTACTTCCTAAGTTGCTAGTTTTAGCTCAAAGTGCTTTGGTTTTTAAAGAAGGAGAATTGAAATTTTTGGGAGAGGGAAGTGTGGTTCCATTTTATGGCTGTGAAAATTTGTCGTTTTGTGGTAAAGAGATTAGGCCAAGGGGGGAGGGATGAAGAGAAAGAAAGGGACAGAAAGTAATCAGTTAGACGTGGTGGAATACTGGTTTATATAATTATATCAAAATTATATAAATTTAATTATATTAATCCATAAAAATATATCACCTCATTTAAGATTTATCAAAAAAAACTAAACTTTTTTTTAGACATTGATCTGTGAAAGAGAAGGCCCACATCATAAGGCCACGTATTTTTCACAATATTACTATTTTTTGTCCTTCCTAACTTTTTGAAACCCTTTATGCTTGTTACAGGCTTATAGCATCTATGTATATGATTATAGGATATATTTTTAAATACCATTCACTAAAGTGGGAATTGGAATCAAAGTGAGAAAATATATTTGGCGGCTGAACAAAGGATAAGATGAAGTTTATGCCAAAGTTTCATGTAAAATAGGTGCATGAATGATATAAAAAATATTTTCAATTAAAATTTGACTTCCTCGTAAATTAGAGGTCCATTTTAATTAAAAAAAATGGTTATTAAAATTGTATAAGTTAAGTCTAAAGTGATTATTAGTGAAAATGAGTTTTTTTTTATCACGTTGTAAAAGGATTAAAAATTATATTTTAATAAAATATTATTTACATTTATTATTAAACTATTATTATCTAAGTGAGAATAAAACAAATATTAATACTAAAAAAATGAATAAGACATATAGAAGATGACACATTAAAATATTGGGGTTATTTTTAAATAATATTAATAATAATTAAAATCACAATTCTAATATCTACTGATAAAATTATGTATATATTACGTGATAAATTTAATTTAAAATATTTAAAATTAATTTTATTCTTACTTAATATATTTTTTTAAAATAATAAGATAAAAAACTGTCTTTTTATGTTATAAAATTAAACTACTTAAGTAACTAAATTTAAAAGAATATGCAAACTCTTCTTTGTTTAAATAAAATATATATAATAATACTTTAAAAATAGTAAGATATATTATTTATGTATATAACTGCCTTGTATGATTTCTTTCCCTATTATATTACTTACAATCTTTACACGTGTTTGTGATAACGAAATCAATGCCAAACCAAGGGTATTATGTTTGGGTGTCAATTTGTAGTGAATACGGCACACGTGTTAAAATAAATTTATTTGGATTATTTTTATAAAATAAAAAATATATAAATAAGATCAATAATTAATACTAACATGTAGTAGACAAATTTTTTTTTTGATAATATGTTACTAGTGGTATCTTATTTGTTGTGAACTCAAAATATAACAAATTAAAATATTATTTTAAACATGAATTATTAATTTCGATCGAATTTATTAATTTAATTGTATTAAAATATTAACTTAATTTATTTATAAAAATTATTGTATTATATTTAACTTATTTATTAAATAAATTAAGGGTTAAATGTTAAATAAATTATTCATTTCAATTCAATTTATTTAAAATTAGTCAAAGGAGAACAGAAAAACATAAGATTAAATGATGAACTTACTTATTTATTTGATTTTGAATATATTTTAGTTAAACATATCTCTTAATTGGACATTTTTTTAGTAGGATATTTTTTTTAGAGTTAAGATCATTTTTTTATTAAAAATTATTGTTTTATCAGCGAAATTAAAGTATTGATATATGATTTATTCATATAGGTAGATATGAACGATAGTGTTTTTATTCTGTCCCTTCATGCAACCATAAAAGAAATACTTTGACCGGGTGAAAATTATATTATATGGCTAATGATGGGTAAGCTACTTATCTAATGTGATTTCTTTTTTAAATAAAAAAAATCATTATTTAACTAATGATAATAATATATATTACATTACTATTATACATTTAAAAGGTTAATATCATAGTTTTTTTTTATATCTATAAACATGTAAAACATAATTAAAATTAAATAAAAATGATTAAATTATTCATGATAGAATTACTATTAATAAAAAATAAGGTATAATTAATATTTCTTTCTATATAAAACTTCACGTGATAGTTTAATGCATTTGAAAGTTTTTATTTTCATTTTTAGAAAGTTTTACTACATAAAATTTGTTCTTCACACTTTTCACCGTCTATGTAAGCAAATATTACATTTATTTATTTTTTGAAATAAAAATTAATCACAATACACATTTTATATGATGTTTCTACTTTTTAAGATATCTTGTTAAAGATAGTTAAAGATAAAAATATAAATGAAATTTGAAAATAAAATTTGTTTTTTTTTATTTGATAATCATTTTATGAATTTTAATTTTCAATTTTCAAAAATTTTAAAATTGGTAACTCATTTCTAATTTTCATTTTTTTTATATCTTAACATTAAGAATTAATGGTATAGTCATATTCAATTTATATATATAAATTGATTAAAGATTTAAATTTAATAAAAATTGATCGAAAATAATTTTAAAATTAAATTTTAGATCTTAAAAAGTGAAATTAAAAATTATGAATTAATTATCAAAAAGTAACATCTGATTTTCATTTTCTACTTTTCAAAATTAAAATTAAAAATTGATTATTGAATAATTTTTTTATAATATTTTGAAATTGAAAATTTATTTTTAAATTAAAGAATTAAGAATTAAAAATTAAAAATTAAAATAGTTATGTTCTAATATTTAATATAATTTAAATTTAGTTTAATAAAAATTAAAAAAAAATTACCTTACTTAATTTATATATAAAATTAAACGAATTAAAATTAATTCGGTTCATTCATTTGAGCACTAATTATATGCTCGAGAGTCATTGTGAAGTCATCTTCATCATGCCGTAATTATGCATCTTTTTCACTTTGACCATTCCTCACCTGAATATAAATTATAGAATTTTGTATGTTATAAATTTTAGTATAATTAAATAGATAATTATTATATAAAATAAAATATTTTTTTCCTTTAAATTAATTTTATTCTATAAAGCATATTCGATTCTAGTGTTAAAAGCATACTTATCACAATAGATATAATAAAGGAGATAAATATAGTAATTATTATAAATGTAACACAAACAACCCAAGAAAATAAGAGACAAAATAAAATAAACAAGTGAAATAGTGATTGGTTGCAAACTCACATAATAATTCTTATGGAAAGTTAAAAAAATACTTTTATTAGTAAAAGCTTGATTCTCATAGCATTATTATTATTACTATTGTTTTTACATAAGCGCTTTCAAAAACCATAAGCACAAATTTTCCATTGAATTACTTTTGAAACAATTCAATTTTAATAATACAAGTAAAGTAAAAAAAAAATGAATAAAAGTTAAAAGTTGTATTCAAACTTTTAAAAAATAATTGATACTCAAATAAGAAAATGACAAATTTGAACAAGTGATATATATATATATAATTATACATTTTTGGTCAACAAAGTATAATAGTAATGGACCACTCCATACTAACTAAAATAGAATACACACAAGTATCCTTGAGTTTAAGTGCACAATTAACTAACAAGTACAGGTGGTAACTTGTGATAATTCCAAAGGCTTGAGAGTGACTTAAAAAAGCAATAAGCATTATCAAATGACAAAAACGGATTGCAAACTTAGCCTTCCCATTTGTGCTAATTACTGAATTAAGCATGTAAGTAGATGATATTATTTGAGTTTAATTACAAATTAATTTTATTTTACTTTAATAATAGAAACATCAAGTTCAAGTTTAATAATAGACGAATTACTTTGTATTATTAAAAAGCATTTGATAGAGACTCACCATATCTTCAAACATATAAAAACAGTCAATGCTTATCCTTCAACACTTTTGTTTTATTCAACATGTGGAGTGCATTAGAAGAAAGTAAAGAATGGATTCGAGTTCTTATTCTTATTCTTATTTTTTTTTATTATTTTCTTTTTCTTTAAAAAAAAAATCTTTTTTCCAAACAATAATTATTTAACTCTAATCCGCATGAAAATCAACAAATTATTGGGAACCATAAGAGTAGGTGTCCTAAGGCATTAGTTACCTTCTTTGTGCAATAATATGAGCCAATCAAATGGCTTATGTGTATCTTTGTGCTCCACTGGCTTTACCTAAAGAAAGCGGAAAACAAAGTTCACTTTTTATTATCCACCGTGGGTTAGTAAAGTTGTTAAAATAACTTAGTTAAGATGCACGATAAAATAAATTCATGTTCATCTTTTTATCATAGTAGTAGGTAACAATGAATAAATAATTCGATTAATATATTTAAATTAAAAAATTCAATTCAATTCAATCAAATTTAAATTTGATTAAATTAATAAATTTTTATAATTCGAATAAATTTGAACTAAAAAGTGTAAAATATGTTCAAATTCAAATCGTACTCGAATTGATAGATTTTATAATCTGTTGTATTCAATCCAAACTGAATTAGTATTGAATTATAAATAAATATATATTTTATTTTATAATATGTTATATTTAAATATTATACATAACATAATTACATTATATTACTATTTTATCTTATATATATATATATATATATAATATTTTAATAATTGTATAAACATACTTTTTATTTTTATTTTTTTCTTATTTGTGACTATAAATAATAAATTTTCTTTCAAATACAATAATTTAAAATTTAAATATTATATATGTTGTGTTTTATATATAAAAATAATTCATAAATAAAATTTCAATATTAATTTGACTTTCGAAAAAATATAAACTTTTTAGATTTGGAGTGAAAATCTTTAAATACGGTTCGGATCATATCGGACTCATATTAACCAAAAACAAACAATTTTGATTTGATACACTTAAACTTATACAGTTTAATTGATGAGTCGAATATTATACCCATGAGGTTTTTTTTTTTAAGAAAAAAAAATACACTTCTTATTGTTGTGCTCCTTATAGTGGATTTTATCGGATTAAAGCCACATGGCCCCATTTTTTAATCATGTTCTTCGTCAATATCTATTTTATCCTTAAAAATTAATAACAAAATTACTACATTAAATATTTGGCATGTCATTTATTTAGTGACAAGGGAAGAGGATATATAGACGTAAGATGTATATTAATATAAATAACTCAATATTATAAATTGAACTTTGGTTTGGTCGTATTTTTAAAAATGAAATAAACAACAACATGGTAGTAAAGCAGAAACGAGGGCAAAATGAATATTAAAGTAGATATTATTTCCTAGACTTTCGGAGACTCCTATACAGTGAAATAAGACCAAAGGGAAAGGGGGTGGTTGAGCAATGACAAATCACAGATATTTAGACAACGTGAAGAAACAGACAAACTTTGGTAATGGAGATATAATAATAGAGTAACGTATCTTATATTACATTAATTAATTCTTCATTTTTTTCGTAATTATCACACGACATATTTAATATGTGTACTTATCTTAGATGAAAATTTATAAAAATAAATAAATAGAAAATAATACCTGACAAAAATTAATGATAGTAATAATAATAATAATGCAATCTTCTGTTACAATAACTCTTTATTAATTTTCATACAACATTTATGTATATATATCTATCTATACACAAATATAATATATATATTGAAAAATACGTATTCAAAGTGTGGCAAACATAATTTGCAGCAGTCATTCTTCTATAAAGTGATTCCATTTACAGAAAGGAAGAGCCCTCGCTAAACAGGGTAAGTTATTTTGAGACACGTGGTTTGAAGTTACCCACTTGAGTTAACAACTGTTTTACATAATTAAAATGTACGTCTTTAGAGAATATGCTAATAGAACTAGAAAAGCTAAAAGTGTAATGATTATCCACAATACCTTCGACTTGTGAGTTGTGATATTATCCTAAAAAAGATGCTTTTATTCGACACATAATGGACTCCAGGTAATTTTTAGTAATTAGGTTCCGTTTGGATGTATATATATATATATATATATATATATATATATTTTTAAAAAAATGTTTTTAAGATAATTTGTTTAAAATAAAGTTGTTTACTTAAAAGTGATATTAATAGGAATATTAATAATATTTTTCAAATTTTTTTTTTAAAAAAAAAAAGATTATCAAACATCTTAAAAATAGCATTGGGTTATTAGGCACAACTTTTGACCAAGATGAGAAACAGTTATTAACATATCCTTAAATCTTATGTCATACATGATGTAAAAACAAGTACCCGTAATCCTCTAAAGGTTCTTTCCTCTGCTTTCATTCTCTTCTAAAAGCTGATCTAACTTGTTCACCTAAAATTCATATATTCACAAATCAAATATGAAAACTTGAATTAGTAATGAATAAACAATCCTGCAGCAATTGAAGTCACCATATTGTCTATCACTGAATCAATTTAAAATACTCATACGTGTTTACTGAAGCATAAATAAATATATAAAAATTAATAACAATCACGTCTTTAATTACGTGTTTATAAATTAATTAACGTTGAATTAAACAGCTAAAACAAAAACACTCGTTCTTGGTCACCTATATTTACTAAAAGCTATCGTCTTTAACCCTTGTATTCACATTGAAAGGAACTCCAATAAACTAGATTATCCATTTTTGGGTCAATTTGATTCCAATTTTTTTTTTTTTTGAATTTGTAAAAGTAATTCTGATAACAAAATACGCTTATGAACGAAATAGAAGAAATAAAATTTATCATAAGTGTTTTCAAGCTCAACGTGCTTCTTTTATATGGGCACAAATAATGTGTTTCTGTTTTAATATGCTTCTGAAACCACCCTATACAAAAGAATACACCAACATATATATGGCACGTTTAGATGTGCTTTTTTCATGGGTGGTTTAGAATAAATTGTTTTGATTAAAAGTGATTTTGGATTGTACTTTAATAATTATTTTAAAATGGGAACATATATTCAAAAAATACTTCTATAGATTACTTGCTTCTCTTAAAAGCACACATACTACTTTTCAAATTTTTAAAAATTATTCTCATAGACATTGCCAAACACCTTTGAAAATCCTTTGATGTATTAAAAAGCACTTAAACAAAAAAAAGAAAGAAAAAAGAAAAGTGGTTTCAAACGGACCCATAGTGCCTATTGAATATTCTTCTTTTAGAAGTACTATGCTTAAAAGCGGTTTAATTGGGAAAAAAATTTGCTAAAAATAATTTAAAGTGATATTTTAGTAATTAATTTAGAAGAAAACATGCATTCTAGACTATTTTTTCAAAAATACAAATAATATTTTTCAAAATTTTAAAATTTGCAAATACTTTTAAAAATACTCCAAGCAATTTAAAACCACTTTTAACCGACATGAGAAACAGTTTCAATCGAGTCCATATTACCAATGAACTGGAGTTATCTTTTCAATTCCAAATTTGCGTAAAGCAGCATACACTTCCAGGAGAACAGCTTTCATTGGTTGTCCTATAGAGTTTGTTAAAGAAATTGACTTTGCATGGGCAGGATAACTAGACAAAAAACCAGTCAAACCTAAGGCAAAGAATGTGTGAATAAGTACAATTGTCTGATTAAAATACAAAAGAAGAAAAACAAAAGCCTTGATTATGATCACAATAAGTTTTCCACGTGTAGTTCATCTAACCTAGTTCATACCACTTATCCAATTCAAATGCTAAAGCACCAGATTTGTCCTTTTAAGACTAACCAAATGAGTTAGGCGCACAGAAACTACTGCAAAAGGTAAGAAGAGAGGGTTAGTTTATTTTCTTCAATGTACCCGTGTCCATGCATAGGACATCGACATTGGTGTGAACACTCGATTAGGGGTGGCAATTTATTTATGTTTGTGTGCGTTTGTGTCCTGTTGTGTATGTATTACTTGTGTTTTCTTACCCAAATTTACATATTTTAAAAAAATTAAATTATTTTTAACCAATTTATTTATGCATAATTTGTAAGAAAATTAAATATCTTTACAAGTACAAAAAAAATTAATAATTAATTCTAATTAAAAATTAATTTCTGTTGTGTTAGATTGGGTTTGTGTTTTGGGTTGTATCCAGAATTGCCACCCTTACACTCAACCCTTCAATTTGATAAAGTTCAAGAAAAACTAAGAAAAATGTGCAAGTTCAATAACAAGAATGTATCCAAAAATTTAAAACACTCAGGTTCATAAAAAAAAGTCTGTATATAACATAGCTATGAACACAGGAAGTATCCCAAACAGAAATTTTCTTCAACGACAAAGGATTTTGCAAAACCTTAACGTCCTTTTTAAGAATTAACTCTGGCAATCTGCTCGCGCAACACTTCATTTTGTTGATTTTTTTTACCCCTATATCAGAAGTTATAACTTATAAGGCTATCAGGTCAAAGACATCCTGTTATAAATATTAAAACAAGTATCATCCTAACTCAAAATAAACAGTAACACACTTCAGCTAGGATGTGTTTTCCAGATTTCATGGTTTGAAATTTAACAATTCTCCGCAACTATGGGACCTATATATGCATAAGCCAGTACCACTAGGACGCCTCAGTTGAGATTTACCCTAATCGGGATGCATAACATATTTCCAAAATAAAGATCAAGTGTATTTAAAAAACAAAACAAAAAGATTTTGAAAGATTACCTGAGAGAGAGTAAATATAAACTAGATACTGCTAGATCAGCTGATCATGGTGTCAGCTTTGTTGGATTCAAGCACACAAGCATGAACTATAGTTTCCTCGACCAGGGATCGACCTACAAAACGACTACAAATATTTGTATTCAAACCCCCAGTTAGCAAAATCATGACCATTTTGTTAAGCAATCAACCTTGACTGTTATTGCACTACCAGGAATAACTCTACAGTCTCCGATTATCGTTTGGTAACAAAAAAACATCGACTGTTATCATAACATATATGCCTTAGATAAAAAAAAAAATCACTTTTACTGAATTAACCTTTTTCATTGATTTTTAGAAGTGCCATCACAACCTTCACACTTGAGACCCTTCCTCAAGGTAAGAACTAGTACTTAACCATTCAACGGGAATCATGCAGCAGAGCTCAATTGACTTTGAGAGCCAACAACAATCATCCAATTCATTAATGAAACATTGACATTTCAATCTTTAATAGGACTTCTGACATTAAAAAGAAATTTAAGTTCGTATATTAAAAGTTATGGGGATAAAAATGTTGTGCACCTGTTAAAGTATCAATAGGACCTGATGCTGAATATTAGCCCCGACCATCTTTACATTATAAATGTTGTTTACATGAACGCCTACTGCTCCCAAAAGGAAAAGCCTCACTCTCTGACAGTTCTTATCTCAGGTTCACAAAAAAGACCCTTTTGTTGGCCAACTCTACTGGACACAATTCTTGTCTTGTGTGGCTCACTTCAATCTGATATCAGATTGTGTTCCATATCTTCCATCTGCAGATCAGTAACTTCCTTACTAGACAAACACACCTGAATCATCCCTTCTGTCCTAGGTTCTGGCGAATACTGTTTTTCCTTCATTTCTTTGTAATATTTGTATGCTTCCTCCAACTTCCCATTCAGAAAGAGACCATGTATCAGAACTATATATAAGCTATGATCAGGACTGCCTCCACCATTATTCATCTCATTCCATAACTTAAAGACATTATCAAGCTGTCGCCATCTACAAAATTTTCTAATCAACATAATGTAGGTATCAGTATTTGGTTTGCAGCCCTTATTTTTCATATTTTCCAAGTGATCAAAAACTTCTTCCTCACTCCTTAAAATATGGAAGAAAGCATGATACATCTGAACTGTAGGAGAAAGGCCCTGCTGCAACATGTTACCAAAGATCTCTTTAGCTTCATCAAATTTCTGTGCCTTGCACAGAGGTTTGATCAATGAGTTGCAGGTGACCACATTTGGAGCAATTCACGTCTCTTCCATCGTCCTCACAATATTAATAGCTTCCTTGAAAAACCTCCCTTTAGCAAGAGCAAAAATCACAGCATTGTAAGCTTTCCTATCTGGTTCTACCTTTGCTTGCTTCATTTGGTTGAAGAGCTTCATCACATCATTCAAGTTGCAGGCTTTTGAATAGCAAGATAACATACTACATAAGAGACAACATCACGTTGACTACCTCTCTTACTCATCTCCCTCCAAATTCTCTGTGCCTGACTCACACTAACAATCACATTACACCAGCCATTGAGAATGATATTGAAGCTTTTGGTGTTCAAGGGGAATACATTTCATTGCAGAGAAGCAAATGTTCAGCATCTTCGACATTCTTATAACCACAAAGTGCCAAAAGAAGGCCATGAAATTCATCTATTGCAACAACTAAATTAAAGCGTTTGAAAGCATAATAAGTGTTCATAGCCTTACCAACATCATGAAAAGCACAAGACCTCCTGATCATGATCAAAACGGTCTGTGAAGTAACAAGAGAGGAACCACCATTAGTACAAGTACTACCCATCATTCTCATTTCATCAATTAATGCCCTAGCAGTGTCAAACTTCTCCATTTTGCCCAAAATGGAGATCATAGCATGATATTCCCTCAAAAAGTGAGCATAGCCAGGTTGTTTATTAACCCACAAAAAGAAATTATATGATGCTTCCCAATCATTACAAACCCTAGGAAGAACTTGCGTTACTAGCTCCGACGAGGCTTCAATATTGCACTGTTCCAGCTTAGCTTTCATCTCAGGTCGTGATGGTTCGTCACGTAGTATATGTACCACAACTTCTACGTCTCTTCCAAAACCCTCGTCTTGTTTCAAACTCAATTGCTTCAAGTTGGTTTCAGCGTCGCCGTCGTCATTGTCCTTCCCCATCTCGTCGTCCGAATTTATTTCCGGGTCGTTTAACGCAGCATGGTTGGAATGTGGGGATGCCGAAGCAGAGCGAAAGAAACGGAGAATTTGGGGAGAGGAATTCAGCGACAATAGAAGCAGAGTTAATAGTAGCTGCATAGTGGCAGATAGAGTTGGAATAAGCAATGTAGGGGTACGAACCAGTGGCACTTATCGAGGTGAACGCAAACTGTTCGTGGAAATGTAAAAACTAAGAGAAAGTCTACGACTTTACACTTCTGCCCTTGTACATATATTTTGGTTCTCTGTATTTCTAGTGTCCAAAAAGATCTCTCTTTTAGATATGACACCTTGCTGAGAAAAAGCGCGCTCTCTCTCTAGCTCCTCTGAACTATCAAATCGACGGCGAAATTAACACCATCGAAGACCTCATTTTCATGATTCAGATTCTAGATTAATAAGCCCTACTCTCCTGCTTTCTCACTCTACTCTCATTTGATTCACTTTTCAAGTGAGAATCGAAGTGGGACACTCTCGAAACCCTTAATCTTTGTTTCTAAAATCCATAAAAACACAACATTTGGTTCTCATATCCCGAGTTACCTCATGTCTCAGGTACAATCTCACTTTCTCTTGCAACTCTTCTCGTCATTGCTAAATTGGTAATCCAGAAATAGAAAAAAATCCAGTTTTCCGTTTTTTTGGCCTAATTCATTTAGTCATAGCTCTTAAGTTCCTTTTTTTTATTGGCCAAAAGAATTAAACTGAAACCTCTGGTTTCCAGAAAGTTCCTTTCATTTATTTCCATCTGTTTCTGCTTTTTGTTATCACGTTGACTATTGGTGTCGGAGCTTTATTCATTTTTTTTTTTTTTTGGCATTGCATCCAAAATCAGTTTGTCAAATTTGTCGTTTTTATTTTCATCGAATTTAGAGCACTGTTGTGTAATTTATTGGTGTGCTTCTGGGCAAGATTGAATGTTTCTTTCTCTATATTGGTATTTATGTTTTGTGTGATTTAGCAGTTGGCAGTTGCATGGCTTTGAACCTTACAGAGGATACAAAAGCTGCTAAGTTGCTTCTGAGTTGTAGTTTTAATATGACACGGTAATTTAGCAGAATTTTCAGTATTTTTGTTCCATGTGGATTTGATTTGTTAATGTAGAATGTGTTAGCTTTGGTTGTTGAATTGAATCTATTTGATATTGAAGTTGCCACGGAAGGAAATGCTAGTGGGTGGACTGTAAGGTTTTCTCTTGCAAAGATTGGATAAGATGTATATGGTTGATAGGGTGTTTTTGGAAAATGGGAATATGGAAAATGATTTTCTGGCCTTAATTTTTCATCTTTTTTGCTTTAAATCTTGCTCTGTTTATATGTAAACTGATAATCATAGAGTTTGTTAATTCGAGGTTAATTTGTACTTTGAATGTGGGGCTGACTCTGTATTATGGACTCTTTGAATCACTCTTATCTATGGGTTTACATTGCCTTACTGCTTGAAATATTTTCTTCTAAAATGCTTCCATCATTGTTCCCTCATTTGAACTGCAAGATACAATCAGTTCTAATGTAGGTCTAGAGAATTCTGTAAGGACTTACATAACTTATACGAGGTCTTATTTAAGGCTTTCTATAGGGCTTTACATTGTGTTTAAGACGAAGACCTTGTATTTGTTTTACACTTGTGTAAGTATAGGTTTTACAGGCTGATAAAAAAAGATTAGGATTACAGTTTATTTTATCTAGGACCTTATAGTCAGGCTTATGTGGGATTTGAGAAGTTGCAATGATTTGTAATTGATGTTTCTGTTCTTGTTCCTCATTACTGTACGTTTTCTTTCTATTTTGTAGCATGGCCAAGAGGAAAAGTGTTGATTCCAGTTCGTCTAAAAATATAAAGAAGATTAGGCATACAGTTAATGATCATTCTTATAAGGTAATTATTTGTGTGTGTGTGTGTTATTATTATTATTTTTTTTTTTGCCCCTTTCATGTTTTGTTGTCCAAATTTATGTTTCCCTATATAGGGTGGATACCTTGAACCGGATTTGTCTTTTCCAACAATCCTTCCTGCCGGTGAAGAGTTTCACATCCGTTGTGGTAGCAATGCTCAGCCAGATAAGACCATTATGCGCATTAAGAATGTTTTAAATGAGGAGCAAAAAGCGAAATTTAGAAACTCTTGCTTTGGTTTATTTTTGGATTTGCCTAGGTGTCGTTTTAGTGGTCAGTTAATACATTGTTTGCTTTTAAGGAAGTGTAAACCTTGTAAATATATGAAGGAGGTTTGGTTCCGTCTCCAATCCAAGGTTTTACGTTTTTCTAGAACTGAATTTTGGATCTCAACCGGTTTGAAAATGACTCCAGATGGGGAGCAAGTTGCTGATGCAAATGAATCTTCAACCTCATTTAGGGATAAGTACTTCCATAAATTCTCTACCATTAAGTATTTGGAGAGTTTAGTTGATCGTATAGGCAAGCCTCTTCCACTTCCTAAAAAGAACAATAAGAAGTCTCTTAAGAAATTGAAAGGGAAAAAGAAGAGTAAGGGTGTTGATGATAATGTTAATTATGAGGATATTGTAGTGGATCCTGATGATGCAGTTATGCTTTGCTTATTGTATTTTCTCGAGTGCGGTCTTATTGGGAAGGCAAAGATTAGTAACATTGGTAAGAAGGATATGTTGTTGGCATGTAATTGGAATGCTTTTAACAATTATCCATGGGGTGATGTTGTATTCAGTTATCTGCTTGATAGCTTGAATAGAGATTATTGCGAGATGCAGCATTCTGCCAGGGATTTAGAGGCTAAAAAACGTAGAGGACAATTTAAACCTGGTGAGGATGATCGTGCTCGTTATCAAATTTATGGTTTGGGTTTGGCATTCCAATTATGGATCTATGAGGCTATTCCGAGCATCGCTAGGGAGTTTGCTAGATTTTCTTCTGATTCTTTTCCAAAGATGTTGAAGTGGTCTAGCATTGTTTTCCCTGAGTTTGATCATATACAGAAAATTTTATCTAAACCTGGTCAGGTGAGGTTTTTTTCTAAACTTAAATTTAATTTCTTTATTACGTTCTTACTTCTTGAAAAAATTGTTTTTAAGCCATACAGCCTTTTTTTTATGGGAACATAAGAGTTGCAATATCTTTTCAATGTTTTCGGTATTGTTTTGTTTGTTTTTATTGATCAATTCTGATCCTTTTTTTTTTGTAGAGTCGCGTTAATACTATTCTTTCTGCTGAGGGAGCTCCTACCTATCCATCTCTCATTTCTGAGTTGGACTATGTTTTGTTTGATGAGGTAACACTACCACAAAGGCAAATTATGAATACTAATGGTTCTCCTACACATCAACCTGTCATTTCTAACTTGGAGGATATTATGCTTGATGAAGTCTTACCATTAGAAGAGCAAACAATAAATTGTCAAGAACCTAATCTTGATGGATCAAGAGAAAGGCTTGCTATTGCAAAGGAATGTTACAAGGGAAATGAGGAGCCAAAAAAGGGGGCTTCTGAGTTTGCTTCCTCTGATTTTGAAGTGCTATATAAAAAGTTGACTGGTTATTTTGACGAAAAGTTTCTATATCAGCAGAATTTGATATATTCCCAGCAAACTGTGATTGAGAGGCTTCACAATGATGTGCAACAACTGTCATCTAAAGTTTCTAAATTGGTGGGGGGAGTTTTTTTTTTGGTACTTATTTTTATTTATTTATTTATTTGCTGATTTTTTTTTATGTACGGTCAAGATAGTGTAAAGAACTCTCAGTCTGATCCTAATATTTTTAGCATTCCCGTTTGTCCGCAGCATGATAATCATTATAACAACCGCAAATGTGCTAACAATACTGATATTCCTTCTTCTGACCCCGGGATTGACATAGGGTCATCCCATATACTTGTGAAGATGCCATTTTTATCACCACTTAAGGACACGAGTACTGATTCATACACTTTTGACCAGTTGGAGCATTATACTGAGGTTTTGCACTCTGGAACCATGTTAAGGTCTGGCATCCAATCTCCAGAATTACCAATGCATATTACTTTTGTCTTGGTAAAGCAGAAAAAATCAATTAAATTTTCAGTATTTCTCTCCAAACCTTGATGACTTACTCATGGCAGAATTGAAGGGAAGGTTGAGACTGAAAGTATCAGTGTTTCTGCTCAAGAGGAGAACAGTGGTTTACAAATTGAAGAAATCTGCGGAGATGATGAAAATTTCGATCGACCAACTTATCCGTATCCAAAGTTACCTGCTGATTGGTCAAAGAGATTTGAGGATTGGTACCTACAGGAAGCACCGTAAGTTTGAATTCGTGTTTTAGTATATATATATTTTTAAAATGTTTCTTTGTGTTTGTTTTTGCTACTTTTATGAATGCTGTTTTACGGTTTATGTTATTTTGACTTTGTGGTTTTCTTTTGTATGTCAGTGCTGAAATTAGATTGCATTATCATGGACATGTTGCTGACAAGGACTCATTTTTTAACCCTTTGAAGAGTGAAGATGGATGGCTTGACAGTTTTGTAAGTTAACTTTTAAATTGAAGCCCTTTATTTTTATATGAATAATTTGGGTTTTTATTTTATTTATTGTTGTAGCACATTGATGCAATTCTTTATGAGCTTCGTGCTTGGAAGGATCGGAGACCTTCCATTTTTGGATTAAAGCGGTATACTACATTGGATACATATTATAGTGTAAGTATATATTCCTAGTAAAAATAAGTTTAGTTTTTTTTTCCTCGTTGCATATGTTACTTAGATTTTGGTTGAGCTGAATGTATTATTTTGAAACAACTTTGCAATTTTTGTAATTTTGTATTAGTATATTTGAGTCTACTGGACAGCCTTACCAGTATCAATAGTAATACTAGGCCTTATAGTCATAGTTGATATGATAGCTTCTGTAATGCTTTACGAGTATTTCCTGTAACTCAATAAGTCTTTACTACTGTCATTAGTTATTCTGCTAGTCCTTTTCAGTTGTCTTTAAAATGCTGTAAGTGTTTACGTGTCCCTGGTTTTTTTGGAATGTGTTATCATTGATCTTTTCTTTTGTGAGCATTCAAATTATTATTACTCTATCTAATGTATGACAATTTTCTGTATAAGTTTTTGCAGTTTCTAATTTTCAAAAATATTTTTATTATGACTTTTGATAGAAGGAATGCAAGAATTACCTTGGTGAAAAAATCGGTATTAGTGAGCCTACTTCCAAGATTATTGAGTTGAAAAGGGGTGATCGCATGGTAGACTTTGCTTGTGGGTCTGGTGAATTGGGTGGAATGGATTATTTGGCAAAGGATTGGAAGGATTTAGAAGTTGTATATGCTCCTGTTAATGTCGATCAAAACCATTGGCTTTGTTGTGCGATTTATTTGAAGAAAAGGATCATAGAAATCTATGATTCGTTGAATGCTAGAGATATGGAGGAGAAGTGTTGTCATCTAGCAATTATGATACCTCATGTCTTGCATTGTTTGGAGTACCATGGATATGGCAAAGATAGTGGCTCTGATCCATACCTGCAGTGGCCAATAATTGTTGTGGATGGTCTTCCAAAGCAAGATAATGGGTAATATTACTCTTAACCATCAGTGTTTGTTTATTGTTTTTGTTGTTTTAATGTTATTAATTGATTTTTTCTTTCCTTTTATTTATTTATTTATTTATTTTTGGTGCAGTTTTGATTGTGGAATTTGGTGCTTGAATTTTATAGAATTCCTTATCCGTGGATGGACTCTTGATTCGATTAATGCTATTCACTTTATGGAGATTAGGCAAAGATATTGTGCGCAATTTATTTGCAATAACGGGAAGTTGAACCCTGACTTTTAAGGACTTTCTTTCTTCTTTTAGCTAGCAACGTAATAAGTATCTCTCCTTTTCTGTCCCTTTGTTACAGTATTTGGATTTTTAATTAACTTGTATTTTTACCAAGCCTATGCATTTACCACATAAATATGCCTTTAAACTTCTCAGTTTGTGTAAAACTTCACCAAAGTTGTGAGAATTAGCTGACACATTGACATAAATATGCCTATATCTGCCATTTGAAACGCTCATATCTGTTGAAACATTTCTATATATATATATATTTTTTTTGTTAGAAAACATTTCTGGGTTTCAATAATTTATAGTTTTGACTGATTGTTTAGATAAATGGATAATGATTCCATTTGTTACAGTTACATATATTGCATGAAATTGTACGACTGCAATAAAATGAATACATTTGTATCATACGTTATGGGGAATGGTATTGGATTGAATTCATTCTTTTATTCGAAAAAATGAGGTCAAATCCGAAACAAAATGGATTTTTAACTACAAATATATTTTAAAGAAAAGGGAGGGTTACTAAATACTTAATTTAAAGGACTATTGTGCTTGTTAGAATGGGATTTTAGAATGGAATTTCAATCAATAAGCAAAGAGAAGTAGATCTAAAATTCAACCAACAACATGGTAAACCTAATACTAAAAATGGAGGGAACAAAAAGGAACGCAAATCCATCTTATGCAGGGAAAAAATAATTTGGTTATGCATAGTGTCCATGCCATACGAGCATATTCAATGAACTACATGAATCAAATCCCTCCCAATAGTAAATAAATCAGATAATTACGAATAGGTCTCGTGAATCTACATTCTCTCATCATTTCCAATCATGAAACAAATCCAATGTGATATCCAGTAGCTTCCGGATCCCGGGTTGACCTCTGGCCATTTCAAAATAATGCGGCTCTAAGATGACCTAAAATAAAAACAAA
This sequence comes from Hippophae rhamnoides, assembly GCA_033030585.1. Classification (NCBI taxonomy): domain Eukaryota; kingdom Viridiplantae; phylum Streptophyta; class Magnoliopsida; order Rosales; family Elaeagnaceae; genus Hippophae; species Hippophae rhamnoides. The sequence goes on along the minus strand of CM065436.1, from coordinate 2,416,569 downwards.
AATAATGCGGCTCTGAGATGACCTAAAATAAAAACAAAAATAATGCAGCTCTGAGACTGCAGATGACAAATAGGTAGAGCTGCTGAAGAAGCCAATACAATATGATCTGCATTTATGCTAATGATGATACAGCCTCTATGGCGCTGCCGAGTGGCCATGCTGCTTCAACCAAGGAATTTCCATACTTAACTTGCTTCACCAGTGTAATTTCTTGCCAGGGGTCTAGACCTGTTCAATGAAAATAACCGACATTTTGAATATGTTTTGGATGATATATCATTGTGTACTTGTTTAACCTAAAATATACGTTAGTGGAACCTACCAAATCCATCTACAAGCAATGTGTATTGGTAAACAAGATCCATGCAAATGTATGGCAAATCGTTCTCATCAACATGTGGATAAGCAGATTTGGCGTCCGTAAGTTTAGTTTGACAAGCACGCTTTGCTGCTTCCTCGAAATCAGCAGGATGAACTTTGGCCACGGGTTCATTAGAATTAACAAAGCCAGCCTATGAATGTAGTTTAAACTGTTAGCACAACAATATAGTTCAAACAAAAAGAATTGCAATATTTTTCACCCAAAATTGAAAAGAATATGGATGACATCTACCTGTGCTGCCCTATCAAAGAAAAAGGATGCCACAAAAAGTTTCCTTTGTCCGTCCCCACCTCCACCATTCCATATCCCACCAAAAGTACATTTCATGTGTGTGCACGTTTGTTCTTTAATTTTTAAAGCCTTTGTGGTGGCACTCCTGCACCCATCAACACTTGAGCCAGACGAAAAAGCTGCTGCTTTATATTCTTGTCCTCCATATTTGTAAACACCTGAAAACGGAAAGGGGAAACGAACAAATGATATCGAAATAGAACACAAAAGATGAATACTAGTTTAAAATTGTGATGGATGCCATAATGTTTCTTGTTTTCATCATTGAAAGTACTCAAAAATCAGTAGTAATAGAGTCAGGTAGATTGATAGATACGGTGGAAAGACAAGCGATTATCCAGAAAAAACGTTGAAAATGTGTAAGAAAATAAACAAGAAGACAAATAAACAATTTGAGGGAAAGAAACTACACAAGCAAAATGCCATAACATAAAAGACAATGGATAAGAAGTTGGAGTTAGTTTAAGAAATCAATATATGAAACAGAGTAACTCCAATACCATCATAGCCATCTAAGTCAGGTAGATTGATAGATACAGTGGAAAGACAAGCGATCATCCAGAAAAACACGTTGAAAATGCGTAAGAAAATAAACAAGAAGACAAATAAGAAGTTTGAGGGAAAGAAACTACACAAGCAAAATGCCATAACATAAAATACAAGGGATAAGAAGTTGGAGTTAGTTTAAGAAATCAATATATGAAACAGTGTAACTCCAATACCATCATAGCCATCTAAGATACACGGGTTGCCAGAATCATCAGAAACCTTTAAAGTCTCTGCTCGAGCTGCTAGCAAGCCAAAACGTAAGTAACTACACAAAATATGCAAAATCTATATTAGCCTAGGCATAAAATTTATAATAATTAAAAAATAAAAATGAGGCTAATACGGAAAAAAAAGGGGGAATAACAGCAGCAATTTGATCCTAGCAATAACTAAGAAAATACAGAATTTTGTAACAACGTAACAAGCATAAGACAGAGGCACAAAAATACTCAAGAGGTAAAAAGGCCATGCAACACGAAGCGTCTGCTCTAAAGTCATGACATCCAAGTTGGATAAAAGAAAGAGAACCTGTGAACATAGAGGTAATATTTTCTTCCTTTGAGATACATTTCTTTTACGTATGAGTTCTCTCCATCTGATGGTTTAGGTGCCTTTGCAGCAGCTGTCTCCGAAATAGCATAAGCCATTTGAACTGACCCACCACCAAGATCAACTACTCCAACTGTTTTCGCATATGCCTTCCCTAAATTACCCAGGAGAAAGTTTATCGTGACCTGTAAATCAGGCAGCAAGCTCAGACAGAAGTTATCTTCATCCACTCCATGGAGCACAATACACAAGAAAATCTTATTCAGAAAAGTTACAAGGATAGGAATTACATGGTTTGCATGAGTTTCACCTGACACATTTTTTTTTTCAAAAATTGTGCATTTAAAGAAAAATATCATTGGCAGGATTATTCTTATTTAAGTTGCATACCTAAATGTTTCTCAAACAAACATGTTGGGGAATAATGCTACTTTCAAATGGACGAGCATTTAACTCTGAAGCCATAAAGCACCAATGAAGCAATGCCCTCAGGTTGATTTGCACAGTGCAACACAAAAATATAAAATTAAAAACATCACTTTACTATATAGCAAGTGTCTATTGACATGGATGATTTAGATATATATATATTATAACATCTCTTTTCTCAATCTGAAGGACGTTAACAAAGTCTACAGAGCTCAGAAAATTGCATAAAGAAAAAAAATAGTACGGCATTGTGGACTGACATGTTACAAAACCATCTAATAATGACTTCACCATGTCTACCAAAATATTTGATCAATAAAGCAACAAGCTACTAGAGCTGACAAAGTAGAGCATGGAAGCACCATTTACAAGCTTACAGCAATATATGCTATTATATGAAGCACCCATATGAATGAACTAAGAACCCAACAAAACGCACCCACTGATAGGATCCTTCTTGTGTTCCATCGATAACTGAAACAGCATTTGCATTGGACTTGAAGGTGCTCCGGTATTTCAACAGATCCCTCACCTTAATACAAGCATTTATAGGGGTAAGTAAGAAGCATTAATATTTGTCACACCGGCAAAAAATAAGATAACGTAGGATTGGAATTTAAGGAGCTGGATATAATACCGCTTGCAAAATGCGTTCAGATGCATCATCTTTCAAAGCCCTCAAGCCAGCAGTTGCCTACATTACATATATCAAATTCCTAAATACATTTTAGCAACTGCTATTGAATTTTTTTGTAAACAGAACTAATGGTATGTACGTCAAGCAAGAAATACTAACCCCAACACGGACAGGAGTGGAGGAACGCAGCTCTTTTGGAACAGCATTTTGGGCTTGATCCAGCAGCCCAGTCAGAGACTCTGCTGCTCTTCGAGGATCATCAGCATATGCACTCAACCCTGGTTTTATCTGCCATTTTCACATTATCTATGCATCATCATCCAATTCACCAAAATTGATCAAATCGAAAGCACTCAATACTTGCTAGTTGCTACTACTACCACTATTATTACAATAAATCACATGATCACCATCTATAACACTCCGTTCATTGAATCAATCAAACAATATAGAAACAGTGCCGAACCTGAAGGAAAAGCTCGAGATCTTTGCCAATGGGGAGGAGATCAAGATACCGATCGAAACAGAAAACGTGGACACGACTTCCAGAGCTGCCAGCGTCAAATATCGCAGCGTACGATTTTTCAGGTCTTGGGACCTTACGGTGGCTATTAGCGGTAGCAAGGTCGGATTCCGCACCAGGGGGCATAACGTAGAGAACAAAAGAGATAATAAAAAGAGGCGTTCCGATCAAGAGAAGAACACCTCTGTACTTGTGCCAAATTGTGTCCCAAACAGAAGGGCTGTTGTGTACAGCATGTCGTTTGATCATTTTCTCAGATTCGAGAGAGGAAGGAGAGTCGGAATCGAAAGAAGATATCGAAGGGAGAATGGATGAGGATTGACCTTCGAGAAGTTCGGCCGAAGAAGGAGATCTGTACCGGATCTGACCGTTGGTAGCCGCCGCCGACGAAGATGCAGCAGCAGCAGCAGCAGCAGCAGCACTGCCTAGGCTGAGACTCTGCTGCTTTGATTCCTGATGGGACTCCAGCTCTGCTATCCTTACGTTGATTCGATTTTTATGCTTTGAATGTTACGTTTTTGGTTATTTGATGAAGAAAAAAAATTGACAATGTAAGAGTGAGATCGATCAAATTGTGAAAGTGTGTCTGAGACCGTCACTTTTCAAACTGACATTGAACAACACTGACTCAAAGATTTCTAAGTTTGATGATTCCCTCTCTCAATAAATGTGCGATGAAATCTCAATTGAATTTAGGTTTTATTTGGAAAATTGATAACCAGACTTCTCTGATCCGAGTCTGAATCTGAGGGAGACGACGTCAAGACTCGAGAAAAACTTTTGAGGCTCAGCATCGCGATTTTCGGAACTGGTTTATATAGAGTGAATTGTGTAAATCGTCAATTTGTTTACATCAAATATATTATTTAACCTTTTTATTTAAAAAATTTATTTTTAAATTTATTTGTTTCGAAAATATATGATCTATTTATAAAAAATATGATAAATAAGTTAAAGAATATATTAATTTTTTAAAATATAACAAAATAATATATATATATATATATATTATGTATATTTATATTTATATTTATATTTTGCAACATATATACACCTAAAAAATTACTAAAACATTTTTTTTTTCAAAACTAAACAAAATTTTCATTTTCTAATATAAAAATTTAATTTAAATTTTATCGAAAAATTTATTAAAAAATTCATTAATTTTTTAATTAAAATTACTTTATATATATATCTATTAAAAATAAAAATATATACATATATTATTTTATTATATTTAATGAAAAATTAGATAAAAAATTAATTTTACACTTATTTAATATATTTTTCATAAATAAATAAATTTAAAAACATATTTTCTAAATAAATACATTATACGTTATAAATCCCATATGCTTAAACAAAGAAGTTTTTGTGATCATTTTTTCTAAATTTTATTTCATGCTTTTAAATGCATTTTGTGTACATATGTTGAATATAAAAATAAAAATACATACGTATATATATATATATATATGTGTGTGTTTTCAAGTCAATTTTTTACGCATTATATTTAATATAAATTTTAAAAATTGTTAAAAATATTTTTAAAAGTAATTTAATTGATATATAAAAAATGTATTAAAAACAAAAAGATATTTTTATCTATTTTTATAATTTACATTAAAGTGATATTTGGTTCATTGGAATAGAATGAAATCGAAATTAATTCTTTCTAATTTTATGTTTAATTGTACTAAAAATGAGAATGAAATATAATCAATTACTAAAAGATAATTAACAAGAATTACTTCTTTTCCCCTTAGAAATCAAGATTCTATTTCCATCTCAATTTTTTGTTTTAATTTTACCCAAACTCAAAATCTTATATCCTATATCCTAAACTCCAAAACATAAAATCCTAAATCTTATTTAAAAAATAATAATTTTAACCTTAAAACTTAATCCATAAATATAACCCTAAATCTTAAGCCTTATACCCTATACCTTAAACCATAAAACCTAAATCATATTTATAAAATAATGTTTTTAACCCTAAACCATAACCCACAAATATAAACCCTAAACATTATATCTTATACTCTATACCCTATACCCTAAATCCTAAATACTATTTAGAAATTTAATAATTTAAACCCTAAACCTCAAATATTAAATCTTAAAACCTAAAACCCCAAACCTAAACCCTAAACCCTATAACTTAACGTAAACTAAATCCCTATACCCTTACCTTAAACATTAAATCATAAATCCTAAATCCCAAACCACAAACCTCAAAACCTTAAACCCTATTTAAAAAATTAATAATTTTAATAATATAGTTTATTTTTAAGTAATAATTATTTAGAAAAACAATTATTTCAATAATGTATTTTGTTTGACGAAAAAATAACAATTAAATGATATTATTTAAACTTTACTTGATATAAAAGTATTAAGTTAATATATAATATTTTTCATTACATTCAAATTGTAAACCAAACATTGTAATACTACTTATTTCTTTGTCTAAACAATATTTTTTTCATTTCCATTCAGTTAACCAAACGCAACCTAAATGTGACGTAAATATAACAAAAAAATAATGTAACAATAACCCAAATTATATATATAACTTGTAACCATCAAAATAATATTTTTCATATTCAATTAAAGAGGACTATTTTTAACTTAAGATAACCAAAATTTTAATTATAAGTAAAAAATTAATTTTTTTAGTAAATTATTCGACGTGGGGTGAAGATGATTGTTACAATAATGAAACTATAGTTAACTAAAAAAGAACATATATTAATATTGTATATTTATATACATATGAAAAATATTTTTAATATTAAAACACAAAACAATTTGATAATTAGCTTAAATTACATTTATTAATAGGTATATATTTATTTATGTTACTTAAAAATATATGATAAATAAGTAAATAATAAAAAATAATATCAATATTTTAAATAATATAATAAAGTAAATATTATGTTAACATTATAGTTTTTTAAAATTAAATATATTTTTAAATAATTTTTTAAAAAATAAAAATAAGGTGTTTAAAACGTATAAAAATTACTATGCACTCATGATCATGGTTATTAACCAAAATTAAATGTATAATTGTTATGATTATTAGTAAAACAGTCATAGATTATCCACGTTTCTATCCATGTATTTAACTAATATATTTTTATAATTAAAAAAATTTAACACATTATTTGATACTAGACATTATTAAATTTGACAACTTTTAAATTAAAATACAACTATTTCATATTAAAATTGCTTTTGATAAGTTAAAATAAGTTTGCTAACTCTTATCACAATTTTACTTTGTTTCTTTTCTTATTAAAAAAATTATATTTTCAAAATTCGTACTTATTAGCTATATTTGAAATTCAGCTTTTAATAATATTCGTTTTAATCTTTGAATTTTTAAAATATACATTATAAGTTTAACCTATTTTAAGTAAATTTTAACAATTAATTTTAGTATTATTTAAATATGTAAAAAATCAATATGAATGCACCTTGGGGTGCTCATTCTAATTTCACAATTTTGGACACAGTCGTTCGAGATAACCAAGATTCGTTTGTGTTTGCAAGAGATATAAAAGGTTCCTTATGTGGATTTTGTGTTACAAAGTTCACAACTTTAAAAGATATCCCTAAGGTTGCTCTAGAAAGGTAATTCTCTAACTTAGTCTTTGGTCTCTATCCAAAAGGTCCAACAAGGCTCGCTTGATCTCTCCACTTGAAGTCTTATTGCATAAGATGTCAAGCAATATTTGAGACTTATTTTACATTATGAAGTTTGTTTTTGTCCAATGAGTGTTAATGTATAGTAGTCCATATTCTAGCAATTTGGGTTAAATTTAGAACAAATTTTTTTCTAAGATTATTGTTTGCCTTAAAAAGGTGGTTTTGAAAGTAGATATGTATTTGACAATTGCTTATATATTAATAATATTTACATATTTAATTAATATGTATTTTACAATTGCTTATATATTAATAATATTTACATATTTAATTAAAACAATGTAAAATATTATAAGTAGACGTAAATTTACGTATAATAATAATATTACTTTTGCTCCAAAAATTAATGGTGATGCCTTAAAGAGTTCATTATGTTACATTTTTATAGGCATCCAAGTGTATATTTGTTCCTTACATACTACACACTAGTTAAACTTACTTTGCTCATTCATAACATGCATTCTTTTAAGTCTTTAGTTGTTATCTTTTTTTTTTCTTATTAGGTATAAGAGAAAAAAGATGTAACTATTATTTTTGATATATTTTTCACTAAATTTTAATAATTAAGAAATTTTTGTCATTTTCAAATAATCGAATCACTTTTAATTTAATTTATGTAAAAAAAATTTAAAAAATAATAAAAATCATATTTTAAAATTTTAATTATAAAACGTTAGTTTTATATCAATCTCATGTGTTTTTATTATTAAAAAAATACAGGTACTTTATTTCATTTTAAATATCATTTAAATTAAATTAAAATCATTTAAATTCGTTAAATGTTAAATATCGTTCAATTAAAACACGATAAATATCTTTAACTTTAAGATGTTATTAGTTTTCAAGATTTTTTAATTTTCCTAAGTTTTTTTTATTGTTGACACATCATCAAATCCACACTCAAATGGAACAAAAGAAATATAAGCTACATAAAAATTGTAAAATCCAATGTGTAGTTTAAAAATAGATTTTAACGTTTTATTTTGTCGATCCTATATTTCAAAAAAATTGTGTCGATCCTACAAGGTGAAGAAGCCTCACGAAGTAGTCAATCACTAATCCTATCAGATCTTGCAAACTGTTAGTGTAACAAATACACTAAGTCTCCCTAACGAATTCTTCCACAATTTAATATGAAAAATGAAACAATGTATAGATTAAGTTTTAGATTTCTTATATGTTGGGGAAAGCTGCAATTTGTCGTTCACATTTTAATATATTTTAGACAAAATAGGATGCATGTCTTAAAAAAAATTCTGTAAATAATATTCTTAAAACTTAGTGACTACAAAAATAATATTCTTCGTATCAACTCGTACATTTTTATAATAAAAAAATCAAACACATTATTTCATATTAAAGTCTACCAAATTAAATACCATTCATATTGAATTACAAACTTTTTTTATTATAAATTTTGGGATATAATTTTTCGTAATTCTCAATATTTTTTTAGAACAGATAATATTATATATGATTTGCATACATAAACTGTACAAGAAGCCACAAAGTACTTTTTCTTTTTAAATAAGCCAATAATGCTTTAGAAATAAAAATTAAAATGTTCACCATTCACTTTTTTTCCTAGACTACTCCAAATAACTTGTGCCACTTTATTGTGCGCCCTGCATCTTAAGAAAACAATACTAATATGTATCAGATAGTATAAATGTAGCAGGTTATGCATATAACTTTATTTACCAAATGATATCGAGATTGGGAGAATCGAACTAAGATATTCTATGAAAAGATGTCAGATATTTACCACTCTAAGATGGTTGGTGCCCAAAACAAAAAAAGAAAATTGGGGAGAGGCCGGGGTAGTTGTGGTATTCGATCCAGCTCCTTCAGAGAGAGTATACACAACCAACTGAGCTAAGCTATCAAGAATCCCTCAAATTTCAAAAACTAAAAACAGAACATCCCTTGCCCCCTTATTGAAATTATAGATCTATATGCAGAGTAAAATCCAGAACAATTAATAAAAATGCACTTCTCTAAAGGCAAGGGATGCAACAAATATAGGAGGAGACAATAGCAATGGAAAAAGAAATATCGATATTGAAAACAATGAAATTTATAGTAAGAAGAAAATCCATTAAAAGCATAAGAGAATCAATTGTAATGCTGTGATAACAGTATCCATTTGTTCAACTTGTCCAGTCATGGATAATTGATTCAAAGTTTTAACACAGTTTCAACAGCACTAAAATTGTAGAAATAAGGGAAAGATAGAGGGTTATTACTGAAGGCTGGTTTTATCTTTCATGGATATGATAATGAACAAGGTCTTCAGGCTTTTTTCTCTTTTGCTGTCGGTGGAGCAAACATCGCGCGGAAGATCCAAGCCGCTAAGATTGCTCCTATGAAGGGACAAATCCAGTATACATAAAACTGCTCCCATGTATCGTGCCAGTTGTTTACATATGCCCAACCAAAAGCCTGCGTGAAAATACACAAGTCACTATACTTTCTAACAGGTCCTTATCCTGTACGATGTTGTTAGCCAACTATACGTCATGTTCCAATATAGAAAAACAAAAACTAAACGAGAAATCAAATAGTTAAGAAAAGGGTGGTACCATTACTTTTTATATTGAAAGCAAACAATGTAGGAAAATGAAATCCAAATAACAGTGAGATACAATGAAAACCGAGCAAGCAAGGTAATAAAGAAATAAATAGTACTGCTTATAGTTAGGATTAATGTATTTTAATGAAACCAGGGGATTACAACATAAAATATTATCTCCGTCTTACAGTTCCAAAATTATAACAAGTCCACCCGCCCCAACAAATTCTCTTCTAAAATTTCAAAGTCCGGAAAGCACAATGCAAGAAATCAACGAAAATACAAAGAAACACTTAAATTATTCTCGAATTCTTAGCTCTTTTCATATATAACAAACAAAAACATTTATTTCAAAGAAAAGGTGTAATGTAGACCACAGGTTCAACTAATAAAGCTAGTAGAATTTCAGGTTCTGAGTTATTTCAACAACAGAAACGCCAAACTCCATTTTACATCACTCTAATAATATATTGGGTTGTTACATTAGTAAGCGAATTCAATGGGGAGAAAGACAAAGCTGTTTTTGCATGATGTGCACCAAAAGTGATTAGTTTAAAGTAATGTTAAGCAGTGAACCAAATCTAATTAAAGGTACACTAAGTATTACCAAAGTGCATGATACATTTGTAGTACCATAACAGAATATGACATATAACACTCGCACCAATAAAACCTGATATCCAAAAAGTGTCCCAAAACAATACCGAACAGATTGAACCATATAAATCATAAAGTACGGAAGTCAAGTATTAGCTCAAGGTACAAGCACAAGATGATTTTTCTGTAGCAGGCATGGGATGCCAGAAGTAATTATAAAAGATTGGTGGATAATTGTTGCATTATGAGAACATTGTATAGGTTGAAAACAGAACAGTACAAGGAATTGAAAACTATAACTAAACGAGCAGACAGTAAAAAAGCAAACATAATAAGAAATATTGCATACTGTACTAACATTAGCAGGATTCATGGAAGGTCCAGTGAAAGAAGAACCAACTGTGACCAGTGTCACAGTGGCCATGGCGAGCAACCATGTCTTCAACAAAGAGTTACGAGGACCCCTGATCACAATTAAAAGAACAGCAAAGCTAATTATAAAAGTCAACACTCCCTCAGCAATTGCTCCAGTGTGCAAATCAACCTTCAAAGAAGGGCCTCCAAGCATGTGCTTGTACTCTACAGGCATAACCTCCTTGATGAGGAGAGCTCCACCAACAGCTCCCAATGCCTATCAAACAGAGATGAATTCATTTGTAAGATACTTCAAACACAAATCATTAACATTAATTTGTTTCATACACACAAGCCAGCCATCATAGTACCTAACATATCAGAATAAACCCCCCCAAAATACCCATGTGAGAAAATGTTCGTAACTGTTTTCTAACGCTGCCTAGGGTTTGGAATTACATGCGTAATCCAGAAAAAAAACAAGTAACACAAGGGCTCATTAACAGCATAGATAACTCCGATTACTCTAAAAACCCAAAACAAACATCACTAATTTCATCATCCAACATGCAATAGTAAGCAAAAGGAGACATAAAAGTAAGAAAACCTGAGCAGGGAAGCGAAGAGCCATGGAGAAGAGTGAATCAGGAGCGAGTCCGGCAGCATAAAATGTAGCAGTAGCAGTGGGATTGAAGCTAGCACCACCAAGTACATCACCGATCAAAGTAAAGATGAAAACGAGAACGAAAACGAGGGAAGTGGTGATGAAAAGTGAGGGCCATAGCAGACCTTGCACCCCAACAGCTGTCGCAATTATAGAGGTCAAAATTCCCAAACAAGAAGCACAAAAAACCCACATGAATGTCAAAACTCCATCTCCCAAAGCTGCCTTTATAGCTCCCATGTCGATAATGAATTAATCCTAATCAGATTCCAATCTGGAATTACTTTCTATGTGTGTGTATACAGTATACACCCGCTACTCTTGCTCTCCTACTTTTCTAATCAAAAGGGCAGACAAGAACACAGAAACCACCCAACCAACAAGAAAAAAACCAAACACTGCTCCTCCAAAGTCCAATAAGTGAGTTTTGGCTGTTTTTGAATCTCGGAAATTTGGAGACTTTAAGAGAGAGAATGAGAGAGAGTGATGTATTATTATAATAATAAAGGAAAAAACTTTCAAATATTTAAATACAAAATAATCAAAACTCAGAATCAGAAAAGAGAAAAGGTGAGTTGAGTTGAGGATAGAAGGCGAGGTACCTAACTCAAAATTACACCTAACCATTTCAAAACAGAAAATGGAGTTAAAAACGGAAGTTATTTGGGAAGATAATGATTTCAAAATCAAAGGATAAGCATCGATGGATAAAGAAAAATCTATACAAATGGAATTGGTAGAATCCATTTTTACAGTTGTACTTAATTGATATTATCATTAATTATTTTATAAAAATTTACTAACATATTATGTTATATTATTATAATATATTTATTTATCTTTTTATAAATATTTAAATTTGAGAGTAATTATTATTATTATTATTATTATTATTATTATTTTAATTACTGTATAATTTATTTGAAATTTTTAATAAATAATTAATAATTAAAATATTAATATTTATTTATATTATAATTATTTCTTTCTTTTTACGAGTTATTTATATTAAATATTATAAATAATTACATTTTTTATTATTAATTATCTTATTTTTTATTATTTTATTAATTAATTAAAAAAATATTAATATTTAAAATATTCACAATTGTGAATATTACAATTAATTTATGTATAACACTGTCATTAATTCATTAATATAACACTATATTGACAATTATATTAAATATTATATTAATTATATTTTTTATTATTTTATTAATTAATTAAAAATTTATTAACAATTATTTATTAAAAATTGTAATTTATTTATTTATAAAACTGTTATTAATTCATTAATATAACACTATCTCCATAATTATATTAAATAAATAGTATACTAATGTAGTTTTATTTTTTATTTTTTAAATTAATAATTTAAATATTATAATTTTAATTAAATAAAATTTAATATTATTTTTTTTAATATTTTCATTCTATGTATTTGTATTTGTATATGTTTATAATATATTAAAATATTATAAAAAAATTAAAATAAAATAAGTTTCTTGATTTTTACTATTAAATTATTACATTTATTATATAATTATTAGAGATAGGAATTCAAGCATAATATATATGAGATTTTTTCATAAATAAGGACACATTTTTCACGTTAGAGATTTAAAAATAATTTTTTAAAACAAATGATTTAAATAAAGTGAACATTTATATACTTTAAGTAAATTTAATAAAACAAAAATAATATTAGACCTATAATATCTCTGAAGTACTAATGATAAAGTTCCTCTTTGTGGAAATCTCTTATATATTTTAAACATATATAATGGGATATATAAGCTCGGGATACTGTAACTTACATATTTTTAATACATATCTAATGATATATTTGTATTTCGTTAATTATCGTAGGATGTAAAGGTACACACATATTACATATGCATGTAATGCCTTAGATATTTGTTGTAGGTAACTTTAAGTTCAGTGACTTCACAATGCTGGTATCGATTGTAAAAATTTTAACAAGACTTTGTTCCTATTTTATTGCAATTCTCATATTATAAAGTTTGTTTTGTTTAATCTCTCAAATTCTAAAATATGTTTTATACTCTCTTTAATGAAAATTGATCAATTAAAATAAATATTATTATTTTAATAATTTTACTATTAATAAAAAAAATATAAAATTTATTACAAAATTATTTACGAAAAAACAATAATAATAAATATTTGATAAGAAATAATAGTATTTTAATAAAAAATAATAATATTATTATTTATTTTCAGTTTGTTAGTTTGTTAATTTTTTTTGTAGATTAAAAAATATATTTTTGAATTTAAAGGAATAAATACACCCTAATATTTAATTTGATAAACTTGATCACATTTTTCTCTCTTTTTTTTTATTTAATGATTTGATTTTTTAACTTTTTCTTTCCTTTCTTAGTAGATCAATTTATTTTTAGCTTAAAAAAGTAAAAATAAATAAATAAATAAATAAAGAAGAAAGAAAAAGAAGACATTGGAGGAAAAAGGAGCTTTTTATTTTAATAATGAAAATAACGAAGAAAAAAAACGAGAGAGAGAGAGAGAGATAGAGAAGTAGCCGTTGGAAGACAAACGACTCTGTCTTGAATATGACATAAGATACTTTAAAAATCTAAAACTCTCTTATTTTTTCAAATTTATTTTGTTCCTTACATCTGATCTCTTTCCATAACAGTAACCCAAATTCTCCTCCAAATCCCAATCTATTTGGTTCAAATCAAGCAAAAATGAATGATTTGATGACCAAATCCTTCACAAACTACGTCGATTTAAAGAAGTCAGTTATGAAAGATCTTGACTTAGAAGCAGGAGACTTAGAAATGTCTAAAATAAATAAACTAGAGAACGATTTGGGTCTGTTTCTAGAAGAAGCAGAGATAGTAAAACAAGAAATGACATCTTTAAGAGACATTCTGGGTAGTCTTCAACAAGCTAATGAAGAAAGCAAGATCCTTCACAAATCTGAAGCTTTAAAAGCTTTAAGAAATCGAATAAACTCCGACATCGTTGCTGTGCTGAAGAAAGCTAAGTTAATTCGAGCTCGGCTTGAAGAAATGGACAAAGCCAATGCAGCAAATAAGAGGCTTTCTGGGCAAAAAGAAGGTACCCTAATTTATAGAACAAGAATTGCAGTCACTAATGGACTAAGAATGAAGCTCAAAGAGTTAATGATGGAGTTTCAGGGTTTGAGGCAGAGGATGATGACAGAGTATAAGGAAACAGTTGGCAGAAGGTTAGTTTAATTTTATCTAAATTTTGCATAACATTTCATGCGGTGTTCGAATCTCGTAATGTATATACGTAGGTTTGTATGAGTGTTTAATTGCTATTTACAAAATTTGCATAAATTTTTTAAATTGTGAATTACTTACATAAAAATTCTATAGAATTCAATTTTTTTTCTTCAAAATGTCGGTCAGATATATATAAATATATATATATATATTTTTTTTTTCATTATTAAAATTTTTTATCACATCTTTTTATATTGAACTTCAATCCACTTTAAATGTTAGGAGGTGATATTTTTATGTTATGAATTTTAAGGGTGTTTTTTTTTAATTTTTCTGCAAATAAATTTCACAATAAAATGCTTTTAATTATCTATTTTTTTTTTAAAAATAAAAATAGGTACTATACAGTAAGTGGAGAATACCCAGAAGAGGAAGTAATAGAGAAAATAATTTCAAATGGAGGAGAAGAGTTTTTAAAGAGGGCTATAGAAGAGCATGGAAGAGGAAAAGTGTTAGACACAGTTGTGGAGATACAAGATAGGTATGATGCAGCAAAGGAGATTGAGAAGAGTTTGTTAGAATTACATCAAGTCTTTTTGGATATGGCAGTTATGGTTGAAGCTCAAGGTGAACAAATGGATAATATTGAACAACATGTGTTAAATGCAGCTCATTATGTTAAAGATGGAACCAAACAACTTCGTACTGCTAAAGATTATCAAAGGAGTAATAGGAAGTGGATGTGTATTGGTTTGATACTTGTTTTGCTTCTTGTTCTTCTTGTTGTTGTACCACTTGCTACTAGCTTCTCTTGAATTCTTTTGAATTTTTGTCTCATTGTTTTGTTCCTCTATGTTCTTTATTTTAGTTGGTTTTATACATTATTTTTTTTGGGTAAAGATATTGATAAAATATTTTTTGTTTTTTTTTGTAATAAAATTGTATGAAATATTTAATTTATCTTTTTAAATTTTTGTCTCATTGTTTTTTCCTCTATGTTATTTATTTTAGTTGTGTTTTATTTGTCAGTTATTTTCTCTCAATTCATTGGATTGAGTAAATTAAATTGATGGTTGTTTTCGAGTAAATATATTAATATAATAATTTTAATTATTATCACAAGTATATAAAAAGTTTATTTTACTCCTAGTATTAATTATACAATATTGTTACTAATGAATTCCTATTACAATAATAACAAAATGTAACGTAAAAGTATTATTACCCTATTTTTTCATATTTTTATTATTTAGTTTGAATTTTACATGAATTATATTTGGTTTTTATACTTGAAAAATGTATATTAAGATATTTATATCAATTAATTTCTCTTATGCTTTGTAAAAGATATAAAGAAGAATAAATTTTATCGTTTAATTAATATTTTAATAATTTTATAATAAAAATAAATACGAAATGTAACTATTCCATTAATAATAAGTTAGGGGTCATTTAAATTATTATTTAGAAAATATATTTGGAATAAAGAAAAATAATGTGAAGATTAAGAAAAAAAAATATAGCTTTTAGGACTCGAGATGAAGAAAAAGAACGAAGTTTTTGGGACTAGGGTTATCGATATTTTAGTTTGATTGATACGAGGTAGGTATCCTTGAGATAAATATTAACCCTTATTTCATACTTTTTATATATAAAATAACATAAGTAAATAAAGTACTCTTTAATTTATTATTCATCAGTACTTAGTAAATTTTTTTTACAAAAGTAAAATATCAAATAATATATTTATTTTTTTAACAGATTTAAATAATTCATTTTTTTCTTTCTATTTTATAGGTATAATATGAACAAAAAAAATTAGTGTCCGTAAAATGGAGAAACTTGCAACAATAGAAAAAAAAACTCATTAACTGTATATTCATAAAATATAAATTATTTAAACAATGTTGTAAATATGAATATATTTTAATAAAACCATTTTTTGATCGTGCACTGTAAATATTTGGCTTAAAATTAAATTTTTTGTTATAGATTCAAACCTCATAATATTTTAATATAGCAAACTTTTTGCATTATTTTTCATATTTGTCAACAAATAAATG